>BFEA01000057.1:1412490-1521754 GCA_003427395.1 Chara braunii
CAGTTAGGTAGCTTACGACTACCGTCGAGAGCCTGATCCTCGTTCCAGGCATAAACTACAGCGATCAGTTCCTATTGACTACGTTTGTCAAATGTCTCCCAGAGAACATAAGGAACTTACTAGCCAGCAAGGCACGCACTGAGTACCACTCGTTTGAGACATTGTCTAGGAAAGCCTTAGACTTAGAGGCCACGCTAGGCAATGCTCAACCCACCTCAGGGAATGACTCAAAGAAGAARAAGAGTCCTCAGGAGTGGAAGAAGAAGGGGGCGAAGTTGATGATGGTTGAGTCTGATGGGACTCGAACTGAGATCGATGAGCTCTCTGACCTGATGGACTACTCAGAGTATGACGGCGAGGAGGTAGCTGAGGGTAGCACCCTCGCCGCGGCAGTTAAGACTAAGGCGGCAGGCTGAGGGAAAGGCCAGCCTAGGGGTCAAGGGAAGGCCGCCTCCAATCAGACCAAACAGRCTGAGTGGGTAAAGGYAGGTCTTGATCAAGACGTGTGGCATGACTGCCGAATGCRTGGCGCTTGTATCAACTGCGGAGAATACGGACACACGCAGTGGAAGTGTCATAACGCTAAGGTTACGCAAAAGGTTGCTYYAAAGGTAGGGGCTACTTATTCCCAAGCTTCTAGCTCGGGAAACACGTGAGGCCAGTGGAAGTAGTAGCTGCTTCTACTCAAGATGAAGTAGGATTGATACCCTCCCTACTTCATGACAAGGCCAAGGCTAATGACCCCTTAGTCACCCCGCAGACACAACTAGACCAAACTATGCTCTGTACGTTAGATGTGTCTGAAGCCTTAGAGGACTTAGAGAGTGAGAGGTCAAACAAGGACCCTCGCGAGTCTTGGGTGGCGCTGAGGAAAGGTCCTAGAGGGGAACATTTCGTGGTGGAAGTCGATGTAGGAGGCCGTAAATGTGGTGCCTTCATAGACATTGGCTCCACGCGAAATTACATAAGTCGCGACTGTTTGGAAAGGCTGCACCTACAGCACCGGGTACGGCACCTTAGTAGACATGTAGCATCTACTTTGGCCAACAAGGAGCACATGATTGTAACGACTACATCAAGGACGTAGTTTGTACCATCTCTTATGGAGGAGGTGAGCTCAACCATAAGATCTCGTTCTTGGTTAGTGACGACTTGCCATTCGATATGTTGTTAGGCATGTGCTACCTCGAAGTTGCTGAACCCCAGTTCGACTGGGATAAGAAGGTGCTTAAATACAAGTTGCCCGATGTCCGAACTGTCAGATTGACCAAGTTCAAGGCCAGTAGTATTGTAGATACCTATGGCTGCTTGTGCGCATCCACATTTTACAACTATTACAAGCTAAACGAAGAGGAGGGTATGTACCTTGTTTATGTCTCCGAGAAAGGGGAGGTCATTAAAACACCCCCCGAGATAGAACGCGTCGTTGCTAAGTTCACTCATCTGTTCGAGGAGCCCTCATGAGTTGTTGATAGGGACATCGTCCACACTATAGAAATCATTCCAGGGAGTAAAACCCCAAAGGGAAGGATCTATAGGATGGCCCCTGCCGAGTTAGATGAACTTCGGAAGCAACTCAAGGAGCTGACAGAGAAGGGATGGATTCAGCCTAGTACTTCCCCTAACGGATCACCAGTGCTATTCGTACCGAAGAAGGGGGGTACTTTGAGGATGTGCATTGACTATAGAGGCCTCAATGCCATCACTGTGGAAAACGCAGAGCCTCTATCTCGCATAGACGACCTATTGGATAGGGTGCAGGGATGCAAGTACTATACAAAGATAGACTTGAAATCTGGATATCACCAGATCGCAATAAGACCTGAGGACCAACACAAGATAGCTTTTCAGACTCGTTATGGTCTGTATGAGTTTGTAGTGATGCCTTTTGGTCTTTGCAATGCGTCGGGTACATTCCAGCACGCTATGAATCGGATCTTCCATGACCATTTAGATAAGTTTGTCGTGGTCTACCTAGACGACATTCTGATCTTTAGTAAGTCTGTCGAGGAGCACGCACAGCACGTTGAGACAGTTCTCTCACTCCTGCGACAGCACAAGTACAAGGTCAACTTAGAGAAGTGCGAGTTTGGCCGCACTAAGATATTATACTTGGGTCATGAAGTATCCGCGGAGGGAATTAGGCCGGAAGATGCGAAGGTGGCTAGTATTCGAGACTGGCCACAACCTCAGACAGTCACTGAGGTCAGGTCGTTCTTAGGAATGTGCGGCTACTATAAAAACTTCGTTAAGAACTATTCTACAGTCGCCTCTCCTTTGACTGATCTAACTCAACTTGACACACCGTGGGACTGGAGTGATGAGTGCGAGGGTGCTTTCAAGAGATTGAAGCATGCACTCATGAATCATGAAGTTCTCATGGTTCCCGATCCACAGAAGCCATTCATAGTGACCACTGACGCAAGCCAATACGGCATTGGCGCAGTGCTGGCTCAGCAGGATGGGAAAAAGTTGAGACCGATTGAGTACATGAGTAAGAAGATGCCATCGAAGAAGTTGGCTAAGTCCACCTACGAAAGGGAACTCTATGCTCTCTACAAGGCACTTGTCCATTGGAGACACTTCCTTTTGGGAAGGTTCTTCTATCTGAGGACTGATCATCAGACGCTCAAATGGATCAAGACTCAACCGGCTCTTTCTGATGCACTCAAGCGATGGATTGAGGTCATAGACCAATATGACTTCAAGCTTGRGTACCTGAAGGGAGAGTACAACAAGGTTGCAGACGCGCTATCCCGTAGAGCAGACTACCTAGGTGCGCTAGTTTCTGAATTTGGCGTATCTAATGAAGTAACTCAATCATTGGTGGGAGCCTATCAATCAGGAAGACCCTGTCACGATGGACATCATCCGCAAACTTCAGGCAAAAGACAAGGCCACAGAAAGTGAGTTTGTGATGGTGGATGGGCTAATCTATCTTGATAAGGCCGGAGTAAGGAGATTGTTAGTTCCATCTAGTGAACAGTTGCGTAGTTTATTTTTAGGCGAATGTCATAACGCAACTGGACACTTTGGCTACAAGAAGACGAGTGCTAACTTAGTACAGCGATTTTGGTGGCCCAGAATGTTAGATGATGTAAAGAAGTATGTTGAGACCTGTCAAGTCTGTCAGCGGGACAAGCCGTGAACTCAAGCACCGCTTGGGTTATTGAAGCCTTTACCTATTCCTGATGGTCCAAGATTGAGTGTTTCCATGGATTTCATGGACACTCTTGTGACCAGCAAGAGTGGTAAGAGGCACATTTTCGTCATCATTGACCGATTCACCAAGTACGCTAGACTAATACCAATGCCAGAGACAGCCAGGACAGAATACGTCATCAAGTTGTTCTCGGACAACTGGGTAAGGGACTTTGGTTTACCAAAGACCATCATTAGTGACCGAGACGTCCGATTCACAAGTGAGTTATGGAAGAAGACTGCGGAACAGATGGGCAGTCAACTTCAAATGACTTCAGGGAATCATCCCGAAGCCAACGGACAGGCCGAACAAATGAATAGAGTTGTACAGCACTTGCTGAGGCATTATATCAAGCCCAGCCAGGATGACTGGGATGAGCAGTTACCTCTCATCGCCAGCCTGTACAAAAATGCTATACATAGCAGTACCGGCGTTAGTCCTAACCAGCTGCACTTAGGATGGAAGCCTAGATCAGCATTAGACTTCCTCCTACCTGAAAACCGACCTGCTGCAACTCCAGGCACACTTGAATACGGTGTGCAATATGAGAAATTGCTGCAAGATGTTGTTGAACATATGAAGAAGGCTCAGCAAGCCATGATCGCTTCTGAGAATCAACATCGCAGACAGTCCACATGTCAGGTAGGGGAACGTGTCTGGGTCAAGGCTAGCGAGTTAGGACAGGAATTTGGAATATCTCGCAAACTAATGCCTCAATACTTTGGTCCCTGGGAAGTCTTGGATGTAGTGGGAGATGAAATGGATGGTCCTACGTACGTTATTCGTGTCCTTGGACACCTACGCACTCACCTAGTCTTTCATGCCTCAAAGCTTGCACCTTTCGCTGAGACTGATCAATTCCCTTCCAGGAGATCGATGCTGCCCCCAACCATGGATGGACAAGTCGACATCGACAATATTGTGGATCACAGGGATATGCCTGTTCCGAAGCCACTGGGTCGAGGAAGACCTCCTAAACCCAAGAGGGAGTACCGGATCAGATTCAGGCATCATACGGATCCKAAAGAAGATCGGTGGTTTACCCGGGAGGAACTGATGGAAACAGCTCCTCAGGTGGTGGCAGACTATGAACGGAAGCTAAAAGGGAAGGCACCTGCGAAGTAAGCATCTCAGCAGTTTTTCGAAGCTAAGGGAGATGGAATGTGAGGACTGAGCCCTCAAGAAGGGGCCTTGCCATGATGAACATGTTCTGGGCTAAGGCCCCAACAAGCCTCGTGCCCGCCCTAAGTGAAGGCGGGCCAGCAAATCAACAAGAGCCCTCTGTGCCAACATTTCACAAAGTGGGGTCCATACAGTTGCGGCACGCCAGTTGGTTGGAGTGCACCGAGTCTCGGATTTCAGCAAATGCTGAAATGCCTAGGGCCTCTAAGTTAGTTAGGCCCTGGGCTGTGAATGTGAGGCCGACAATGCATGTTGGGTATAGAGGCCGAAAATGCCAAAGGGAAAACGGCCCACTGTCTGAATCTGGCCGCAGGCCCTGATGAAAGAGGTGCAACTGCATTGCTCCGGGGTCCAACTGTATCGGGCTGAGTTCAGCCTCTGGGCCCCGGTCACAGGCTGAAGGGAGGCCGCCCACATGCTGCTCTGGCATATAGGCAAGCAGGGCGAGTGCGCAGGGATCTTGGCCAATGCTGGCACTTGCGGGCACGCTGCGCGGATGCATGTGTGCTACGTTGTGCAAGGCAGTGTTGCGCTAGGAGCAAGCAGGCCAGCGCTAGGCGGTAGGGCGCTGCCTGCACGCAGGGCACTGGCGGCCATAGTCAGGCCGCATGAGGGTGCAAGGGAGGTGAGGGCGAAGGTGGTACTTCGGAGGTGAAGGGCGCTGTGTGGGTAACAAGGGAGAGTGTGGGGAAGAGGACACGTACCTGGTGAAGGTGGAGGTCGGCATTGGTGTTGACATCATCACTCGCTGGTAGTCAAGTTGTCTGGTTGCTGTTCATTGCTGTAGTTGTAGGATAGGCTATAGAGTAGATAGGGTGTCTGGCGCCATTCACAAGAGAGAGCTACATTTGGGTTATGCTGTTGGTGTTGCCCTGATGGGCATGGAAATTGACTCACGATTCTTCTGTATCATTCTCAATTGGATGGTTACTCGGTTCCATGTGCTATCTGCTTTGGCTTTGAATACTTGGACTTCAGTGTGATTTTGCTTTCTGGATTTCTGTGCTTCATCCATACTCGTGTTCCTTGCATAATGAACGAAGATGGGCTAAGGCCAGAAGAAAACAAATATCAGCAATTCGAGATTGACCACGACCTTTTCTTGGTTTGGCAAGCTACTATAGAAAGTTCATAAGGAACTTCTCACTTATTGCCGCACCAATGAGAAGATTGTTAAGAAAAACATTATCTGGTTGTGGGACCAAGAATGTGAGTCTTCCTTCAAGAAGATAAAAGTATGCTTTGAGTCACTATCCTGTTATGAAAATTGTTGATCTGTCACTTCCCTTCATTGTCACTACTGATGCAAGTCAGTACGGGATTGGCGCAGTCCTTCAACAAAACGATGGTAAGGGTTATAGACCCATCAAATTTATGTCTGCAAGATTACCATCGGAAAACGTCGCTAACTCCACTTATGAAAGGGAATTATATGCCTTAGTCTGTGCGTTGGACACATGGAAGCACTACTTGTTAGGGAGACACTTCACTGTGTTCTCAGACCACTCGACACAGAAGTGGATAAAGACATAGCTTGAACTCTCTGATAAGCTAGTACGATGGTCTGCATTTATTGATACTTTTGATTTTCAGTTGAAAACTATCAAAGGTAAGTCTAATGTGGTAGCAGATGCGTTGTCCAGACGATGTAATTTCTTTGGTACTATTGTCTCTTACTTAGATGTTGGGAATAATTTGAAAGATAAAATTCGTAAAGGATATGCTATTGACCCTATCTGGAAGCCTATCATGGATGTCCTTGCAAAAGACCCAACTTTACTTCCCAACTATAGAGTAACCGATGGTTTGTTTTTCTTGCTACACCAAACTGAACAAAGATTGTGTATTCCCCACACAGAAGAAATCAAAAGTCTGCTGATTGGGGAATGTCACGACACTAAGGGACATTTTGGTTTCAAGAAAACTTACGCTGAGGTTAGGGAATGCTTTGATTGGAAGGGATTGAAAAAGGACGTACTAACTTATGTTCGTACATGTCTGGTGTGCCAGAGAAATAAACCTTCCCATGAAAATCCATTTGGTCTTCTGATACCATTACCGATTCCTAGCAAACCAGGTGAGTCCATTTCGATTGATTTTACGAGTCTCACCAAAAGCCGCAATGGTAATAGCTAAGTAATGGTTATTGTGGATCGTTTCTCTAAATACTCCATGTTTATTCCCTTACCTGCAGAAGCGCGAACTGAACTTGTCATTCAAAAGTTTCTGATGCGATGGGTGACGGAGTATGGTTTTCCTGAGTCTATTATGTCTGATTGCGATGTCAAGTTTACGAGTATGCCATGGCAAAAGCTTATGGAAGCATATGGCACACGATTGACCATGTCGTCAGGACGACATCCTTAAACGAATGGCCAGACTGAGCAGATGAACCGTCTGTGCCAACAACTTTTGCGCATGTATGTGAGACCCGATAAGATTGATTGGGATGAGAACTTACCCAAGATTGCAAGTGCATATAATAGTAGTGTTCATACTGTTACAGAGCATACACCTAATGCACTGCATAAGCGATGGAAGCCTAAGTGTCCCATTGACGTGTTGACACGGGACCAATTTCTTAGGTTACCTTCAGGGACCCGGGAATATGCAGTATTGTTTCAAAAAGACATCAAGAAAGTAAAGGAGAATATGAGGAAAGCTCAGGCCCTAATGATTCAACAAGCTAACAAGCACCGCCGACCATCTACATTCAAGGAAGGTGATCTAGTCTGGGTCAAGTCCAAAGAGTTTTCACTGGAAGTAGATGTGTCTCAAAAACTACTGCCTGTCTATTTTGCTATTTTGGACCCTGGGAAGTTCTCAAAGTGATTGGGGATTCAGAGGGACCATCTTATCGTATTGATATTCCCCCCACCTCAAAACGTATCCTGTCTTTCACGCGTCCAAACTATTACCCTATGTACAAGGAAAAGAGTTCCCAAACAGACCATCTATGATTCCGCCATTAATGGAAGGCAGGTATGAAGTAGATCGGATCATAGAACATGGATTCTTTTCTACAGGAGGACACAGACGACCACAGAAGCAGTTCAAGGTACGTTTCAAATCTCAGCCTCCGTCTGAGGAGAGATGTTTTAGTAAAAGAGAATAACTTGAAATTGCTCCTGACATTGTGTCTGCTTATGAACGTGGGTTAAGGTCTTAATTATTTCTGCGATGAAACTCGAAAATGGGTCGGCAGGAATGCAGTAACCCGTGTTCCGTAGCAGTCTGGGGGCCCGAAATGGCGCCCAGACGACACAGGCCAAACACAGCCTGCGCCAGGCAGTGTGACCACGCACTGCCCCTTGGAAAGTCAAGGGTCAAAGTCAACTGCCAGGTCAAAGGTACCGCGCCCAGGCCCTTGGTCGAATACACTCACTTGTTGTGCGCAAGTACCCAAATAACATCAAGGCCACAGGGGATTATGTTCCAGGCCAATCTGGGCCGTCACTTGCGTGGAAATCTCGACGGTTGAGGGATGCAGCACCTGGGGTCCAGACCCCGCGGCAACGCTACATAAGCGTTGACCTCCTAGCTTCGAAGAATATTTTGTCTAGCGTCAATGCTGACTTCACGTGTTGACAACGACACTAGCGCAACGCTACGACGCTGGTTGGGCGCTGGCTCTATGCTAGCAATTGGGAGCTCTGCTGGCTCGGCATGATGGCTGGCTTGCAATTGTCTTCTGGGCATGCTGATGTGGCAGCTGCCACGCACCGCCGCTAACGTGGCCGCTGCCACTTATATTATTATTGTTGACGTGGCGAGGCTACGCGACTGGCATTGCTGTTCTGTTTCAATGACATTCGGGAGGAGATCATGACTGTGGGGCGATAGTAGGATACATACCTGGTTATCTTGACATCGACATTGCTCCAGCTCGCTGATGAGGACTGGTTGACGTGCCACGTGGCACAATGTGATAGAACTTCAGACGCACGTTCATATTATTGATTATTGAGGTGGTGATCGAGGAGGGAGCCCGAAGCAGAAGTGGGCTTTGCCTTTTATTCTTCCTCTAAGTCTAATCTCCCTCCTCTCTCCTTCGTCTGTGTATGTTTTTCCCATCTCATTCTATATGGACACGATTATGATTATAGATAATCATCAGCAGGTTGATATTCATCTGGGTTTGCATTGTTGACAAGTGTCTTCACGATTTGGGTCCATTCCATAATAATGATACTTTCGAAAAAAATAAATAAATTGAAATTGCAAGTTCGGCAGGTCTCCCAATCCCCAGCAACAAAAATCCGAAGAAAAAAATAAAATTTTGAATTTCAGACTGCAAACGATTTAACGATAATGAAGAATAATGTGGAACTGCAAAAATAAAAGAATGCAAGTCCAATACATTCCGAATTAAAAAGATAATAATCCGGGTTAATTCCAGATGAGAGTAAACGCAGCAAATTGGGAATAAAATCCCGAAACTTAACACAAAGATAGATTTGTCAAAAAAAAAATGCTGAAATCGTGAAATAACGATTTCTTTTTCAAAATTCAGAAATAAGAAATTTGAATTTCCCAGTATGAGCAAAGAAAAGAAATCCGCGAAAAAGATTCCTGAAACGAATTTCAAGAAATTAAATTCGCGGAATAATTTGGGTTTTCAAGAAGCGAAATTCGCAAAATAATAAAAACAATTTCATGGAATAATTCTGAAAAAAACGAATTCGCGAAATAATTGCAAGGATCTGGTTCCTCGGCAGGTCTAAGGGGCCCTGATACAGATGTGCCCGCCCTAAGTGAAGGTGGGCCTAACAAATCACCAGAGGCCCATTGCTGTCAATTTCGTATTTGGGAGTCCAGGCAGTTGTGCTGCGCCAGTTGGTTGAGGGAACCCAGGCCCGAGCAGCAAAGACTTTCTTCAGCCTTCTAGGCCTTTGCAATCAGACTCGCTTTCTTCTTCACTTCTCATAAATGCAAACAAATGGCAATTCGCACTGGCCCTGTGTGCCCACACAAAACTCAATTTAACTCATAGATAGTCAAGCCGAGAACACAGTTCAGTTACAAACTCGCTTCCAATTGGCTATGGCGACTGAGCGCCCACACATCCTTTCTCCAACACTCTGTCCACCCAACTGGTCACACCCACTCGACTTCAGATCTCCCTGGACATCCCATGCACATACACTCTGTAACACACACCCACCCACTCACTCTGACTAACACCTATCGCTAGTTATGGCAGCTATGGCCGCCAACTACTTCTATCTACGAGCTGCTATGGCTGCGCTAATCTCCACCTCAGCCCACTTCGACTTCAGGCCTCTGCAGACCACCTCACATAAGACGCAAGGGCAGCGCTTCCGCATGGCTCACGCAGGAATGAATGAATGGTTGGTTGCTGCCTCTTGATTTATACTTTTGTAAGTCGTTGGTCTGCCCTTTTCCACCGGGCCCATGGTGCACAGAGTCCCTCATGGTACTTGTTGACTGTACAAAGTGAGACTGGGACTGGTTACCGCTGATGAAGCTAAGTTGGACTCACCACTTGCCCACTTGCCTCTGGTCTGCTGTGTATAACGTGAGAAGAAACTTAAAAGGGCCTTGGCCTTTCAGGACTGTAGCAGCTATGACCTTGACCTTTTAGGACTGTAGCAGCTACGTCCTTGACCTTTCAGAACTACAACAACGATGACCCCTACGCAGGTATGACCCCTACTTCGACAGATCTAAGGTTCAAGACCTGACAACTACTCAGACCTATGACAAACAACTTTCAACTACTAACACACAGGTCACGGGTTCAAGACACACAAAGTCGACTTGATACTGTACACAGGTAAGGTAAGGTAAGGTCTGGGAATCAAGACCTAGGATCCGCATCTGTGACTGCAAAATGTGAAAACCGTTTCGCTCCCACCGGCCTAAATTCGAGGTCCTTCGAGAATACTTCAGTCCAAGGTTGGACCTTTATCTTTCTTATCTCTTTCATAGAAGCAAACTGCATCGGGAGTGGTCTCAAGCAGTTCTGTTCGTGTAAACCAGCGGTCGTCCTCTGGTTCCTGAAAAGTGAACATGACCTTATATTGTTTCTGTGGACGACCCCTACCTCCTGTTCTGAAGACATCTTCACCTACGATGTCGTCAATGTCGTACCTTCCACCCATGTCCGGAGGAATCATGGACCTCCGTGCTGGAAACTGTTGACTTGTGGTATAAGGCAGCAACTTTGACGCATGAAACACCGGGTAGGTGTGGAGGTGCGCTGGAATTCCGACTGTGTAGGACGGTCCATCCTCTCCTCCCTCGACTTCTAAGACTGACCACGGTCCTTGGTATGCAGACAATAACTTTTGTGAGGTGTTCTCCTCATGAGCAAACTCTTTGGACTTGACCCAGACTAAGTCGCCTACTTGAAACTGTGATGGGCGACGGTGCTTATTGGCTTGCTCTATCATTCTATGTTGGGCCTTTCTGAGGTTCTCTGTGACGGTAGCAATCTCCTTTTCATAGTGTAGTGCAAACTCCCCAGTACCGGGCGGTAGCCTTTGAATCTGATCCCGGTTCAGTCCCTCGAACGGTCTACACGGTCTTAAGGACATATGTAACTTGTTGGGAGTGCGACAAGTCGCTAAGTGCACACTGTTATTGTATGCGTTGGCTACCTTGGGAAGCATCTCATCCCAGTTAAGCTGATTAGGTCTAATATACATTATGAGAACTTGCTGCAGGATTTTGTTCATCTGTTCAGTATCACTGTTAGTCTCAAGATGACGGCCAGATGACATCAACAACCTAGAGCCATAAACTCTCATTAACTCCTGCCAGTTTTGACTAGTGAACCTGGTATCTTTGTCACTAACTATTGACAGCGGGAGACCATGTTCATTGACCCAATGATCAAAGAACTTGTCTATAACTAGATATGTTCGTGCCTCTCCAGGTAAAGGAACAAAGACTGCATATTTACTAAATCTATCAACTACAACCATGACTTGGCTCTTGCCATGCCTACTGTTGACCCCAACATCCATAAAGTCAATGGACACAAAATCTCCAGGTCATGTGGGAATAGGCAAGGGTCTGAGAAGACCAAGAGGGGCCGTAGTGGCCTTATTCCGTTGGCAGACTTTGCAACTACGTACATACTCTATGCGGTCGACTTTCATACCTGGCCATGTATACACATGTATGAGGTTGGCTAATGTCTTTTGCCAACCAAAATGTCCCTATGTATCGTGACATTCCCCTAAGATCAAACTACACGCACAAACGGTTAGCTACGTTCGTTTTCTCAAATAGTAACCCGTCTGTAGTGCGGTAGTCTAGCTTAGACTCTGGAGACTCCTTAATTCTCTTGAGGAGATCATTATAAATAGGGTCCTGCGCATATGCCTCTTTGACCTTTCTGTTGCAGGTCTCTCCCCATATCCAGATAGTGAACTATCGCTCCAAAGTAATCAACTGTTCTACTTAGAACGTCCGCAACTACATTATACTTCCCTTTAACCGGCTTGAGCTCAAAGTCAAACTGATCTATCTTTGCGACCCACCTAGTAAGCTTAGGTGTCATCTTGGCCTGTCTTCAACCACCTCAATGTCTCGTGGTCTGAAAACACTTTGAAGTGCCTCCCAAGCAAATAATGCTTCCAGTGGTCTAAAGCTTGCCTGAGAGCGTAGAGTTCCCTCTCGTAGGTAGATGTTGCAACCTTCTCTGAAGGCATCCTAGCAGACATGAACTCTACGGGTCTATAGCCATTGCCATCATCTTGCTGTAGAACAACATCTATACCATACTGACTTGTGTCAGTGGTGACGACAAAAGGCGAAAGCACCTCCGATCCCACAGCACCCTTCCCTTTCTTCCCTCCTACCGCTCTCGTGCGTCCTTTTCCGGATCTGCTCATCCCTTGGTGCGTCTCCGTGTACCTTGTCTCGGGTTCCCTCTTGCGTGCCTGCACATGCGCAGGTCCCGAGTCCTCAACTCCTGTAGTGCGCCCGTATGTGCGCATCTCGGAAGTGTCCCCGTCCTTGGGCCCAGTTGGGCTTATAAAGTTTGCTGGGCCCACCTCCACGAGGCTCCAGCAGTCCGATGTGTCGCTGGAGTCGAGAACTTTGTAGCGCCCCGGTAACGTGGCTTCCACGAGCCTGTACCCGGGCCTGTTTGGGTCCCCGAAGGGTTTTTAGGGAAGGGGGCCTTTTTGTCGGGTACCGGGCCTTTTGCAGCGCCCCGGTACCGAGGCTCATGCCGAACCTAGGCCCAATCTGTCGTGGCCCTTGTGGTCCCCACATAGAAAGGTTCCAGGCCTTGTTGAATTCCGTAGGGCCCGACCTTCGGAATTAATAAGCTCCCGTGGCCCTTTTCTCAGTCTTAGGCCCCGGAGGTCTCCCTTCGGCCTTACTTAGGGCCCGAATGTGAAGGCCCCAAGGGCGCCCGGGCAGCGATATCCTTTTACACTGATCCTTCGATGTACTACCAGTGTCGTCTGTCGCTTAGTTCGCTTGAGGCTCGCCTTAAGAACCCTGTGGTTCCTTTGTCTGGCCCATCGCCCGGAACTTAAAGTTAGCCAGGCGTCCTTGTTCTTGTCTGTTATCCGGAGCCCCTAGCTTTCCCCTCGCTGTTGTCGCGCTTCTGTATCTTGACTGCAATGGCTTTCATAGTGGTGATGGGAAAATGCTCACTTAGAGTTTCGTGGCCACTTTCCCCTGACGCCTCGGCCCTTTTCATGGCGTGAATCTGGTAATATAATCCTTAGTTGTCGGTCGTGGTCCCACCTGGTAGTTTTTGTGATTCCGATATTCGCCAAGTGTTGTCATCAATGAAGTAAAGGGCGGCGTAAGGCTGGAGCCGCCCGACAGCAAGCCCCCCCCAATTCTCGACGTCCCAGGCAAGCTACTTTGGTGTTTCGAGGGAAAAGAGAAGGAAATGTCAACTCCTAATCTCTACCAATCAACCCTAAGATTGTTCTCACCGCTTCCGTCGGATTCTTTTCTCTCGCTTATTTTTCTTGTCCCGCTTTTTCTTAATCATCTTCCTTTTGACCCCTAATCGTTTCTTGACCTTCCGTCATTTCTTCCGGCAGCGACGCCCATCTCCATCTCCAGCTACGACTACCCTGCCTTTAATAACCTTCTTAACCTTACGTTTTCTTTCTCGCCTTAGCGTGGCTGACTCTAAGACCTTTTGCTTCGTTTTCTTTTTGTCCTTTATCTGGCTGTTTCTGACACCTAAGACTTCGCCCCGCCTCCTCTTTGTAGGCCTTTTAGAAGGTTCTCCTTTCCCGTAAGTGGACGACTTAAACTCCTTCATGGACTCTGTCGGGGGCTCTTCTGGAGGCTCTCCCGGTTTCTCCTCAACCTTCTCCTCTCCTCTGTCCTTCTTCATATTCAGGCGAACCTCTCCTCGCTCCTTAAATACTTTTAGACCTGCGCCGAACACCGGTTCCCTCCATCTAGCTCCATCCAACTCCTCAAGCAGGTAAGCCCCGCCCTCTAATCTTGTAGTTACACGGTATGGTCCCATCCACCTGTTCGCCAGTTTCCCTGTCCACGTCCTCTCCAGAGCAGAATCGTACAGTAAGACTAGGCTCCCAATAGGTATTCCTTTCTGCCTAACTCGAAGGCTTTTATCCCACCTTTCCTTTTCCTTTCCCCTTTGGGCTTTTAGTTTTTGCATAGCGTCCAGGGTGCTATCCTCAAGCGTCTCAGCTATTTGCCTAATCCTAGCGCTTAATAGTTGCTCCCTAGTCGACACCTCTTCCCAATCAATCTTCGTCTAGGTGTCCGTATGAAACTCTATGGGTAAGGGGCAGTGCCTTCCGAAACATGAAGTGTAGGGCGGGTACCTCGTGGTGGATCGAACAGTAACGTTGTTTGCCCAAACTGTGAATCTTAGGTATTTCGGCCACTTCTTCTCCCTTCCCTCGCACCATTTGGCGAGCACGTTCACTAGAGATTGGTGCCCTCTTTCAACAGGGGCGTTAGTCTGAGGGTGATATGCCGTGGACAATGACACTCGGATTCCTGCTCTTTGGAGCAAACTCAAGACTTCCTTAGCCATGAAATCCGACCCCCTATCCATGACGATCTTCCCGACATAGTCGTATCGGGTGATATATTCTGTCAGATACTCGCTGACCGTTTTTCCAGTCTTCTGACGCAACACCCATGCTTCTACGAACCGAGTAAGGTCGTCCCTGATATCCATGATATAATTCATCCCTCCTTTGGGCATCTTGACTAAGTCGACGTGAACCTTTTGTCCTACCACGTTCGGATATGAAGGAAACAACGGTTCCTTGTACTTAATTATGAATCTCTTTTGACACTCCACGCACGTCAGGCAGTAGGACTCCACATCTCTATATAAGCCTTCCCACCAGTATAGGTTCCTAACCTTCTCAAAGGTTCCTTTTACTCCTCTATGACCTCCAACAATCCCATCGTGGAGTTCAGTTATTAACTCTTTCTGCTCCCCCTCATCGCAAACCACCCTCATCGGCATACCGTTCTTAGGTGGTCTCTTAAAAAAGGTGGCCCGCCTTAAGACAATATTGTTGAGCTTCGTTTCTGAGCTTATCATCAACCTCAATGTCCTTTATGAGGTATTTCCCTATCCCGTGGTACTTACCAGTGTAGAGATTTCCTAGGAACAGAGAGGCGCCACTAGAACTAGGCTCCATCTTCAACGAACCTATTTCCATCTGCAAAAACTTATCAACCCCCCTGGGTGATCCCAAGTTTCCTTCTTTCAGCAGAATCTGTGATAGCCCATCCGCGACAGAGTTCTTGGTCCCAGATATCCGCTCGACGAGCCACCTCGTAATCGTAGGGTCTGTCAAAAAGAAGTTTTTTTGCAATACAACAGCTTCTGTCGTTGGATCAACCCGCAAGACGAACCTTCGTCCGTAAATATAATGTCGGAAGACATTCAAGCAACGGAGAACCCCTAGAACCTCTTTCTTAAACTGTGAGTAATTTCTCTCGGTAGTGTTTAGTGTTTTACTCTCGAACCTGAGGGGCTTCTCCTTACCATTAGGATCCTTTTGAGCCAAGACTCCACCGGCGGACGCCGGCCTCGCATCAGTGCGTACTACAAACGGTCTCCTCTCTTCATCTTCAAAATAAGGAACACCTAGGACTTTACCACCTTCCTTAAACTCATCCTTCAACACTTTTACCGCATCCTCTTGTTCACTGGTCCATTTCCATTCTGCCCCTTTACGTAGTAGCCTTTTCAACGACTCTGCTTTTTCAGCGTCCCTTTTATGAAATTCTTCCAGAACCCGACCACACCTAAAAATTGTCGTATGTTAGTAATATGTCGGAGTGGAGTAGGCCAGTTCATAAGTTTTTCTAGTTTCGTCGGGTCCGGCCGCCTGCCATTTTTGTCACAGATATAGCCCAATATCTTGATGGAAGATACTGCCCACCTGCTTTTCGTCCCACTCACCGTGAGATTCGCATCTTCTAGTTTCACTAGCACATTTTTTATGTCCTCGGCGTGAGTTGCGACGAACCTCCTTACTCCAGGCCTCAACTCAGTCTCATCCTTCTCGCACGGCCCTTTGATCGGAAAGTCATATAGGAAAACTTCCACCAAATTCGGTATAAGCTCCCCCAACACTGCCACCATCGCTCTTTGAAAGACTGCAATGTCGTTGGTCCATCCCATCGGCACCACCATCATCTAGATTAATCCCAATGGCGTGTGCATCGCAGTTAAGTGTCGGTCACTATAGTAAAGCGGAATCTCATCGTATCCTGGGGAAAGATCATAGACCGAATAAATCGAACGTCCAGCTGACCCTTCGGACAGGAGATCTGCATCTGGAATGGACCCTACGTCTCTAACCGTGACTTTATTCGTTTTCTGCAAATCTTGTATCCACCATAACTTCCCATTTGACTTCCGAATGAAGAACCACTTGTTCGCGTAGGCACTCTCACACGGCTCTGCTACGAACGTCCTGATTTTTTCCTTCAGGAAGTTCACTATCATCTCCTTTTCCTTTTGAGCACACTTCCATCCAACGTCATTCCACGGCACATGCGGAACCGTATAGATCCTCGTGGGTTTAGCATACCGCGGGTCTATTCGCCCTCTCTCCGCGTCAGAGAAGGCCACCGCCTTGTCGCATGCTCTTAACGTCTTTATTATTAGTCCTCTCTCCTCCTCAGTTATGTTTCCATCCCCTATGTCCATCCCTTTCAAGCGCTCGTCAGTAATTTTTTGCCCCTCTGTCGCTTTCCGTTCTCTGATCATCTGAGTTATTTCTTCCTCAGTGATTCCTATCTCTCCCGTCCTGTCACGGCTAACCGCAATCGGCTTAACTTTTTGGGCTACGTATCTTTTCCCCCCGACGTGTGGGGGAATTCCTCCAAAAAAAACAGGTTTATGCATCCACCAAACTCTTCGTCGTCGCTTTCCTTCGGGTAAACAGCCCCGTCTACCACATATTTGCCTTCCAAATCTTCAATCTTAATCTTCTTCCCTTTTACTTTATGAGGCCCTAAGGATAGCTCCTCTGGAACCATTTGGCAACTCCGCATCATTAGCTGGCCTTTACTCTGCAGGGAAACTTTATGTCGGTTATCAAATTCATTCATGGTTTTTATTGTAACCCTGCTTCCCTCAAGCCCATCTATGATGATTGTCTGACTTCCATCCCGCTTATTCTCGGTGGTGGCGTTGACATGTGTCAACCAAGTCCTCCCAACGATTAGCTCTGATGAACAACGTTCCACCATGAATACAGGCACGGTGGCCTCGACTCCAGCCACCACCACCCTGGCCTTATGACATACTCCAAGCGTTGACTGTCTCAATTTGTTAGCTGATACCATGGTCATGGCAACGCTCCTATCCACTTTGGGTACAGACGAAAGCCTCGCCATTGCTCATTGTTTCCTCAAACTTTTATAGAGGAAACTCCTATTCTCGGACTCTCAGGTGCCTCATCAATCTCGTCTTCGAAGGTTACCCTAGAAACCTTCGCTGCCAAAGGTACCTGCACTTGTTTAGCCTTCGCCTCGTTCAGTCTTCTCCTTCGGATATCAACGTTAATTTTCATCGAAGGCAAAAAGGGCACAGGCTTTCCCTCATATGCCCACATCACATATTTTCTATTATTATAATTCCTTCTTTCAATGTGTCTAGCATGGCTTGGCAGTCCCTTTTTATGTGATCTTCATCGCCACAGTACATGCAAACTTTATTATTCCATGTTCGTTTTGGACTAGGGCCCCCTTTTTCTAGCCCTTCAGGTCGCGAAGTGGCTCGAACAGGTAATTCCTCCTTTTTCTGACTACTATTTTGCAGTTTCTCCATCGCCGCTTTCAACGTCTCTATCTCCCTTGCCATTTCATCCTCTCGTCTTTCCGGTTTCCTGACCTCTATCTCATCCCTAGACTTCCATCGGCTATCTTTGGTACTGGACCATTTAGAGGTTTCCCATTCCCCGTCATTTCTTTTCCAATCTCCTCGATTCCCTTTCCCCCATTCATCGTCACTTCTACCAGGTTCCCCTTTTCTGAGTGAGCTCGAATACGTATCCCTTCCTTCCGCCTTAGATCTCCTATCCTCAGTTTGAAGTTTTCCTCCTCCTCTTCCCGAAGTTACTCCCTTCCCTAGGTTATCGAGAACTTTCTTTGCCCTTCCGTATCATGAGCTAAACTCTTTACTTGCGCAAATGTCACGCCTTTAGAGGGTAGCTCCCTCACAATCATCTCACCCCTCTCCCTCGGTAAGGACCCTAGGAATATTCCGCATTTTTCTAGCTCTCCCATAAGTCCGCCCTCCACCAACGGGTTCGACGCTTTCTCATATCTCCTTGCAAACACTACCAGGCTTTCCTCTTCCTCTTTCTTCATTTCTTTCAGATCCTCTACCGAGTAGGATATCTCATCACAAGCAAAGACTCTAATAACCTTCTCCCTGAACGTCAACCAACTACCATCGTCAGGAACGACTTTCCTTACTTCCCGGTCTATCTTTGGTGCCGTATGGTGGAGGAAGTTTGCAATCATCTCCTGGTCAGTCCATTCTCCTCTTATCCCAATTACCTCTCAGTCATCCAGGAATTCAGAGACATTATTTCCCGTGAAAATCATTTGGATCCCGGTCAACACTGGCAGTTGGTACATGGGGGGCCCGAAGAAAGGAGGCACATAGGAGCCTGACGCGTATGCCATTGAGTAAGGGCTCCTTCTATAAGGCCCATCGGGAACTTCTCTCCACGACTCCCTAACTCTTGGATTCGACGTGTATGCCATTGAGTAAGGGCTCCTTCTATAAGGCCCATCGGAAACTTCTCTCCACGACTCCCTAACTCTTGATTCGGTAAACCTAGGCGCTCTGGGCCTAGTCAAGACCTCTCTCCTCCAACCTTCGCCCTTTTCACTTCGCCCGTCCAGCTCTTTGGCTCAAATCTCTAACTCCCTTAAGGCCTTCCTTAGTTTTTCAGCGTCGTTTATAGACTCTATGCCCATCTTTCTCTCAGGGTTGTTAGTCCTTGACTCTTGTGTTTTGACGTCACCCCCTATCGAAGTCAGGTAAGCTCCTTCAGTCCATTCTTAATTTTTTGACACTCGGTTCAATACGATCAAAATCCTCTCGGTCGAACACTCTAGTACCTCTTGCAACGCTTCGAAGTCAACGTTCTTTCCTTCGGCTCTGACAACTAGAGCGGTGGTCAGCACGACCTTTGAATAGCGCGAGTTAGCTTCCAAAGTTCTCAATGAAACATCGTCGACTATGTCGTTAGAAAGCTCCCCGAGCTCTCCGGAGTCCTCCCTTAGTTTTATTCATGCCTCTTCTATGGTCTCTCGCCACTCTCGATAAAACGACTCCCCTTCAAACAGTATCGTGTGAAACTCAATCTTGGCTAACCTAAGCTCGTTGGCCGCTTTCCAAATATCTTCGCTCCACCTATAAGTTGATACTTTTTGGCCACTCCTCTATTACTAGCCATCCGTTCTCTGTCTAGTCTCGGAACGGATCTCTCTTTTTCTTCTAACAAGAAACTCCTCCCTCCAGTTAATTATTCTCTCTCTCTTCCTTGTAGATAAGAGTCAATTCTTCTACTATTTCTTCAAGTGCAAGAAGCCCCCCGTTCATCCGTGGAGCCACACCAATCCTTGTATCCATCCACTAGTTCCACCACTTTCGGATCCAGATATATCTCAATAAGCGAGTTTACTTTCTCGTCTCTTCCTCTTACGCGCGGGATCGTGCCTCTTGGACGGTCTCGTCTTTCTCCGCTTCGTGTTTCAGCCATCCTTGCAACCACATCATCACGTCATAGGTTATCTGCCTTTCTGTCACTACTAAGGCAAGCAGTCTAGGACTCTAGGCCGTTCCCGTTCAATTGCTTCTTCGGCGAGATGCCTACAACTTCGTTCATCCAGGGATCTCTTTGATCTGATTCGAATAACCGACGTTATCCTTCTGGCAAAAGACACCCTATTCACTTCCTCTTCTTCGGTCACCGCTCCCGGCATCGCTCTCGGCCTCTTCAGCACCGCCACTGACTGTCAGCCACGCTAGGTTGAAGTTTAAACATCCCTTCAAAGGGCACTACTCTCGTGCTCCTCTCATAAACCTCTCCATCCCTCTCCAATCTTTTCTTTTTCTTCTCAACCTACCAGCCCCCTCCCTCGAGGAAACCAGGGTAGGAACAGTAGAAGCTCACTCGTATGGAACCCGACCTCTCTATTTCCTTACTCCTCTCAATATAAGCCTTACTGCCCCTCCTTCGTCTCGAACTTCGTGTTCACCTTCTATCCCAAACAGACCTGTGTCAAGGTAAAGCTCGCCCCCACGTTCCTCAACGCACGCGGCACCTCTCCTTGTCTCCTCTAGTCCAATTTCAGGGCACCTCAACCTCCTCCAGATCGAGGTCCCTAGCGCGCACAAATCCTCCTGAGACGATGCTCTTAATAGTCGGCGCAGGTCTTTCGAACTTTTTCGAGCAAACTCCCATTTTAGTCCTCGAATTACACTACCGTTATCGGTTCGAGAATCACCTCCCTTGGTCATTTACAACCCGATATCTTAGGACAAACTCAATCGCATTTCCGTGGTTCTTGTCCTTCATAAATTCGTCGGGCGTCGAAGGCTTTGGAAGTCACTCAAATAACGTAATTCGAGTGCTCCAGAGTACCGTCTTGCCTAACGAAGCCAGCCTGTCCCTTTCTTCTTCCACCACTTCTCTCACCCTTTCCCAACATCGACCATAAACGAGGTCAACCTCCCTTTCTATTGGTAAATAGATCCGTACATCGTGTATTTCTGTTATGAGAAACTGTACGGTCATCACGTAAGAGGCGTATCTGCTCCCAACCACTATCCACTAACTCATATGTCTTAACTTCGTACCAGATCGATTCTCTCCTTCCTAAGGAACTTAGTGATGCACAGACGGCCTCAAACTTTTCCCTGGGTGGCCTATTCCCTGAAAGGAACCTGTCCCTCCTTGCTTCCACTTCTTCACTCGAAATCCATCTTCTTTTACTCATCACTCACCTTCCCCAGCTTCGCGCCCTAAGTACCATATT
Source organism: Chara braunii (assembly GCA_003427395.1). NCBI lineage: Eukaryota > Viridiplantae > Streptophyta > Charophyceae > Charales > Characeae > Chara > Chara braunii. Next base: position 1,433,390 of record BFEA01000057.1, read on the forward strand.
TATCATAGGCTCCCAGTTGCTCCCATCGAGGTAACTATCAGGAATAGGCGGGCTAGGCACGACGCTGTATTCTCTTGCCTTTAACCCCAGGGTAACCCTCTTCCCTTCTTTTTCCAACTTTCTCTTATAGGTGTATGCTATCGTCTCTGCTCAATTCTGACACCCCCACAATGCACCCGACAACCTCCTTCCTTTCCGATTATAGAAGCCTATATCGTACTCGTCTGTTTCAACAAACCTAGTCACCAATATGTAAACCTTTTCCTTTAACTCTACATTCACTATCGCGGTATAGTGCTCAATTACGTAGGGGAAAGGTTCTCTCAAAGTTAAGGGAGTCCAGTATTTCAATAAGGCTTCTACGGTCGGATTGTTGGACAATGGGAGCCCCCAGTTTACTCCTCCTTCCCAAAGTAGTCTATTCGTTAAGAGTTCAGTCATTTCTAGTCCTCGAACCCATTCCAGTCATTGCCCTGACCACTGCTCTTTGACACTCAGCTCAGCTATATTCGAGTTTCTGAATCTTCCTAATTTAGCCTTGTTGAAATCGCGTGAGTCCTCCTATTTCCCAGGATCGTCTCTAGCATCTTTCTACTCAGCTTGGTTCAAGTCCTCCTTGTGGGTCTCCTCTTCGTCCTCGTAGCCCCCTACCTTACGATAGTAAGAACGTAGCTCAAAGAACCCTCGGAGGGCTTGCTGGCTATCGAGGGAGTCAAATTCCCAAGTTTTGTATAACTCGGCCAAGCCGACTATGTCATCGGATGGCTCCCGAATGACTTTGTCAAGGAAGACCCAGAACTCAATAGGTTGGTCCTCCCTAGGCGACTCTCTTGGTCCTCTGGGCGAGGCTGATCGAATTACCTCTACCAATTCCAAAGCTAAATCCCCAAACCTGGGCCCAGCCTGCCACAATGCGTAATAGAGGTGGTGTACGTCGCTATTCCACAAGAAGCACTGTAGGTGGAGGAAAGACCATTGGACTTGAATCAAACCATCTAGTCCTCCAAGGAATTCTTCCAGTACAAAGACGGGAGCCGAAAGTCGTAATGCCTCCTCCGAGTATGGTAGAAACCCGTGCTCAGCCAACCTCAATGAGACAATTATTGACCTGAATCCTCTACCCCAACGAAGATCTTCCTCCTGGAATCTTACTACCTCGCTCTGAAGTATTTCCTGGGCCGTCCCTTCGTCAGGCCAGCTGTGGACGTCTAGGCTTGGCATGACCCCTAGTCTCAGATCTTTCCAACCCTGCTCCACCGCTCTAAGGACAATATCTCTTAGCACCGAAGTACGATAGTATAGGAGACCCTCGACGACTAGCGTAGCCGACCCCGCTATTTTCCTTCCTCTCTTGTCGCGATCAAATTCTATCGGGGTCTCAATTAATAACCAGGCTCCTGACCCTATCAAGACTGACCTTCAGACCTTATCCACTTTCCCTTGGTCAACTCGTCTGACCGCCCTTCCTGGCAGCGTGAATTCTACCCAATCCTCGCCAATAATTAATGGCTCCCTATACTCGAACTGACGGAGTTCAACTGGGTACTCCTCCCTGCACTGAGACATCTAGTCCTCTTTAGGTTCCCCGTCCAATATCCTACCTCTATCTACTCCCGCAACCGCCGCTCGGCGCAACTTTGCTCTAATTCGAAAAATGACCCGACGAAGTTCCCTACGTGAGGGTATACCCCTGTCCAGACAGTAGGTGATTAGCCAAGCGAGTTCGGTGACAGAAGGCCTAAACTGGATCGCCCTTCGAATTACACCCACTAGCCTTTGATGTGTGTCACAACGCCCAAAAATAAACTCGGTATGGCTGCAACTCTTTACTGACGAGGACCTAGGGAGTTCCCAATTGTAAGCATACCGGAACCTATAATGAGCTATAGTATCTGATCCGGGCCCTTCTGAAAACTCGCTGAATAGCCGCGCCCCGAACCTTCGCCCGAGGGAAGTGAGACATAAAAGTGCCCGACAATGTCTGGTGGTGTCTATAATTAAAAACTCCCAGTCGTCTTTTGATAGATAAAGCCTAACATTTACTTCCGCCTGAAGCGGTTCGCTCTCTCTGTCTCTTCTAAAACATGGCCTAGGCTGACCATGATCCTTGCCCATAGAAAAATCCCTTCTCGCACTATCAACCCTTGCTCCCTGGTCGTCCTGTACTTGCTCCACCCTTCTAGAGGTAGACTGATGACGTTGAGCTGACCATTCTCTCTTTTAAGATGCACTTGGGTCTCCGACTCAATAAATACCATTCCTGATCAAGACACAACAATCGCTCTCCCACTCTCGAACTGATGAGTTCACAGACCCCCACGACAGGCCTCCATTGATCACTCCTATATCCCTTCAAGACGTCAACAGGCTTAGGAAAGAACCGCCCTTTGGCGTATCTCTCCCTACCCTCATGTCAAGAAGGAGGGCGGATCAACGTGCCATCATCGCTGGCCTAACTCCCTCGCCGCGACCTGGGCACGAGCTGGCCAACTCGTGTGCCCTAGGGTGGACCGAAGTCACACGCGAACGAGGGGGCGGTGTCTCACTCGTGAAGCCTCACTCCTATCCATGCCTCTACTCGACCCACCTCAGGCATGGTCTCACCCCGACATGTGTTGTGGCTCAAATCCCCCCGCTATCCATCATAATCAACTAGCCTATCTAGTTCCACCCTGCTCCTTGCAGATCCGGGGCACTTCTCCCCTTCCCTTCAATCCCTTCAGTTTGTCCTCTGCTCACAATTTTCTCTCTTAGAATTAGATCAGGGTAGACTAACCAACTGGGGGGGGCTGCTAGGTGGCGAGAAGGGACCAGCTATGGCTGACGTGGGTTAGGGTCGTATTTGTCTCCGAGTTACTATGTTTTTGGCGCAAGGAAGGCTAGGAGTTACTATGGGTTTAGGGCCTTTCACAAATATCAATCATCATCATCATTGGTAACACCATTATCACAATCAGTTACATCATCACATGAGGGACGCTGAGCCCGATTCTCAGCAATTTCGGTTCGGTTACTCCGGGTAGATTGTGAGGACCCCGGCCTCGATATGTTCTTTGGTAATATCAGCCTTGGGCACTGGGCCCGTTTTTTCCAAACAAAAAAAAAAGGGTAGACTGACCAAAGGGCAGGGTAAGATCAGAACAATCTCCCGCGATCACAAGGAAAGTGCAGGAAGAAAATGCATGAAATCACCAGAATGCGAGAATCGATGAAATCACGAGAATGCACAAATCCAAGTATCACCCGGGAACGTCGATCACAGGTCGGTTGTCTGTCGTCCGCTCACTCGCGCTCACACCGCACCTGCACACACCAAGAAATGTCTAACTTAAGTGTAAAGTAATAAACTCCCGCTCCTAATCCTCCTCGCCTTGGCGGTTACAGGCGGACCGAAGTCCCGAGAGGCAGCCTTCCCCTGCTGGATGGGCCGTTGTCGACCGTCAGAAGTGATCTGCCGGCCTACTGATCGAACGTTGTACCTCGTGCCGTGTCTGTCACCCACGGGGGGATCGATCGGGGCTCCTGTAACCTGCTTAGTCCAAAATCCACTCAGCGAGAACTGGAGTCGACCGAAGACTCAACAACAAAGCAATCACAGACCAGCTTTTGGAAGGAACAAAATGTGTAATTCCATTTAGTCCAAACTGATAGGATTCCCTACGCTACTCCCAACCCCAGAAACAGATCGTGTGTCCAAGTCAGGGAAATCGGTCTGAGTTCCAATCGATCTCATTAATAGCCTGGGGCGAATCCTCCGCCCGATAGGGTGTCACCGATAACGAGCTCGCTGATCCCATGGAATTGTGCTGGAGCTCTCCGTGTCGGCGCTAGACTCATGGACCCATCGGGGCCACAGCTCGAGATCTAGCTTCACCATAAGTCTGCCTAGTCGCCCGTCCCCCTCAGAAAAAGACTCAGGACAGTGCGTCGTCGTCATCGTATCGCGTTCGCCACACTACCCCCAAGTCCCGGTCAATAAAGTCACGTGGCCCTGTCTAGAGCCTGGGGCCACACCCTGGCCAAAGCCTCATAGTATGTCCTGTTGTCCCGTAGCAAGTCCTGGTATTCCTTTGCCAATGCTCGGTCGAATCATATTCCCCGTCGTGGCCCGATCCTTATACCAAAGTCTCGTCCTGACCATGGTTGGACCCCGTAATCCCGGCCCACGTCCGCGAGTCCTATTTTCCTTGTGCCTGGGTCTCGTGGTCTCGATCCACTCCCAAAGTCTCGGTTTGCTTGTGCCCGAGCCCCGAGGTCCCGATCTATGTCCCGATCGAGTTTTGCGTCCCGCAGTCCTGACTCAGAGTCTCAGTCCGCGTTTCGGTTGTCCCGGCCCCGTCCAGAGTTCTGGTCCTGCCAACAATCTCAGACCCGTCGCAAGTCCAGGTCCCATCCCGAGTCTAGGTCACGACGAATGTTCCGGGCCGCACCCGAAGGCCCGATTCCGCGTCCGAGGTCCGTTTGTGGGGTGTGTGTGTGAGGGCACACGCTACCATGTGCCCGCCGCCCAACCGTATCCGTTCTTGCGCACACAGTTGTGCATTCACCTATCCGACTGTCCGTGGGCGTGCGCCCTCGTGTGCGCAGGCTCTGCGCATGGGCGCGAGCTGTTCCGCGCGATTATCACTGTCCCGATCCCGATCCTGACAACGCAGGGGGCACGTGCTGATATGCACACAGAACCCACGCGCCGATCCCGTTGCGCTCTTGTACGCACTGATGAGTGCGGCCACCCAGAAACCAAATGTGCACGTCTGCGCGCGGATGAGTGGTTGTCTGCGCCTCGACCACTGTTGCACACATATGCGCACGGGCGTCCGGATGTCGATTGTGACTGGGGCGCGCTGATACGCGCGGCTGCCTGCGTCCCAATCCGGTTCCTGACTGCGCAGGGGGCGCGTGCTAATACGCACAACACCCGCGCGCCGATCCCTTCGCGCTCTTGTACGCGTTGATGCACGTGGCCACCCAGAAACCAAATTTGCGAGTATGCGCGCGAATGAGTGGCTGTCTGCGCCTCGACCACAGTCGCTCACGTCCCAATCCTGTTGCGCGCGTGTGCGCGCTGATGCGCGCCTGCCCTGAACCCAAATGTGCGCGTATGCCCGTGGGTGAGTGGCTGGCCACGTCCCTATGCCGTTGCGCGTGTGCGCGCTGATGTGCGCGCCTGCCCCGAACCCAAATGTGCGCGTACGCGCGTGGGTGAGTGGCTGGCCACATCCCTATCCCGTTGCGCGCGTGTGTGCGCTAATGTGCGCGCCTGCCCCGAACCCAAATGTGTGTGTGTGCGTGCGTGGCTGTCCGCGCCTCGACCACTGTTGCGCATGCTTGCGTGCCGGCGTGCGTGGGTGTGTGTTCGTGCGTGGGTGTGTGTTCGTGCGCCCTTATCCCGACCTTGCGCACGCGGATTCGTGCGCAAGGGACTATGCCCGCCTCAATCCCGCCCATGCTGGATTGTGCGCAATGGCACGTCCGTACCAAGTAGCACGCCCGTCCGCACGGCTATGGTGTGTGCGTGAAGGTTCTGCGCACGGGTACGGAAGCACCTCCGATCCCGCAACACCCTTCCCTTTCTTCCCTCCTACCGCTCTGATGCGTCCTTTTCCGGAGCTTCTCGTCCCTTGGTGCGTCTCCATGTACCTTGTCCCGAGTTCCCTCTTGCACGCCTGCACGTGCGCAGGTCCCGAGTCCTCAAGTCCTGTAGTGCGCTCATATGTGCGCATCTCGGAAGTGTCCTCGTCCTTGGGCCCAGTTGGGCTTATAAAGTTTGTTGGGCCCACCTCCACGAGGCTCCAGTAGTCCGGTGTGTCGCTGGAGTCGAGAACTTTGCAGCGCCCCGGTAACGTGGCTTCCCCGAGCCTGTACCCGGGCTTGTTTGGGCCCCCGAAGGGTTTTTAGTGAAGGGGGCCTTCTGTCGGGTACCGGGCCTTTTGCAGCGCCCCAGTCCCGAGGCTCATGCTGAACTAGGCCCAACCTGCCGTGGCCCTTGTGGTCCCCACATAGAAAGGTACCAGGCCTTGTTGAATTCCGTAGGACCCGACCTTCGAAATTAATAAGCTCCCGTGGCCCTTTTCTCAGTCTTAGGCCCCGGAGGTCTCCCTTCGGCCTAACTTAGGGCCCGAATGTGAAGGCCCCAAGGGCACCCGAGAAGCGATATCCTTTTATATTGATCCTTCGATGTACTACCAGTGTCGTCTGTCGCTTAGTTCGCTTGAGGCTCGCCTTAAGAACCCTGCGCTTTCTTTGTCTGTCGCGCTTCTGTATCCTGACTGCAATGACTTTCATAGTGGTGATGGGAAAATGCTCACTTACGAGTTCCGTGGCCACTTTCCCCTGACGCCTCGGCCCTGATTTTCATGGCATGAATCTGGTATCATAATCCTTCGTTGTCGGTCGTGGTCCCACCTGGTAGTTTTTGTAATTCCGGTACCCGCCAAGTGTTATCATCAAGGAAGTAAACGGCGGCGTAAGGCTGGAGCCGCCCGACACCGCGACACTACTCCTGCAGGCGGCTGAGCTAGACAAGTATACTCCTGCAGCAGTTTGGCAATGACTGGCGCCATAGGCTTCTCTTCCTTAGGCTCAGTAACAGGCCTAACATAGGCTACAAAAACCTGCTCTTCTAGTTGCTCCTTCCTCACTAATCGTGCGAACGCGGGAGCACTAAGATAGCATTGTGCCAGGGTGTTATCTACTTCTGACACATGAAACAGGCGAGCAGTCTTGGGTTCACCTGATGGACTAGGGAGCCTACACCAGTGCTCTCTCAAGTGGAGTGTGGCCCCTGCTGCCTCTCCCCAGTCCATTCCTAGGACCATGTCGAAAGGAAGGTTGTCCTCTACGAGGAGAGTCAGGGAACGGAGAACCTTCTCTAGGCGAAAGTACACATGGACTCCCTCTACGTAATCCTCGACTCCCATAGTGTGATTGTCTGCGGGGATACAAACTATAGGGTCTTCTAACTTCTGGACTTTCAGATTTAACTTCAGCTTCTGCAACGCTTTTCTACTGATATAGTTGTGGGTGGCCCCACTGTCTATAAGCGCCCCTACTCTACCTCTAAAGACCTCTACATCTACTAAAACTAGTTGTCCTTTCGCATCCTTCTTCATCTTGGCCCGGGCAGGCATTCTTTCCTTCATTTCTTATGCCACGCCTGTGAGGGAAGTACCTAGAGAGACTCTAACACAAACAGTCTCTGGACAACTGTCTAGGCACTGGTCAGCAACCTCTGCCATAGACACATGTGGTTTGGGAGTTTCTATGTGGTGCGCGCACTCTTCTCCACATGGTCTAGGGGTAAGGGCAGCTGCAACCCCTACCGGCGGTTGCCTTTGCTGCCTGTGCAACAAACTGGGCCTCTCTGTACCTGAGGCAGTATTTAATAATATGCTCAGGATCACCGCAATAGATACACTGATCCTGGTTTATCCTCCTCTGCCAAACTGTTTGTTCTAGGCCCAGATCTTCCCAGTGCCTGCCTTCCACACCCAGTTACACATTGTTTATTAAACTCAGAGTCTCAAATTGTCAGGATAACTTCAATACCACAATGCGTTGCTCAGAAAGGAGCAGCGCTACACTCCCCAACCTTGATTAGCACCCGTAACACCCCTGAGCCCCTGAAACATCAAGCGCCACCCAGATACAGCCTCCTGAGGGAAGCGCCACCCTGAAACAGGCCTCTGAGGCCAAGCGCCACTCAGAGGATGAAGAAGAAGACCAGCGCCACAGTATTTGATGATGACGAAGTGTCGGAAGACTTCCCGGGTGGAAGTCTGCAGCAGCGCCACCAAACCCTGACAAGATGACCTCTTAGGAAGAAGTTGCAGCAATGGCTGCAGCACCACCACCTTGGAACCCCGCTTGGCCCCCTTGGCCCCGACCTCCTCCTCTACCTTACGGCCTCCCTCCAGTCGCGACAACAGCGTAAGTCCTCCCGTGACTATCGCCACCATCATCTTCCTCCAGGCCCCACTCTATTTGGCTGTACGACCTTTCCACTTCTTACCCGTATGAAGGTCCTTATACCATAAGGTGGAAACTGGCATAGATTGCGCTCCAGATGCTACCACTTCCCTACTCAGAGTATCGTAGGTCATGGTAGACTCCCTACTCTTCTCAAAGAAGTGTCCACGCAAAGGTTCGGGCATGGCACGACAAAACAGGTTGACCGATTGGGTTTCAGTTACCCCATGGTCAGGGACGACAACCAGTTCATCCATAACGCCCTTGAGTGCTCTAGCACTCTTCCATTGGCGGGAATGGATGATCTGCAGTTTGTCAGAAGCTCTAACACGTCTCGTGACATCTGCAAACCTCTCGCCCAGTAACTTAAAGAAGTCACTCAGGGTGTGATGAGGGAATAGGCAACCATATCGTTCTCACACTTCGCAGCACGGCAAAGCGACTGGCGAAGCTAGCTGCTTCGTCTTTAAGGGCGTGGAAGGCAAATGAGGACATGTTCCTCAGGGGCTATCTTCTGGAGGTGAACGTAAGAGTTCATGTTCGCCTCCCAGTTATCGAAGTTCTCCTCCTCCTTCCCACTGTAGGAATCAGGAAACTTCACCTTAACAGGCTCTCTACGCGGATGAACTTCCTCCTCCCTTGGAGCAACAAGTTTTGCGCCTTCTATAGCGCCGATACAGAATCGCTCCGTATTCTCTACCTTTGCCTTCACCTCTGAGCCCACGTGCATCATCATTTCATGTGCGCACTCTATAAACCCCAATCTGATGGACCGCAAAGTTACATCCTGACTCTTAGCAAATTGATACTTCTCCTCCTGAGCCCTTGGCAAGAGTTCCATGTTACGCGCCATCACCTCCATCTTCCCTAGAACATCGGCATGCGCCTCCATTTGTGCTCTTTGCTCCTTCACTGCCTCTAACTCCTTGGCCGTCTTACTCGCCTTCTCCATTCTCTTCTTCTTTTCCCTGGTCAGACAACTTCCATTCTAGCTTCTTCTCTTCTTCGATTGTCTGGCGTTTGAGAGGATCTTCTTCGACTTCCAACTCCTTAATGATCACCTCTTGTTCTTCCCTGGGGACATATAACATCGCCTCCTCCGCTTCTCCAAGGGACAGATTGGCAACCCATTCAGAAACCTTCTTCTCTAGCCAGGGATCTTCCTTCTTTGTGCCACTTGACTCCCCCCTGATACTTCTTCTGATTAAGGGCACTTCTTCTTCCACCTTTTTCTCTTCTTCGTCTTCTTCTTCCTCCACTGCTTTTAAATTTTCTTCCTCCTCCTTTTTCACCCTTTCCAACTCCTCTTCCAACTTCTTCCTTTTTGCGGCCTGCTCCTGCAATAAGGCCAACTTTTTGGCCTGCTTTACGACCTCCTTCTCCTTCTTGGCCTTCTACTCGGCCAAGATCCTCGCAGCCTCCTCCTCCTGCTCCTTAGTGTAGGGAGTGGTACTAGCACCACCCCTGGTCTCCACCCTATACGTGAAGGTGTTCCAGAAACCTAATGGAAAGAGGAGACACCAGAGGGAGAACCCCACGAGCAGACCGTACATGGGGTAGTCATCCATGGTGTCAGGTGCGCTACAATGACTGTCCCACTCCTCACCACTTAGACCTACCCATTGGACTAACCGACTGTCCAAGGACCATAGGATCCGTATAGGACCTTGTCAACTATGGTCATTAGCCTGGACCTAATACTACAACTGTCACTACAGGATTCAATGCTGATCAGGAGGCATTTAAGGAGATCCCCCGTAACTCCTCATCAATTATTTAACGTCGCAGACAGGACGACGCGATCAGCAAGTCCTCTCAAGGCATAGACAGCTTGTTGTGCAGCCCACAACTCAGATTTTGGGCCTACCATGCCACACTGAGCAGCCCGTCGGTCTGTACCGGTCCTTGGGAGGGTTTGTCCTCCGGGTCAATCAGTCGACAGACACGGCCTTTAGCCCTACTTAGCCCGTGTGGGTTTGGTCAACAAAGCTCTACGACCTCATACACGGAGTTCCTATCACTTGGATAGAAGAAACTCAATGCAGAACGAAGAGACATTCAGACTCAGCAAGTACCATGGAGTGCGTGCACATCCATAGGGTGAGGGGATAGGTTGAAGGCTTGGCGAGAATATACCAACTCCAACTTGGTCAATTTCGTGGTCAACAGCTCCGGTCAACGCCTTGGTCAACGCTGGTCAACTGCTCGGTCAACACCTTGGTCAACGTCTTGACAACGCCTCAATCAACACCCAGGTCAACGCCTTGGTCAATGTCGGTCAACTATCCGGTCAACGCCTCAATCAACACGTCGGTCAACCCCGATCAACTCTCCGGTCAAGGCCTTGGTCAACGTCTAACTCGGCTATGGCTGCCGACACCTTTCTCCATTCAACCTTCACTTCGCCTTCTCCCTCCTTCCTTCTTTCTCACTTTCTTCCTTCAACCCGGCTATGTCTTTCTTTTCCCTTCTTCGTCTCTCCCTTCTCCTTCCTCGGCTATGGCTTCTTTCTCCTTCATCTTCTTTCTCCTTGGTAACCCTGTGTCCGAGTTTCGGCGGTTATGGCCGCCACCTCCTGTCTTGGACCGCACAACAATCTTGTATTGCTCCTCTCTCTCTCTCTCTTCGGCGACGCAGCTATGGCGGACCTTCCTCCTTCAATGGCGTGGCTACAGCTATGGCGCCCAGACAACGATGGCGTGTGGGATAACAGGAACCAGCTCCGATACCAATGCAATCAGACGCGCTTTCTTCTTCACTTCGCATACATGCAAACAGATCGCAATTCGCACTGGCATTGTGTGGCCACACAAAACTCAGAGATAGTCAAGCCGAGAACACAGTTCAGTTACAGCCGAGAACACAGTTGAGTTACAAACTCGCTTCCAATTGGCTATGGCGACTGAGCGCCCACACATCCTCTCTCCAACACTGTGTCCACCCAACTGATCACACGCACTCGACTTCAAATCTCCCTGGATATCCCACACACATACATTCTGTAACACACACACACCCACACCCACACCCATTCACTCTAACTAACACCTATCGCTAGCTATGACAGCTATGGCCGCCAACTACATCCATCTACAAGCAGCTATGGTTGCACTAATCTCCACCTCAGCCACTTCGACTTCAGGCCTCTGCAGACCACCTCGCACAAGATGCTAGGGCAGCGCTTCCGCATGGCTCACGCAGGAATGAATGAATGGCTGGACGCTGCCTCTTGATTTATACTTTTGTAAGTCGTTGGTCTGCCCTTTTCCACCAGGCCTATGGTGCACACAATCCCTCATGGTACTTGCTGACTGTACAAAGTGAGACTGGGACTGGGTACCGCTGACTAAGCTAAGTTGGACTCACCACTTGCCCACTTGCCTCTGGTCTGTTGTTTATAACGTGAGAAGAAACTTGAAAGGCCACTTTCGGACCTTCCGGAAGTTTGCGGACTTGGCCTTTTACGACCCTGACCTTTCAGCACTGTAGCAGCTACGACCTTGACCTTTCATAACTACAACAACTATGACCCCTATGCAGGTATGACCCCTACTTTGACAGGTCTGAGGTTCAAGACCCGACAACTACTCAGACCTACGACCGACAACTTTCAACTACTAACACACAGGTCACGGGTTCAAGACACACAGAGTCGACTTGATACTGTACGCAGGTAAGGTAAGGTAAGGTAAGGTCTGGGGATCGAGCCCTGGGATCCGCATCTGTGACTGCAAAAGGTGAAAACCATTTCACCTTTTTCCAAAATGTAGGCCTTGGGCAGGAATCGCAGCAACATACACAGACAATTGGAGAGCCTAACTGAACGAGGCCCAGCAGTTGCAGCAGAGGCACAACCTCTAGGGGCCTACCGAAAGCTTTCTGTGATACTTTCTGGCTTCTTGTGATTGTGCAATCTGAATATTGTCATCTCGCTATTGCTCATTTTCCTTGCAATTTGGTATCGGGGCTGGTTCGAACTGCGCTTTACTAGTACTTCGCAAGAGCTATTCGGTGCTTCGCATGAGGTGTGGGGCAATTATAAGGCTTGGGCGTTGAACGATTGGCGGCCCAGGGTCGTGTGGGCGCGCCAGGAAGGCTATGTGGTGACATTGGGGTGTACGCTGGATGATGAGAGCTTGCTGATGTGGCATTCAATACGAGGTGGAACTGCATTTCGCTGTTTGTTGTGTCGAGGCAGAGACCGGTCATCATAAATGCACGTCAGGTTGCTGGTGAGAAATCTGTGGTTGGGGGCAACATTATAAGGTACGCTGCTCTCTTCCGTATCTACCCTCTTCAATACTTCTTACCGTGAGGAAGTGAGTTCTGTCTTGAGAGTCCTCTCATTGTGTGGTGTCGCGAGCGCTCAACCTTGAGAGTCAACATTCTTCCTGGGCAGCAAGCTGGTGGGAGACGGACGAAGCCTCTGAAGGGCCCTGAACGAAGCACTCGCGTCATGGTCACCATGCCAACCCATTGGGACTAGTACACGCATGCTTTGCCACAAGTCCTTGGTTCTGCTGCTGCGCAATAGAGGTCACGCTGGGCATGCCATCCCGTTGAGAGACGCTCACTAGACCGTCTATAAATATTTGTGGCGGGTTCTGGATTTGAACCTTGGGTGTGATGTTCGTCCTGTCCGCGACGTTAAATAATTCCTGAGGACCTTGGGGGCTGTCCTTAAATTGCCTCTTGATCAGCCAGATCAAACCGGAAGTAAAACTCATTGCATGCGAGGGTAAATAATGTGTAGGGGCTGGCAGGCTTAGCATAGACTTGGGCACAAGGGTGGGCCGGATTGCACACCTTCAGACACGCCGCTCAACCAGATGCTCAAGGCGTCGACACAAAGTGAGTACTCAAGAAGGATACAGGGGGAGGGGGGATTCCGGTAACTGTTCGCAGAGGTACTAATTAGAAAATATTCCATCGAGCATGCATCTCTACAGGTGACACTATTTTATTTTTTGTTTATTTAGTTCTTGCGGGCTTGACTGACAAATAACAGACAGTTGCAGATAGCTAGTATTCTTTGTTGCAGGCCATTTGTTCCAGAGTAATCTAGAAATAGAATTAGTTTTACCTATAGGATCTGACACTAGTTGTTTACCACTTGACTACTTCTCTCTAGGCTGACCGAAACTAGTAGAATATTATACTCGATTGGGTGTCACGTTGAGGTAGGATCCAGTGTGGGTTCTAGTCTAGATCACGCACACTGTAGCTCACGAGTGATGCAGGCAGTAGTGAGGAGGAACGATTAGTGGAACCTCTTAGCGTTACCCGTAGAACTGCTCTCAATTGACCGGTCACTTTCTCGGAGTTAGGACCAAGAGAGGAAAGGAGGCTGTGGAGGGAAGCCAAGGAGAGGGCGGCATTAAGGAGGACTAGGTCAGCAGCAGCCAGCTAGGAGGCTGTGGAGGGAAGCCAAGGAGAGGGCCGCAATGGCTATCGCCTCCATGTCACAGGCCTCGTCCCAGGCCACTTTGTTATGGGTTAGTCAGGGTATATCTCAGGGTGCAATTAGTCAATCTATTGGCTCACAAGTCAGCCAGCAAACTCAACTCACACCGGAAGATTATGAGATCCTCCAAGCAGAAAAACTGCATGGCGATCAGCAACGACAATTGAGAGAGGCAGCAAAGAAGAGAGAGAAAGCTATATTGAGAAAAGCCAGACTATGGAGCAGGATGCGGAAGGTAACTAGATTAGAGGCACTAGAGGAGTCGACACTTGATCCTGCAATACAAGCATTGCGTCGTTCGCTCCTTTGCGTGGCAGAAACGCAGGTTGTGCAGCAGGAAGTGCTGCTTGAACTAGTGGCTGGCCAGAACCGGATTCTGGCTGCACTGCAAGCCCCTCGTCCAATGATGAGGTAGCCTCGGTACGCTGTAGCTCCCCCTTCGGTTGCGGGTCCCTCTGTGACGCCATCGCCGGTAGGGCCCTCCTTTTCTACTATGTTTGGCATGCATCCTACAGCTGGTCAACAAGTTAGTGGTCCGATTCTAAGCACTTCTCCCGTACCATTGAGGACGGTGGCAGCTACAACCCCATCGTCAGGACATGCTCAGGTTAGCACGCAGCAACCTGTATCAGTGTCTATGCAGCCACTTCAGCAATCACCTAGGCAAATCCAACCCATGAAGTGGATGCCCAAGATCCCCTTGCTGAGTCCTAAACCTTTTTCAAGCGACAAGAAAAAGGAAGAGGATCTGGACACCTAGGTGAGGACTGTGCCTACTTATGTGAGGCACAAGCTCACGAGGCCAAAGCAAGAAGTTATAGTTGCTGCTTCCTTTTTAGAAGGATCTGCAACTCGATGGTTGAACAACTTAGTGCAGCACAGGGCTATGGTCAAAACTTTGATGCTTGGGCCCAGGCCCATACATTAGAGGACTTCGTACAAACTGTGTACAATAGGTGGCATGACCCACAAAGGGCACAACGGCCACTGACGCGATAAACAATCTCTGTTCCAAACGGTACAGGACTGTGCGTGAAGTCACAGACGTCGTAGAACGTATGATTGTAGTACCTGCTGTGCGCTATGACCCGCAGGTACTCCTCACAGATTATTTGAGATGTTTGGCTACGGGTGTAAAAAATAAGCTGGTGGATGAGGCCAACATCGACGTACATGGCTTTGCAACCTTCAACAAGAAAGCGTTAGACATAGAGGCTAAGCTTGGGACTGCTCATCAGGGTCAGGGAGATGGTAGGAAGAAGAACCTTCCCCAAGACTGGAGGAAGAAGGGCAATTTCATGTTCGTCGACCATGACCGTCATGCGACAGAGATTGACGACTTCCCTGACTTTGGGGAAGAGACAAAGCAAGATGGGGCCAGTGAGACTACGGATGGGGGAGTCTTGGCGCCTATCAAAAAGAAAGCTAGGGGGACCGCGAAGCACAACGTAGGCTGGTCCAAGGGTCGGGGCGACCAAGGAACACCCGCTTGGGTGAAACTTGGTTTAGAATACGAGGTGTGGAGGGACCGAGTTGCTAGGGGTACTTGTCTCAACTGTGGTGTCCGGGACTTGTCGAGGCAAGAAGGTCACCACGAAGGTAGCCTCTCGAATAGTGGTGGGCTTATCTTCGAACCCTAGTGGTGCTTCTGCGAGCACTTCTCAGGGAAACACCTCGGGCCAGTAGGAGTTTTAGCCGCTCTTACTCGTGCTGAAGTGGTAACGTTGCCTTCACCACTTCGACGTTTGCCAAGGCTAGTGACCCATCCATCACCCCGCAGACACATTCAAACCCACCGCTGCTTTGTTCGAGAGATGTGTCTGAGTCCCTAGAAGAGTTGCAATCTGAGTGGTCAAGGAAGGACCCGAGAGACTCTTGGGCGATGATCAGTAAAGGTCTTAGGGGTGAACATTTCGTGGTAAAGGTTGATGTAGGTGGCCGCAAAGTGAAAGCTTTCGCAGACATAGGCTCTACACGAAACTTCATCAATCGTGCTTGTGTGGATACGCTGTGCTTTGAGAACCAAGTGCAGCGGCTGAGCAGATCTATAGCCTCTATGCTAGCCAACAATTGCACCTTCTCCTATGGAGCAGGGGAAATGAGACAAAATTTTGTTCCTTGTCAGCGACGAACTGCCATTCGACATGCTGTTGGTATGTACTACCTCGAGGTTGCTAAACCTCAATTCGATTGGGATAGAAAGGTGATGATCCACAAGTTGCCCAATGGTACTGCAGAAGTTCAAAGTTACCAATCTAATGGAAAACTACGGGTGCATGTGTGCATCTTCCTTCTATAACTACTATAAACAGAATCGCGAGGGAGGCCTGTACTTGGTCTTTGTCTCTGAGAAATGGGAGGCCGTAAAATCACCCCCAGAGATAGAAGCAGTCGTCGTACAATATCCAAACTTGTTTGAGGAGCCCAGTGGTGTGGTGGAAAGGGAGGTGGTCCATGCAATAGAGGTCGTTCTAGGTAGTAAGGTACCTAGAGGACGAATCTATAAGATGTCTCTTGTGGAATTGGATGAGCATCACCGCCAGCTCAAGGAGCTCACAGAAAAGGGATGGATTTGACCTAGTACCTTCCCTTAAGGTGCTCCGGTCCTATTCGATCCTAAGAAGGGAGGTACCCTAAGGATGTGCATTGACTATAGGGGCCTCAATGCCATCACCGTTAAGAACGCGGAGCCCCCACCCCGCATCGACGACCTATTGGATAAAATGCAAGGATGTCGGTACTTCACCCAGATAGATCTGAAATCCGGATACCATCAAATTGCCATTAGATCTGAGAACCAACACAAAACCGCATTTCAGACCAGGTACGGTTTGTATGAGTTTGTAGTGATGCCCTTTGGCCTATGCAATGCCCCTGGGACATTCCAACACGCAATGAATAGGATTTTTCATGATTACTTAGACAAGTTTATCGTCGTGTACCTCGGCAATATCCTTATCTTTAGTAAGACTGTAGAGGAGCACGCTGAGGACTTGAAAATAGTGCCAGGTCTCCTAAGATAGCACAGTCAAAGGTCAACTTAGAGAAATGCGAGTTCGGTCACACCAAGATCTTGTACTTGGGTCATAAAATTTCTGTGAATGGGTTGAGGTCGAACGATGCCAAAGTGGCCAGCATACGTGACTGGCCCAGACCTCAGACTGTTACTGAGGTCCGATTGTTTTTAGGGATGACGGGCTACTATCGTCCGTTAGTTAAAAACTATACTATAGGTTCCCCATTAACAAATCTAACTCGCCTTGACACCCCTTGGGAGTGGACCCAAGTGTGTGAAGCAAGCTGCAATAAATTGAAGTATGCTTGGACACACTATGAAGTTCTCAAACTTCGAGATCCTGAGCAACCCTTTGTAGTGACCACATACACCAGTCAATACGGCATAGGCGCGGTCCTTGCGCAAAAGGAGGCACAAAAGGAGGGGAAGAAGTTAAGGCCTATCGAGTACATGAGCAAAAAAATGCCATCTCGAAAGCTAGCAAAGTCCACGTATGAGCGTGAGCTCTATGCCCTCTATAGAGCGCTGGTCCACTAGAGACATTGTCTCCTAGGCAGATTTTTCTACTTAAGATATGACCACGAGACTGCGCTCTGGATCAAGACTTAGCGTGTACTCTCTAATGCCCTCAAAAGGTGGATTCAAGTGATACGCGTAGGGCAGATTATTTGGGCACTCTAGTGACTGAGATTGGTATATCAGACGATGTAACTCGATCCTTGGTGGAACCCTATCAGCAAGATCCAGTAACGTCTGAGATAATTTGTAAGTTAGAAGCGAAAGATAAAATAACTTCTGACGAATTCACGATGGTAAATGGCTTGTTGTTTATTGAAAAGGCAGGGAATAAAAATCGTGTTCCGGAAAAACAGTCTCTTTGTCGTTTATTTTTAGGCGGATGCCATGATGCAACTGGGCATTTTGGTTACAAAAAGACATCAGCTAACCTGGTGCAGAAATTTTGGTGGCCGTCTATGATGCAAGATGCAAAAAACTATGTTGAAACCAATCAGGTTTGCCAACGTGACAAACCTAGGACTCATGCTCCGCTTGGGCTCATCAAGCCATTGCCGATTCCTGAAGGTCCTGGTCAAAGTGTGTCCATGAACTTCACGGATACCGTGGTGACCAGCAAGAGCGGGAAACAACACATCTTCGTTGTAGTCGACCAATTTTCCAAGTATGCAAGACTAATTGTCATGCCAAAAACAGCAAAAACTGATTATGTTATTGAGCTGTTTATGGATAACTGCGTGCGGGATTTTGGTTTGCCCAAATCCATCATCAGTGATAGCGATGTCCGCTTTACTAGCAAACTTTGGCAAAACACTGCCCAATAGATGGGTACCAGACTGCAAATGACATCAGGAAATCACCCCGAGTCAAATGGACAGACGAAACAAATGAACCGAGTAATGCAGCATGTGCTTTGGCATTACATCAAGCCAAGCCAGAATGACCAGGACGAGAAACTACCTCTCGTCGCTAGCCTGTACAACAACGCTGTGCACAACACTACTGGCAAGACCCCCAACCAACTGCATCTTGATTGGAAGGCCAGATCCGCCCTTGATTTCCTACTGCCTGAGAACCAGGCAACTGCAGCACCTGGCAGCATAGAATTTGCTGTCAAATACGAACAGATGCTGCAGCAGGCCGTCAAACACATTAGAAAGTCTCAGGATGCTATGATTGCATCTGAGAACAAACACAGACGACCTTCTAACTTTCAGGTAGGGGATAGAGTCTGGGTGAAGTCATCTGAACTGGGGCAGGAATTGGGGATTTGCAGGAAACTAATGCCACTATATTTCGGTCTCTGGGAGATCCTAGACATAGTAGGGGATCAAATAGACAGACCTTCCTATGTCATTCGCATCCCACCTCACCTCCGCACACATCCAGTCTTTCACGCCTCAAAACTGACACCTTTTGCAGAAACTGCACAGTTTCCCTCCAGATGGTTAATGCTGCCCCCAATCATGGATCGTGAAGTCGACATCGACGGAATCGTGGAGCATCGAATGATGCCAGTGCCTAAACCACCTGACAGAGGCCATCCTCCCAAGCCGAGGATACAATATCGTGTCAGATTCAGACACCATCTTGATCCCAGTGAAGATCGGTGGTTCATCAGAGAAGAACTCCAGCGAACAGCACCTCAAGTGATTGCAGGCTATGAAAGAGAACTAAAGGGAAATATGCCTGCAGATTAGAAGACTTCTCAGGGGACTATGGAAGTAAAGGAGGGTGTGTGAGGATCTGGTTCCTTAGCAGGTCTAAGGGGCCCTGATACAGATGTGCCCGCCCTAAGTGAAGGCGGGCCTAACAAATCACGAGAGGCCCATTGCTGTCAATTTCTTATTTTGGGGTCTAGGTAGTTGTGTCGCGCCAGTTGGTTGAGGGAGCCCAGGCCCGAGCAGCAAAGACTTTCTTTGGCCTTCTAGGCCTTTTCCCAAAGCACAGCCTCCAGGGGCCTACCGAAAGCTTTCTGGACACTCTAATACTTTCTGGCTTTCAATGTGATTGTGCAATCTGGATATTGTCATCTTGTTATTGTTCATTTTTCTTGCATAATTCTGATTTTCAGAAAAATAAATTCTCGTTAATTCACGGAATGATTGAAATGCAAGGAAAATGAGCAATAGCGATATGACAGAATCAGATTGCACAATCACATTGAAAGCCGGAAAGTCCCACAATGTCCAGAAAGTAGCATTGCACCAATAAAACACCAATGGAGAATTGTAACACTGAAACCGAATGTCAATGAGAGCCTACTCTCGTCTTTACCAGGATAAGAGTCCAGGCTCTTCCCCCTACTTGGCGCTCGGCGCCCAGACTACTCCCACACAGCTACTATCTGCCTAAGAATTGACAATGCAACTGGTGACGTCAGCAGCCACCGAAGTACATGAAGATGTCGCCCAATGCAGACCATTGACAATAGCAGGTATGAGCCCTCACATCGTCATCCTCATCTCTCTCTCTCTCTCTCTCTCTCTCTCTCTCTCTCTCTCTCTCTCTCTCTCTCTCTTGTCTGTCCACCTTGTCTTTCCTCTGTACACCCGAAGACCACCCCTGCGCCTTTCTGTACTCCAAGCCCTACCAACTATGGAAGTTAGGCTATGGTGCTGCCCTTAGCAGCGCCCTTCTTCCCACACGACCGCACGTGCACAGCACCTTGCCCCTAGCGCTAGCAGCAGCACGTCAGTGTCCGCTCCAGCAGCGATGCTGCAAACTGGCAAGTGCCTGAATGAGCCTCTAGGCAGCGAGCTGTTTCCTATATGGAAAGAGTCTGCCTGGCCTTCAACCTGGCTGGGCTGGGCCTGCGCCCAGAAGCATCCGGTAGGCCCCAGGTTGCTGGGCCTCTGCTGGTGTTGCTGGGCCTCGTTCAGTTACTCCTCCCAACTGTCTGTATATACTGCTGCGAATGTGGCCAAAGGCCTGCACTTCAGAAAAGGCCTAGAAGGCCAAACGTGGAAAATTTTTGCTGCTCGGGTCCTAGGTTCCCTCAACCAATCTGACGCGACACAACTGCCTGAAACCCCAAATACAAAATTGACAGCATTGGGCCTCTCGTGATTTGTTAGGCCCACCTTCACTTAGGGCGGGCACACTTGCATCATGGGCCCCCTGAGGCCTTCCGAGGAGCCTTATCCTCGCATTCCCTCCTCCTCTGCTTTGATAGTCCTCGGAGAAGTTCCTTAATGTGCAGGCATTTTTCCCTTGAGTGCTCTTTCATAGCGTGCAATCACTTGGGGCGCTGTTCACTGGAGTTCTTCTCTAGTAAACCACCGATCTTCACTGGGATCAATATGGTGTTTCAAATCTGACACGATACTGCATCCTTGGCTTTGGAGGACAGCCTCTTCCGGGAGGTTTAGGCACTGGAATCACCCGATGCTCCACAATTCCGTCGATGTCGACTTCGCCATCCATGGTAGGGGGCAGCATTCATCGTCTGGAGGGAAACTGTGCAGTTTCTGCGAAGGTGCCAACTTTGAGGCATGGAAGACTGGGTGTATGGGTAGGTGAGCAGGGATGCGAATGACGTAGGAAGGTCCATCTATCTCATCCCCCCTATGGCTAGGACCTCCCAGGGACCAAAATACTGCGGCATTAGTTTTCGGGAAATTCCCAACTCTTGACCTAGTTCAGATGATTTAACCCCGACTCTGTCCCCTACCTGAAAGATGGAAGGCCGTCTGTGTTTGTTCTCATATGCAATCATAGCATCTTGAGACTTCCTAATGTGTTCAACGACCTGCTATAGCATCTGTTCGTACTTGACAGCAAATTCTATGCTGCCAGGTGCTGCAGTTGACTGATTTTCAGGCAGTAGGAAATCAAGGGCGGCTCTGGGCTTCCAACCAAGATGCAGTTGGTTGGGAGTCATACTAGTAGTGTTGTGCACAGCGTTGTTGTACAGGCTGGCGATGAGCAGTAAATTCTCGTCCCTGTCATCCTGGCTTGGCTTGGTGTAGTGCCGAAGCAAGTGCTACACTACTCGGTTCATCTGTTCCGCCTGTCCATTTGACTCCGGGTGATTCCCTGATGTCATTTGCAGTCAGGTGCCCATTTGTTGAGTCGTGCTCTGCCACAGTTCGCTGGTAAAGCGGACGTCCCTGTCACTAATGATGGACTTGGGTAACCCAAAGCCGCATACCAAGTTATCCATAAACAGCCTCATAACATAGTCAGTTTTTGCTTTTTCCGGCATGGTGATCAGTCTAGCGTACTTGGTAAATAGGTCCACTATGACGAAGATGTGTCTTTTACCGTTCTTGCTGGTCACAAGAGTATCCATGAAGTCCATGAACACACTTTGACCACGACCATCAGGGATAGGCAAGGGCTTGATAAGCCCAAGCGGAGCCTGAGTCCTAGGTTTGTCCCGTTGGCAAACCTAGTAAGTTTCAACGTACTTCTTTGCATCTTGCATCATAGACGGCCACCAAAATCTTTGCACTAGGTTAGCTGATGTTTTTTTATAGCCGAAATGACCAGTTGCATCATGACACTCACCTAAAAATAAACTACGCAAAGACTCCTTATCCGGAACACAATCTCTTATTCCCAACCTTTCCAAGGAACAACAAGCCATTGACCACCATAAATTCGCCAGAAGTTACCTTATCTTTCGCTTCTAACTTACGGATGATTTATGGCATAACTGCGTCTTCCCGATAGGCTTCCACCAAAGATCGAGTTACATCGTCAGATATACCAAACTCAGTTATTAGTGCGCCCAGATAATCTGCGCTACGCGCTTGAAGTCATACATGTCTACGACTTCAATCCACCTCTTTAAGGCATCTGAGAGTACGGGTTGTGTCTTGATCCAACGCAAGGTCTCATGGTCAGATCTCACGTAGAAGAATCTGCCTAGGAGGTAGTGCCTCCAATGGACTAGCGCTCTATAGAGGGCACAAAGCTCTCGCTCGTACGTGGTCTTAGCTAGTTTTTTAGATGGCATCCTCTTGCTCATGTACTCCATGGGCCTCGACTTTTTCCCCTCCTTTTGCGCAAGGACCGCGCCTATGCCATACTGGCTGGCGTCTGTGGTCACTACAAAGTGCTTCTCAGGATCCGGAAGTTTGAGGACTTCACCTAGTTTGTCAGGGTGTACTTCAATTTATTGAAGCTTGCTTCACACTCTTCGGTCCACTCCCAAGGGGTGTCAAGGTGGGTTAGGTCGGTTAATGGGGAAGCTACAGTACTATAGTCTTTGACAAATGGACGATAGTAGCCCGTCATCCCCAAAAACGACCGGACCTCAGTAACAGTCTGAGGTCTGGGCCAGTCACGTATGCTGGCCACTTTGGCATCGTCTGGCCTCAACCCATCCACAAAAATCTCATGACCCGGTACAAGATCTTGGTGCGACCGAACTCACATTTCTCCAAGTTGACCTTGTACTGGTGCTGTCTTAGGAGACCTAACATTGTTTTCACGTGCTCAACGTGCTCCTCTACAGTCTTACTAAAGATAAGGATATCGTCGAGGTACACAACGATAAACTTGTCTAAGTAATCATGAAAGATCCGATTCATTGCGTGTTGGAATGTCCCAGGTGCATTGCATAGACCAAAGGGCATCACCACAACTCATACAGACCGTACCTGGTTTGGAATGAGGTTTTGTGCTGATCCTCAGGTCTCATGGCAATTTGATGGTATCCGGACTTCAGATCTATCTTTGTGAAGTACCGGCATTCCTGCACTCTATCCAAGAGGTCGTCGATGTGGGGTAGGGGCTCCGCGTTCTTATAGTGATGGCATTGAGGCCCCTATAGTCAATGCACATCCTTAGGGTACCTCCCTTCTTAGGAACGAATAGGACTGGAGCACCATAAGGAGAGGTACTAGGTCGAGTCCATCCCTTTTCTGTGAACTCCTTGAGCTGGCGGCGGAGCTCATCCAACTCCGCAGGAGACATCCTATAGATCCATCCTCTAGGTACTTTGCTAACCAGGACGACTTCTATCGCATGGACGACTTCTATCGCAGGGACAACCTCCCTTTCCACCACACCACAGGCTCCTCAAAAAGGTCTGAATACTAAGCAACGACTGCTTCTATCTCTGGCGGTGATTTTACGGCCTCCCCTTTCTCAGAGACAAAGACTAGGTACATGCCCTCCTCGCGATTCTGCTTATAATAGTTATAGAAAGAAGATGTACACATGTAGCCATAGTTCGCCACTAGACTGCTAGCTTTGAACTTTTGCAGCCTAACGGTTCTTCCATTAGGCAACTTGTGGATCATCACCTTTCTATGCCAATCAAATTGAGGTTGAGCAACCTCGAGGTAGTACATGCCTAGCAGCATATCGAATGGCAGCTTGTCGCTGACAAGGAACGAGATCTTGTGTCTCAGTTCCCCTCCTCCATAGGAAAATGTGCAGACTACGTCCTTGACATAGTCTTGGACAACCATACTATGCTTCTTCGCTAGCGTAGATGCTACAAATCTGCTCAGCCACTGCACTTGGTCCCCTAAGCGTAGTCTGTCCACACAAGCACGACTGATGAAGTTCCATGTAGAGCCTTTGTCTACGAAGGCGCCCACGTTGTGGCCACCTACATCAACCTCTACCACGAATTGCTCACCCCTAGGACCTTTGCTAATCATTGTCTAAAAGTCTCTGGGGTCCTTCCCTGACCACTCAGTTTGTAACTCTTCTAAGGACTCAGACACATCTCTCAAACAAAGCATCGGTGGGTCTGAATGTGTCTGCGGGGCGATAAATCGGTCAATAGCCTTGGCCAACACCTGAAGTGGTGAAGGCAAGCCCACCACCGTTGGAGAGGCTACCTTCATTGTGACCTTTTTGCCTCGACATGTTCTGGACCTTAACAGGTACCCGTAGCAACTCGGTCCCTCTATACCTCGTAGTCTAAGCCAAGTTTTACCCATGCGGGTGTTCCTTGGTCGCCCTAACCCTTGGACTGGCCTACCTTCTGCTTCTCGGTCCTCCTAGCCTTTCCTTTGATTGGAGCTACGACTCCCCCATCCAAAGTCTCGCTAGCCCCATCCTGCTCTGTGTCTTCCCCATAGCGAGGGAAGTCGTCAATCTCAGTCGCTTGACCATCATGGTCGACGAACATGAGATTGCCCTTCTTCCTCCAATCTTGGGGAAGTTTCTTCTTCTTACCATTTGTTTGACCCTGATGAGCGGTCTGAAGTTTAACCTCTATATCTAAGGCTTTCTTGCTGAATGTAGCGAAGTTATAGACATCGATGGTGGCCTCGTCTACCAGCTTATTCTTAACATACGTGGGCAAACATCTCAGATACGCTGCGAGGAGTACTTGCGGGTCATAGCGTACACCAGGCACTATGATCAAACGTTCTACGTCGTTTGTGACTTCCTGCACAGTCCAGTACCGTTTGAAACCGAGACTGTTTATTGCGTCGGTGGCCTTTAGAGCCCCTTGAGGGTCATGCCACCTATTGTACATAGTCTGTACGAAGTCCTCTGATGTAAGGGCCTGAGCCCAGGCATCAAAGTTTTGACTGTAGCCCTGTTGTTGCACTATGCCATTTAACCATCATGTTGCCGAACCCTCTAGAAAGGAGGCAGCAACTATAACTTCTTGCTTTGGCCTCGTGAGCTTGTGCCTCACATAGGTAGGCTCAGTCCTCACCCAAGTGCCCAGGTCCTCATCCTTTTTCTTGTCGCCAGAAAAATGTTTAGGACTTCGGCAAGGGGATCTTGGGCATCCACTGCATGGGTTGGATTTGGCCAAGTGATTGCTGCAGTGGCTGCATAGCCACTGAGGCAGGTTGCTGGATGCTAACCTGAGCTTGTCCTGACGATGGGACTGTAGCTCCCACCATCATTGATGGTACAGGAGAAGTACCAGGAACCGGACCACTAACTGTTGCTAAACCACCTGAAGGAGAGATGCCAAACATAGGAGAGAAAGAGGGCCCAAGCGGCGACGGCGCCACTGTGGGATCCGAACCGAGGGGGGAGCTACATAATACTGAGGCTGCCTCATGATGGGACGAGGAGCCTGCAGAGCAGCCAAAATTCGGTTATGGTCGGCCACTAGTTCAGCCAACACTTCCTGCTCAACAACCTGTGTTTCTGCCACGCCAAGGAGTGAGCGACGCATCGCTTGCATTGCACGATCCAGTGTTGACTCATCTAGTGCTTCTAACTTCCCTAACTCCTGCCTCCTAGTTCCGAGTCTAGCTTTTCTCAATGTCGCCCTTTGCCTTCTCTCTGATGCGTCCCTCAACTGTTGTTGTAGTTCATTGTGAAGAGCTTCCGCCTAGAGGATCTCATAATCCTCTGGTGTAGAGGAGACTGTTGGCTGATTTGCGAACTAACATACTGACTAACAAAACCCTTAGAAACCCCCTGACTAATTCCTGCCGAAGAGGCGTGGGACAAGGTCTGTGACATGGTAGAGGCGGTAGCCATTGCGGCTTCGACGGTAGCTGCTGCTGCCCTAGACCTCCGTAATCCCACCCTCTCCCTGGCTTCCATCCACAACCTCCTTTCCTATCCTGGACCTAACTCATGGAAAGTGATCGATCGACTGAGAGCAATTATGCGGGTCACTCTTAGGTCTTCCACTAATCCTTCCTCCTCACTACAAACTGCTTCACTCTTGAGCTACAATGGTCTGTGATCTAAACTATAATCCACACTGAATCCTACCTCAACATGACACACAACCGAGTATAATAGTCAACTAATTCGGTCAGCCTGGAGAGAAGTAGTCAAGTGGTAACCAGCAATCAATATCAGGTCCTAAAGGTAAGTCTATTTCTATTTTTAGATTCGTCTAAAACAGAATGCAATGCAGCAAGGATTGGTTCATCCTATCTGCAACTGTCTGTTAGTTGTCGTCAAGTCCGTACAAAATCAAAAATAAAAATAAGTTACCTGTGGAGATGCATGTTGGATGGCAGTTTATCTACTTCGTACAATAGCGAACAGTTGCCGAAATCCCCCCTCCCCTTGTATCCCTCTTGAGTAGTCTCTTGTGTCGACATCCTGAGCATCTGGTTGAGCCGTGTGTCTAAAGGTGTGTAATCCAGCCCACCCCTGTGCCCCAAGTCTATGCTAACCTGCCAGCCCTGCACCTTGTTTACCCTCGCATGCAACGAGCCTTACTTCCAATTAATCTGGCTGATCAAGAGGCAGTTTAGGGACAGCCCCCAGGGTCCTCAAGAATTATTTAGCGTCGCAGAAAGGACGACGATCACAGCCAGGGTTCAACCGGAACCCCACAGAAATGTTTATAGATGGTCTGATAAGCGTCTCTTAAAGGGCTGGCATGCCCAACATGACCTCTATTGTGCAGCAGCAGAACCAAGGACTTGCGGCAAAGCATGCGTGTACTAGTCCCAGCGGGTTGGCATGGTGACCATGACCCGAGTGCTTTGCCCACGGCCCTTCAGAGGCTTCGCTTGTCTCCCACCAGCTTGCTGCCTAGGAAGAATGTCGACTCTCAAGGTTGAGCGCTCACGACACCTCACATTGAGAGGACTCTCAAGACATAACTCACTTCCTTACAGTAAGAAGTAATAAAGAGGGTAGATAAGGAAGAGAGCAACGTACCTTATAATGCTGCCCCCAACCACTGATTTCTCACCGCCAACCCGACGTGCATTTATGATTGCCGGTCCTTGCCTTGGCACAACAAACAGCGAAAAGCAGTTCCACCTCGGCTTAAATGCCGCATCAGCGAGCTCTCATCATCCAGCGTACATCCCTATGTCACCACATAGCCTTCCCGGCACGCCCACACGACCCTGGGCCGCCTATCGTCCACTGCCCCACACCTCATGCGAAGCACCGAACAACTATGCGAAGAACCAGTAAAGCGCAGTTCGAACCAGCTCCGATACCAAATTGCAAGGAAATGAGCATAGCGAGATGACGAAATCAGATTGCTCAATCACATTGAAAGCCAGAAAAGCCCATAGTGTCCAGAAAGTAGCATTGCACCAATTAAACACCAATGGGGAATCGTAACACTGAAACCGAATGTCAATGAGAGCCTACTCTCGTCTTCACCAACATAAGAGTCCAGGCCCTTCCCCTACTTTGCGCTCGGCGCCCAGACTTCTCCCACACAGCAACTATCTGCCTAAGAATTGACAATGCAACTGTTGACGTCAGCAGCCACTGAAGTACATGAAGATGTCGCCCAATACAGACCATCGACAATACCAGGTACAAGCCCTCACATCATCATCCTCATCTCTCTCTCTCTCTCACTCTTGTCTGTCCACCTTGTCTTCCCTCTGTACACCCGAAGAGCACCCCTGCGCCTTGCTGTACTCCAAGCCCAGCCAGCTAAGGAAGTTGGGCTATCGAGCTGCCCTCCACAGCGCCCTTCTTCCCACACAACCGCACGTGCAGAGCACCTTGCCCCTAGCGCTAGCAGCAGCACGCGAGCGTCCGCTCCAGCAGCGCTGCCGCAAATTGGCAAGTGCCTGAATGAGCCTCCAGGCAGCGAGCTCTTTCCTATATGGAAAGAGTCTGCCTGTCCTTCAACCAGGCTGGGCTGGGCCTGCGCCCAGAAGCTTCCGATAGGCCCCAAGTTGCTGGGCCTCTATTGGTGCTGCTGGGCCTCGTTCAGTTACTCCTCCCAACTGTCTGTGTATACTGCTGTGAATGTGGCCCAGGGCCTGCACTTCAGAAAAGGCCCAGAAGGCCAAACGTGGAAAATCTTTGCTGCTCGGGTCCTGGGTTCCCTCAACCAATCTGACGCGACACAACTGCCTGAAACCCCAAATATGAAATTGACAGCACTGGGCCTCTCGCGATTTGTTAGGCCCGCCTTCATCTAGGGCGGCACTTGCATCATGGGCCCCCTTAGGCCTTCCGAGGAGCCTTATACTCGCAGAAAATAAAATCGCGGAATAAATCATGGAAATAATAAAAAACAATTCCGCGGAATATTCCAATTTTCAAGAACATAAATTGCAAAATAAATTGTGGAATATTCCAATTTTCAAGAACATAAATCGTGAAATAAATCGCGAAATATTTCTATTTTCAAGAAAATAAAATCGTGACATAAATCGCAAAATATTCCTATTAATTCGCGAAATAAATCGAATTATGATTCCGATTATCAAGTGCAAGGAATATGAGTGTGAACGATATACAGAAAACCAAGTTGCGAAATCACACAGATGTCCAAGTAGTCGTGTACAAGCAGAGAGTACAAATGCACCGAGAATCCATCCAAATATAGCAATACAATGAAGTAATGAGCCAATGTTCAAGCCCTCAGGCCACACCAACACAGTATCCAATGTCGCTCTTCTCTGTGTGGCGCCCAACGCCCAGCCTACTCTACTCAACTATCCTACCTACAACTGTATTCATGCAACAGACTCACTTCGACTCTCAAAGACCAATGTACATGATGTCAACACCATAGCCGACCTTGCTTCATGCACCAGGTATCGTATCTCGTCACCCTCATCAGACCTTGACCGCCCACACACTCGCCTCCTTCCTGAAGACGACCAATCACCCTCTTACTCCCTAGTGCCCAACAGCCTGATGTCGATCAGGGGAAGTGGCTTGTCAACCCTCGTGTTTGAAACCCTATCCTACCCCTCGTCTGTCACCCATCGGAGAGGTTCAAACATGACGCCTCTTCAGTTTTCCTTATTCTTGCTTCAAGTGCCAAAGGACGAATAAAAAACTGTAAACACGAAAAATAGAAAGATGGATGTTTATCCAATGAACCTCTGTGAATTGAAGGAAAATTTTAAGAGTCAGCAATCTTCGCCCTTAGACCTCGGTCCTTCCTCTTATCCAACCAACAAGTGTCAACCTCGGGTCCTGGCACATGACTTGTGATTCGAAATAACAAGAACTCCCACCGACTTTTCGCCGGGTCCGCTAACTGCGCGTCCGAAATGGGCGAGAGCAGTGACCGGAGGCCGAAAGAGCGGCCTAGTCCCGCAATTTCAATGCAGCTACTTTGGCGATTTTTCACACTCAAATAAATTTACTGGAAATTCCGCAAGAGAATTTCAATGCAGCTACTTTGGCGATTTTTCACACTCAAATAAATTTACTGGAAATTCCGCAACTTTGAAGATCGGTAGATTAGGTCGTGATCTTTCCAGGAAAAATAACAAACAAATTAAGAAAAATGTTCTCCTCGTGAAACCATCACCGTACCGTTTCTGCGCTCGTTCCAGGTATGCCGCTGCGCCATCTGTAGGCCAAAAAGTACTCCAACTTCTGTGATTTTTCCCGCTCTAAAGAATGCCTCAGAGAGTCTGCCAAAATAGGGCGCCATAGGTTTGCTCAAGATCTTTCCAGGAAAAATAACGGAAAAATTCAGGAAAATCGTTCTCATTGTGAAACAATTTGGTGCCTACTTTGTGCTCGTTCCAGGTATGTCGTTGCGCCATTTGTAGGCCAACCGGGAAAGTACTCCAACTTCTGTGATTTTTCGCGCTATAAAGAATGCCTCAGAGAGTCTGCCAATACAGGTTCCCAAAAGGTTTGCTCGAGATCTTTCCAGGAAAAATAACGGAAAAATTAAGGAAAATCATTCTCATCGTGAAAAAATCCCGGTGCCGATTTTGTGCTCGTTCTAGGTATGCCACTGCGCCATCTGTAGGCCAACAGGGAAAGTACTCCAACTTCTGTGATTCTTCCCGCTCTAAAGAATGCTTCAGAGAGTCTGCCAACATAGAGTCCCGTAGGTTTGCTCGTGATCTTTCCAGGAAAGATAACAAAAAAATTAAGAAAAATCGTTTTCATCTTGAAACAATCGCCGCGCCGATTTTGTGCTCATTCCAGGTATGCCACTGCGCCATATGTAGGCCAACAGGGAAAGTACTCCAACTTCTGTGATTTTTCCCGCTCTAAAGAATGCCTCAGAGAGTCTGCCAATACAAGGTCCCCTAGGTTTGCTCGAGATCTTTCCAGGAAAAATAACGGAAAAATTAAGGAAAATCGTTCTCATCGTGAAATAATCCCTGTGCTGATTTTGTGCTCGTTCCAGGTATGCCGCTGCGCCATCTGTAGGCCAACAGGGAAAGTACTCCAACTTCTGTGATTTTTCCCGCTCTAAAAAATGCTTCAGAGAGTAGGTTTGCTCGTGATCCTTCCAGGAAAACTAACAAAAAAATTAAGAAAAATCGTTTTCATCTTGAAACAACCGCCACGCCGATTCTGCGCTCGTTCCAGGTATGCCACTACGCCATCTGTAGGCCAACAAGGAAAGTACTCCAACGTCTGTGATTTTTCCCGCTCTAAAGAATGCTTCAGAGAGTCTGCCAAAATAGGGTCCCATAGGTTTGCTCGAGATCTTTCTAGGACAAATAACAGAAAAATTAAGAAAAATCGTTTTCACCTTGAAACAATCGCCGTGCCGATTCTGTGCTCGTTCCAGGTATGCCACGGCGCCTTCTGTGATTTTTCCCGCTTTAAAGAATGCCTCTGAGAGTCTGCCAATAGAGGGTCCCATAGGTTTGCTCGAGATCTTTCCTGGAAAAATAACGGAAAAATTAAGAAAAATCGTTCTCATCGTGAAACAATCCCCGTGCCGATTTTGTGCTCGTTCCAGGTATGTTGTTGCACATCTGTAGGTCAACAGGGAAGGCACTCCAACTTCGTCCTTGGTCCATCTTCTTCCGCTTCCCGTGCTTCTGAACGCCAGCACACCTTGTATGCTAGCGCCCGCGCAAGTACGAATTCTCCTCGTACGCGCCCCTCCTCCCTTCCCAATCCTTGAGCGTCCAAAGGCCAGCACACCTTGTGTGCCAACAAGTACGCCGGTGAGAAGTCTCTGGATCCCGGGCCCAATTAGGCTTATATAGTTGCTGGGCCCACTCGGCGTGGGCCTCAACACTTCGGTGTGTTGGGGCTGTCGGGAACTTTGCAGCGCCCCGGTACCTATGCAATTTCCGAACCTATTCCCGGGCCCATTCGGGCCTCGAAACATCACTTGATGCACCAAGCTGGCCGTCTTGTCGGGTGTGGAGGACTCTGCAGCGCCCCGGTTCCGAAGCAGCACCCGAGCCTAGTCCCAAGCCCATTTGGGCCCCGAAAAGTCAAGTGTCACACCAACCGGGCCTTGTTGTCGAGAAATGCGGAGGCCCAGTACCGGTCCTCTCGTTCCGAGCCTTTTTTTTGGTCCTAGGTCTGAAATCGACCCTTGCTGACACGTGCATGACAACCATAAGCCCAGTCCACGCCGCTTAGATCCAGTCCAATAATCCAGTATGGACCGGAACGCTTAGGGTCCTAGGAATTCAGGCCCGATCTTGCGACCACTTTTTGGGTCGGCTCCCCCGTGTATTGAGCTGGTCTTCCATAACCTAGTCCGGTCCTTCACATTTCAAAATGGTCCGCACGTTAGCCCCCGACCTCCACGCTCTAGTCCTGTCTTGTGTGAATAAGGCCGGTCTTAGGCCCAGTTCTTGGCGCGCCAAGTCTGTTCGCATGCCCATGTACTGATCCCCAACGCACGTTAATTACGGTTCAGCTATAAGCTCCCCAGTGTCACCTTTACATGAGGTTGAAGTAGCCTTTTCGTAGAGCAGCAACCTAAGAATCCCTCCAATGATTCCAAAAATGTCGGTCAATAGATTGTCGATTTTGTTAAATTAGATTATTTTAGTAGGATATTTGTTGCAAAATTTAGGGAAGTAAGGGCGGCGATAAGGATGGAGCCGCCCGGCACCGGCCATGGCTGCCAGCGCCCCGCTGCTCTGCAGCGCCCCACTTCACCACTCACGCTCCCGCACGTGCCCTGGCCACAGGGCAGCTTGTCGTGTCTCGCGCAGCAATGCAGCAGCATGACCGCATTGCCTACGTGGGCCAGAATGTCCAGGCCCTGGCTGCTCTTCTTCCTATATGGAAGTGGCAGCCCCTGCATCGCTGCGGGTGGCCTGGCTGGAAGCTTCCAGTAGCTTCCTGTTGGGCCCCAGTTCCTGCGCCCAGGCCAGAGACTACAGTTGAGGGCCTGGGCCCTTTACAGTAAGTCTCTGGACTTGGGCCATTTGCTGCATTTGCACATGACCCCGGGGTAGGTACATCGACAGTATTGCTTTTGCATAGGCCGGTGGCCACTTCATGATGTATCGGCCCTGCTTTGTGTGGATGTGCCCAGGCGCAACTGCCAAGGCCTGGGCCAACTGTACGACGCATCTTACTGAGGCTCGCGCATCCACTCAACCAACTGGCGGGCTGCAACAGCCTGAATACCCGTATATGAAAATGTTGAGTTTTTGGCCTCTGATGAATATTCAGGCCTGCCTTCACTTAGGGCGGGTACTCGGCTTGCTGGGGGGCTCTGCCCGGAACATGTATGTATGTCTGATAGGGGCCCCGTAAGGGCTCGTGCCTCTCATTCCATCCCCCTTAGCTTCGAAAGTCCGTTGAGATGCTTCATGCTTGTGCCTTCCCCTTCACTTTCCTTTCATACTCTGCCACGATCTGAGGAGCTGACCAGTTCTTCCCTAGTAAACCACCGATCTTCTTTCAGGTCAATACGATGCCTGAACCGTACTCTATTCTCCCTTACAGGTTTAGGCGGTCTACCCCTGCCACCTGGCTTGGGAACGGGCGTGTCTCTGTGCTCCAAGATATCGCCGACGTCCACGTGACCATCCATGGTTGGGGGCAGCATAGATCTCCTTGATGGGAACTGTTTTGTCTCAGCGAAAGGAGCGAGCTTTGAGGCATGAAACACAAGGTGAGTGCGTAAGTGACCAGGGATACGGATAATGTACGAGGGACCATCCATCTCACTACCCACAACATTCAAAACTTCCCAGGGACCGAAGTACTGAGGCATTAGTTTCCTAGAGATGCTGAACTCCTGTCCCAGTTCACTAGCCTTAACCCAGACACGTTCCCCTACCTGCAATGTGGACTGTCGGCGATGATTGTTCTCAGAAGCAAGCACTGCTTCCTGAGACTTCTTGATGTTCTTGACAGCTTGCTGCAACAACTTCCCGTACTGAACACCAAACTCAATGGTTCTAGGAATTGCAACAGGTCGGTTTTCAGGAAGGAGGAAGTCTAGTGCAGATCTAGGCTTCCACCCCAGATGCAGCTGATTTGGGGTGATCCCGGTGATGCTATGTACAGCGTTGTTGTACAAACTGGCGATGAGAGGCAATTTCTCATCCCAGTCGTCCTGGTTGGGCTTAATATAATGCCTCAGTAGATGATGCACCACCCGATTTATCTGTTCAGCCTGCCCATTGGCTTCGGGATGATTCCCATAAGTCATTTGGCGCTGGCTGCTCATCTGTTCAGTAGTCTTCTTCTACATCTCGTTGTGAAACGCACATCTCTATCAATAACGATCGTCTTTGGCAGTCCAAAGTCGCGCACCCAGTTATCCATTAACAACTTGATGACGTGTTCAGTCCTGGCCGTCTCTAGCATGGCAATTAGTCTAGCAAACTTAATGGCCTATCAACTATGACGAAGATATGTCTCTTGCCACTCTCGCTGGTCACGAGGGTATCCATGAAGTCCATGGAGATACTTTGTTCCGGACTAGCAGGAATGGGTAGAGGCTTTAGTAACCCAAGCGGAGCTCGAGTACGCGGCTTGTCCCACTGACAGACCTGACAAGTCCGTACGTACTTCTCTGCATCGTCCAGCATGTTAGGCCACCAGAATCGTTGTACTAAATTAGCACTAGTCTTCTTATAGTCGAAATGTCCCGTTGCGTCGTGGCACTCACCTAGAAATAAACTACGCAAAATCTCTTTAGACAGTACTAACCTTTTAAACCCTGCCTTCTCAAGAAAGAGTAACCCATCCACCATCACAAACTCATTAGTGGTGGCCTTTTCTTTGGCCTTCAGTTTGTTGATGATGTCCATTGTGATGGGGTCTTCCTTGTAGGCTTCCCCCAAGATCAAGTAACGTTCTCAGAAAGGCCAAACTCAGAAATCAGGGCACCTAGGTAATCTGCCCTACGGGGCAAGGCATCCGCAACCTTGTTGTACTCTCCTTTCACATAGTCTAGTTTGAAATCATACTGATCTATGACTTCAATCCAGCGTTTGAGTGCATCGGAGAGAACCAGTTGTGTCTTGATTCACTTGAGGGTCTGATGGCCAGTTCTCAAATAGAAGAACCTACCTAACAGATAGTGCCTCCAGTGGACACGTGCCTTGTAGAGGGCATATAGTTTCCTCTCGTAGGTGGACTTTGCCAACTTCTTTAAGTTGCCTCACACTCGTCGGTTCATTCCCATGGTGTATCAAGTCGAGTTAAATCAGTCAAGGGAGATGTGACAGTGATAGTTCTTAACGAAATTGCGGTCATAACCACACATTCCCAAGAATGATCTGACCTCGGTCACAAACTGGGGTCGTGGCCAGTCACGTATGCTAGCCACCTTCGCATCTTCGGGCCTAATCCCATCAGCGAAGACTTCATGACCCAAGTACAAGATTCGAGTGCGACCGAACTCGCATTTTTTTAAGTTTATCTTGTACTTGTGCTGCCGACGGAGTGAAAGTACCTTATCTACATGTTGGGTATGTTCCTCGACAGTCTTACTTAAGATAAGTACATCATCGAGGTACACGACGACGAACTTATCTAAGTAGTCATGGAAGATCCTGTTTATGGCGTGCTGGAATGTAGCCGATGCATTAAAAAGGCTAAAGGGCATCACCATAAACTCGTATAGACCGTACCTGGTCTAGAATGCAGTTTTGTGTTGGTCCTCTTGTCTTATAGCAATTTGATGGTAGCCGGATTTTAAGTTTATCTTAGTATAGTGCTTACATCCTTGCACCCTATCCAATACGTCATCGATGCGGGGTAGAGGCTCTGTGTTCTTAACAATGATGGCATTGAGACCTCTATAATCAATGCACATCTGTAATGTTCCCCCTTTCTTTGGGACAAATAATATTGGTGAGCCAAAGGTGAGGTACTAGGCCCTATCCAATCCTTCTCTGTGAGCTTGTTCAGTTGTCACCGAAGCTCGTCTAACTCGATCGGAGCCATCCTATAGATTCTCCCTTTTGGTGTCTTGCTACCTAGGATGATCTCTATGGCATGGACCACCTCCCTGTCTACGACTCCTGTAGGCTCCTCAAACAGATCAGGGTACTTAGCGACGATGTTCTCTATCTTTGGGGGTGTTTTAACAACCTCCCCTTTCTCAGAGACATAGACGAGGTACATACCTTCCTCTTGGTTCTGTTTATAATAATTATAGAACGCAGATGCACATAGGCACCCATAAGAGTCGATTAACCTACTGGCTTCATACTTAGCCAGTCTAACGGTTTTCCCATTAGGGAACTCGTGCTGTAGCACCGTCTTGTCCCAGTCAAACTGGGGCTTGGCAACCTCAAGGTAGTACATTCCTAACAACATATCGAAAGGCAAATCATCGCTCAGCAGGAGCTAAATTCTATGATTAAGTTCTCCTCCTGGATAGGAGAAAGTGCAAACCACGTCCTTAACGTAGTCCTCTACCATCATGCGCTCTTTGTTGGCCAAAGTAAATGCTACCGGTCTACTAAGGCGCTGCACCCGGTCCTTTAGGCGCAACCTCTCAACGCAGTCACAACTTATGAAGTTTCGTGTGGAGTCTATGTCTACGAAGGCACCGCACTTGCGGCCACCCACACCGACTTCCACAACGAAATGCTCCCCTCTAGGACCTCGACTTAGTGCCACCCAGGACTCGTGCCGACCACTCACCTTGAAGGTCCTCTAAGGCTCGCTGCACCCGGTCCTTTAGGCGCAACCTCTCAACGCAGTCACAACTTATGAAGTTTCGTGTGGAGTCTATGTCTACGAAGGCACCGCACTTGCGGCCACCCACACCGACTTCCACAACGAAATGCTCCCCTCTAGGACCTCGACTTAGTGCCACCCAGGACTCATGCCGACCACTCACCTTTAAGGTCCTCTAAGGCTTCAGAAACATCCAACGTACAGAGCAGTTGGGTCCGTATGCGTCTACGGGGTGACTAAGTGGTCAATAGCTTCGGCCAACTATTGAAACAGGGAGGGTACATCACCCGCTTCAACGAAAGTAGAAGCAGCTAGAACTTCTCCTGGCCCTAGGTGTTTCTCGAGCTGGAGCTCATAGAGGCCCCAAATTGAGAAGAAGGATACCCACCCTTAGAAGGGATTTTCTATGCGACCTTTGTGTTTCTGCATTTAAACTGCTGATGGCCATACTCGCAACAATTTATGCAGGCCCGTCGCTGCCAGCGGTCCTGCCACAACTCTTGATCCAAATCGGCTTGAACCCAAGCAGCTATTTTGTTTGGGTTTGTGGTTTGCCTCTGACTCCTCTGTTCCCCGCCCTTGACGCGGCCACCTGCCCTAGTCTTGACTACCACGGCGAGGTTGCTACCCTCAGCACTATCCTCGCCGTCTAACTCTGAACTCTCCACTAGGTCAGAAACATCATCGATCTCAGGTTGATTCCCTTCGAAATCAACCATCATCAATCGACTACCATTTTTCTTCCACTCTTGCGAAACCTTATTCTTTCTCCCGTCCGTTGGGGGGCTTTGAGCACCACCCAGCCTAGCCTCTAAATCTAGGGCCTTCTTGCTGAAGGTCTCAAAAGTGTGATACTCTAGCCCGAGCCTCGCTGGCTAATAAGTTCTTGATGTCTGTGGGAAGACACCTCAAGAACATGGTCAGCAAGACTTGTGGATTGTACTCCATGCTTGGGACAACAATCAAACGCTCTACGGTCGTGGTGAGTTCGCGCACCAACTTGTACTTCCTAGCATCAAGTTTCAATAACCCATCACTGGCTATCTACGCCTGTTGAGGGTTGTGCCACCGCGCCTCTACCAAATCCATAAAGCTCTCTAGGGTGTGGGTCTTGGCCCAATCACCCATGTTCCTGCCGAATCCCTTGGAAGCCACCAATTCATTAAGCCAGCGAGCTGCTGAACCCTCTAAGTAGGATGTAGCAGTTATCACCTCCTCCTCTACCAGTGTCCTCTGCGCCTTGACCCACGCTGGAACCGTTCTCAACCAAGTGTCAAGAGCTCCTCCTTATCTTCTGAGAAGGTGGCGGGTCGCTTCAGTGGGGTCTTGGGTACCAAGGTTGCTGCTGTCCCACTTGTGAGACAAGTGGCGGATGGGGCGTAGCACCAGCCGCTGGACCTGAAGATGAAGAAGCAACAGTCTGAGACATGGCTGCTGCTGACGTACCGCTTGGTGTTGGTCCGAACTGAGGCGGATACGGACCTGTCATCGCTGAGAATGCCAGCGACGGCAAAGCTTCTGGCCTGACTCCTGGCCTGTGCATGTCATTAGGATCTGGTCCAAGGTGTCCTGGATAGCGTCCAGTTTGCTGTCCATGTACGCATGCATGAACAAGATGCTCGCCTTAAAAATATTTTCGGTGTCGTTAAGGGTCAAGTCATCTAACCCTTCTAGTGCAACTTTATCTGCCTCCCTACCCTCTAGTCTGACACTCCTATCTTTAATCGCTTTCTCTCTTTTAGTAGCCTGTTTAAGTTCCCCCTCTAGCCTTAACCGGATCCTCTCTACCTGCTGGAGCTCCATCTGCTCCATTGTAAGGTGGGGCGGCGAGCTGGACTGCCCGCCCGCCATCTGACTAGAGCCAGCTCCTGGCGTACTGGAGATGGATTGTGAACTGGTCGAGTTGAGCAGCATGCCCAAAACCTGACCAGTTGAGTTCGCAGCAAAAGTTGTTGAAGAGGTAGCCATTGCTACCGCGCTAGCTGCTGCTGCTGCCAACACTATTCTACAACTGGCTACTGCCTCTCTTGCAGTCTCTAGATTACCGGCCCTTGCTTCGGTCCTTAGTCTTCTTTCGTCCCTTGGTAGTAGAAACTGGAACACGACGGGTATCCTGCCTATGTCTCGTCTTGTCTGCCACCTATCGTCAGTTGTACCTTCACCCCCGACTGATCCACTCATTGGCTAGGCAAACGCTGTCTGCACTAGGACTCTCGCTGGAACCTACCGAAACTTGTGTTTGGCCGGTGCTAAAAATAAATAAATAATAATTATCTGGCGAGTTACCTAGGCTACCATTCAAGCGGTATCAACAACACGTACACACAGACTGTACACTATAACCTACTTCTACCTTGATTAGTTCTCTTACAGGAGCTTTGAGAAGAACAAACTATGGTAGAACATCATAGTCCTACTAGGTGTCAGCGGTCTGTCCACCAACTAATCAAAAATAAAAATATACTATACTAAGCAGATGTATGCACAATGGGTATGATAGTGTTTGCCAATTGAGTCCTCAATTGGAATCTCCTTCCCCTGTATCCAACGTGCTTGTGAGCATCATCAAGCGGCAGTGTAAGTTGTGCATTAACGGCCCACCCCTATGCGTGTATGCAAATGACCAACTTGCCTGTTCTTTATCCTCGCAAGCAACGACCCTTACGTCTGACTCATCTGGTTGATCAAGAGGCAATTTAAGGACAACCCCCAAGAGTCCTTAGGAATTATTTAACATCGCAATCAGGACGACGATCACAGCCAGTGGACAGTTCAGACCCCAACCAAAAATATTTATAGACGGTCTGGGAGCGTCTGCACAGGACTGGTCAGTCCGCACACCCCTCCTATCAGTGCAGCAAAGAGCCTCAAAGGACAAAGCAGCATGGCCTGCGTGTACTACTCCCATGGGTTGGCATGGTGACCGTGACCCATGCTTCGACCAGGGCCCTTCAGAGGCACCGCCCTCTCCTGCCAGATGCGCCACCGGGAAGAATGTCGTCTCTCAAGATAGAGCGCACACGACTCCCAACCAAGGAGAGGACACTCAAGGTTGGACTCACTTCCTCACGGTAAGAAGAGATTGAGAGCGTAGATAAGGAATGGGGACAACGTACCTGGAGATAGCTGCCCCCAACCACAGATTTCTCACCAATTGAGCCGACGTGCATTTCGATGACCGGTCATAGCCTCGGTACCACCCACAACGTGATGCAGTGCCACCTCGGCCAAAATGCCACATCAGCATGCTCTCATCACTATACATACATCCACTGTCGCCACAGCTCTCATGCTGTCGCCACAGCCTTCCAGCGGCCGGCCCCTCTACCTGGGCCCCGCTCTATCAGGCCAGCGCCAAAGTATCCTTACTGCACATGAAGCATCGTCAGCGGACCAAGTAACAATGTTGCCAGCGCGAGGTAAGTGGCAATCACAAACCAGCTCCGCTACCAAATTGCACGGAATATGAGTGTGAACGATATACAAAAAAACAAGTGAAATCACACAGATGCCCAAGTAGTCGTGTACAAGCAGAGAGTACAAATGCACCGAGAATCCATCCAAATAGAGAAATACAATGAAGTAATGAGCCAATGTTCAAGCCCTCAGGCCACACCAACACAGTATCCAATGTTGCTCTTCTCTGTCTGGTGCCCAGCGCCCAGCCTACTCTACTCGACTATCCTACCGACAGCGGTATTCACACAACAGGCTCACTTCGACTCTCGGAGACCAATGTACATGATGTCAACACCATAGCCGACCTTGCTTCATGCACCAGGTACATATCTCGTCACCCTCATCAGACCTTGACCACCCACACACTTGCCTCCTTCCTGAAGACCACCAATCGCCCTCGTACCCCCTAGCGCCCAGCAGCCCGGCTATGGCTGCCAGCGCCCCACTTCACCACTCACGCACCCGCACGCGCCCTGGCCGCATCGCAGCTTGCCATGTCTCGCACAGCAACGCAGCAGCATGACCGCATTGCCTGCATGGGCCAGAACGTCCAGGCCCTGGCTACTCTTCTTCCTATATGGAAGTGGCAGCCCCTGCATTGCTGCGTGTGGCCTGGCTGGAAGCTTCCAGTAGCTTCCTGTTGGGGCCCAGTTCCTGCGCCCAGGCCAGGCCTGGGCCCTTTACAGTTGGGCACGACCTAAGTCTCCAGACTTGGGCCGCTTGCTGCATTTGCACAGGACCCCGGGGTAGGTACGTTGACAGTACTGCTTTTGCATAGGCCGGTGCCCACTTCATGATGCATCGGCCCTGCTTTTTGTGTATGTGCCCAGGCGCAACTGCCAAGGCCTGGGCGAACTGTACGACGCAACTTAGTGAGGCTCGCTCGTCCACTCAACCAACTGGCGGGCTGCAACAGCCTGAATACCCATATATGAAAATGTTGAGTTTTTGGCCTCCGATGATTATTCAGGCCCGCCTTCACTTAGGGCACGCACTCGGCTTGCTGGGGGCCTCTGCCCGGAACATGTATGTATGTCTGATAGGGGCCCCATGAGGGCTCATTCCTCGCACAAGAAACTATATCGCGGAAAATAAAAAAAATTATCTGTGGAATATTCAGAAGAAATTGCGGAAATAAATCCGCAGAATATTCCAAGTTTCAACAAAACGATTCTCAGAAGTGTGAGGATTGAGCCCTCATTGGGGCCTTACCAACATGCATATGTTCTGGGCTAAGGCCCCCAACAAGCCTCGTGCCCGCCCTAAGTGAAGGCGGGCCAGAATATCCACAAGAGGCCGTCCTTTCAGCATTTCACGAAGTGGGTATCAGACAGTTGCCGCACGCCAGTTGGTTGGACTGCATCGTGAGCCCAGACTCCTGCAGAGGCAGTTAAGGCCAGGGCCTCAGTTGGTTGAGCCCTGGGCGCCAGTCTGGGAGGCCGACACATCACACATTGGACGCTGGCCTATGGAAAAGCAGCATTGTGTCATAGAGGCCGGGCGAACCAATGGGAAACCGGAACG
This sequence comes from Chara braunii, assembly GCA_003427395.1. Taxonomy (NCBI): domain Eukaryota; kingdom Viridiplantae; phylum Streptophyta; class Charophyceae; order Charales; family Characeae; genus Chara; species Chara braunii. The sequence goes on from BFEA01000057.1 coordinate 1,474,057, forward strand.
GGGTCTGAATCTGTACGATGGCCCTGACATAAGGGGCGCAACTGTATTACCTGGGCCCCACCTGTGATTGGGCCTGGGCCCAGACGCAGGCTCGAGGGAGGCCACCCACACGCAGAAAGGCCTAAAGGCAGAATGTGCGAGTGGGCAGGGATCTTGGCCAATGCAGGCATTGCGGGCATGCTGCTGAATTGTAGCGCGGGTGCTTGCACTATGCTCTGGCTGAGAGAAAGCTGGCTGGCGCTAAGCGGTAGGGCGCAGCTGGGGTGCAAGGCGCTGACAGCCATAGCCGGGCTGCAGGAAGGCGTAGAAGGAGGTGAGGGCGAAGGTGGGCTTTGGAAGGAGGAGACAATGAGTGGGAGTCAGGGAAGAGAAGAGTGGAGCCAGGGAGTACTTACCTGGTGTGCGAGAGGAGGTCGGCATTGGTGTTGAGGTCAAGCACGCTTGTCCTCAAGTCATCCTGGTCGCGTCATGCTGTAGCTGTAGGGATAGGCTGTAGAGTAGATAGGGCGCCCAGTGCCATTCGAAGTGAGAGCTACATTGGGTTCTGATGTTGGTGTGGCCCTTCGGGCTTGGACATTTGACTCTCGATTCTGCTGTATCGTTCTCAATGAATGGTTTCTTGGTTCCAATGTGCTATCTGCTCTTTGCTTAACTACATGGACTTCAGGGTGATTTGCAATTTGGATTTTCTGTACTTTGTTCACACTCATGTTCCTTGTAATTTGGTATTGGAGCTGGTTCGATTCGCCGCTTACCTTGTGGGCTGGCGACATACAGACTTGGTGCATTGATGATGCTTCTTTGCAGTAGGTGCTTGTGACGTCAGGCAAAATAGCGCGCGACCCGGGTAGAGGGTTGCGCGCTGGAAGGCTATACAGCTTGGGACGCTGTGGCGACAGCTGAATGTATGTATGGTGATGAGAGCATGCTGATATGGCATTTGGCTGAGGTGGCACTGCATTGCGATTGTGGGTGGTACCAAGGCTATGACCGGTCATCAAATGCACATTCAGCTCAATTGGTGAGAAATCTGTGGTTCGGGGCAGCTATCTCCAGGTACGTTGTTTCCTTACCTTATCTACCCTCTCAATCTCTTCTTACCGAGAGGAAGTGAGTCCAACTTGAGAGTCCTCTCTTTTGGTGAGGTGTCGTGAGGGCTCTACCTTGAGAGACGACAATCTTCCCGGTGGCGCATCTGGAAGGAGAAAGGGCGGTGCCTCTGAAGAGACCTGGTCGAAGCACGTGGGTCAAGGTCACCATGCCAACCCAATAAGATTAGTACATGCATGGGATGGCTGCTTGGTCCATTGGGGCTCTTTGCTGCGCTGATAGAGGGGTGTGCGGACTGAACAGGCTTATGCAGATGCTCCCAGACAGTCTATAAACATTTCTGGTTGGGGTTCCGATCTGTCCACTGGCTGTGATCGTCGTCCTGATTGCGACGTTAAATAATTCCTGAGAGACCTTGGGGGCAGTCCTTAAATAGCCTCTTGATCAGCCAGATCAGTCGGATGTACGGCTCGTTGCACACGAGGATAAATAACGGGCAAGCCTGGCCATAAGCATGCACCTGGGGCACAGGGGTGGGCCGACATCTCACACTTAAGACACTGCTGCTCATTGATGCTCATCGGAATGTTGGATTGAGGGGAGGGTAGGTTCCAATTGGTGCTCAACTGTAAACACAACCATTTCCACTATTCATACATCTGCAACATAATTTCGTTTTATTTTTGATTAGTTGGTTGACAGACTGCTAACGCCTCACAGACAACTTAGTTTAGGACTGTAGTAGACTACCATAGCCAGTTCTATGCAAAGCTTATGTAAGTGAACTGATCTGGATAAAATTAGATTATGTTTACAGTCTTTGTGAATGTTGTAGGCTGCCACTTGATCGGTTAAGTAGGGGACCTGCCGGACACATTTATTTTTAGAAAATTAGGTGTCGGTCAGACTCAAGTAGAGGACCTGCCGGACACATTTATTTTTAGAAAATTAGGTGCCGGTCAGACATGCTATGGTAGGACTCCAGCAGGGAGTTGTAGTGCAGATAGTGTTTGCCTAGCTGATGAGTGGGTCAAACTTCGATGAGGGTAGAGTTGACGATGCGAGGCTGACACCTTCAAGATCACATAGGGTCCCGCACGTGTTTCAGGCCCTACAGTCGGGAGACGAAAGACGGCTTCGTGCCGAAGTTAGAGCCCGTGCTTACGCAGCAGCCAGGGAAGCAGCACTAGCTGCAAGTCAGGTGTTAGCAACAGCAAACGCTGCAGCTAGGGAACAGGCAGCAGCAGCAGCCAGCACAGCAGCAATGGCTACTGCTGCAGCATCCTCTGCTGCATCCTCGTCTGGGACCCAGTTGGGGATGCCCCATGGGCCCACGGGTACTTCCGGATCGGTAGGTTCCAGTCAGTCCACAAGTCAAATGGCGGGCTCGCAGTTCAGTCTGTTAACCCCACGCGGCAGAGAGCTACAAGAGCTCCAACAAGTCGAGAGGATCCGCACACGGTTAGAGAGGGAACTGAAGCAAGCTACCGATAGAGAAAATGAGATTAGAAATAGAACAGCCAGGCTAGATACATTAGAGGCAGACAAGGCTGCATTAGAGGAGTTAGATGAGTCAGCAATGTCTGACGCAATGAAAGTGTTAAGGTCCAGCATACTGTCATTGCATGCGCACGTAGACAGCAGGCTGGACTTCATGCAGAACTCCTTGGACCAAATCTTGGACCTTTTGCAAAGGTCAGGATTAAGGCCAGGATCACAGTCGCCGTTGCCGTTAACGACGATGTCAGGCCCCTTTCCGGTACAAGCTGGCACACAACCAAGTGGTACGTCTGCAGCAGCCGCACAGACTGTTGCTTCTACTTCTTTTGGTCCAACGGCTGGAGCTACACCACAGCCGCAACAATTTGTTCCACCTCAGGGACAACAACAAAGTCCATGGTACCCAAAGACCCCGATGAAGCCACCCCTTGCTTTCTCTGGTGAGAAGAAAGACGAGGAACTCAACACTTGGTTGAGAACGGTTCCAATGTGGGTAAGGGCAAAGATGACGTTGCAGGAGTAGGAGGTGATTACTGTTGCATCTTACCTCGAGGGTAAGGCAGCCAAATGGCTGGATGGGATAGTAGCTAAGGCTGGGTTCGGACGACGCATGGCAGACTGGGGTAAAACCCTCACTTTAGAAGAGTTCTTGGATATGGTAGAAGCTCGCTGGCATAATCCGCAGCAGGCACAAATCCCCACTGATGCGATGCTCAGACTAGACCAGCGAAGGTACAAGTCTGTCAGAGAGCTGACGTCTACCGTAGAGAACCTCATCGTCGTTCCCGGTATACGCTATGATGACCAGGTCTTATTGACCATGTTTCTGAGATGTCTGCCCGAGAATCTCAAAACCTTACTGGCCAGCGAGGCTCGCCTCGAGTATCATTCTTTTGAGACCTTCTCCAGAAAGGCCTTAGACTTGGAGGCTACCCTAGGAAGTGTTCAACCTACTCCAGTAGACGGGAGGAAGAAGAAGAGTCCACAAAAGTGGAAAAAGAAGGGTAGTAGATTGATGATGGTTGAGTCCCCCCTGGAGTCAAACTGAAATCGAAGAACTTACCGACCTGATGGACGATTCAGAGTATGACGGCAAGGAAATCGCTGAGGGTAGCACCCTCGCCGCAGTAGTCAAGGCAAAGGCTGGTGGTCGCAGTAAAGGCGGTCATCAAAAGAGTCAAGGGCAGGCCGCCTCCAATCAGTCCAAAGTAGCAGATTGGGTCAAGGCAGGTCTTGATCAGGAAGTGTGGCGGGACCGCCGAGTGCGTGGTGCTTGCATTAACTGTGGTGAATATAGACACACCCAGTATAAGTGCAAGAATGCAAAGGTCACGTAGAAGATACCCCCTAAGGGAGGGGTGCCTTCTTCCCAGGCTGGGACCAGTTCCAGTTCGGGAAACACTTGAGGCCGGTGGAAGTTTTAGCTGCTTCTACTCATGGTGAAGTGGGCCAGATACCCTCCCCACTTCATGAGATGGCCATAGCTGATGACTCTTTAGTCACCCTGCAGACACACTCGGACCAAACCATGCTTTGTACGTTGGATGTGTCTGAAGCCTTAGAGGACTTACAAAGCGAATGGTCGAATAGTGATCCACGCGAGTCGTGGGTGGCAATAACTGCAGATCCTAGAGGGGAACATTTCGTAGTGGAGGTTGCTGTAGGAGGCCGCAAATGTGGTGCCTTCGTAGACATCGGCTCCACCCGAAATTATATAAGTCGCGACTGTTTCGAAAGGCTGCGTCTAAAGGACCAGGTGCAGCACCTAAGTAGACCAGTAGCATCTACTTTGGCCAATAAGGAGCGCATGGTTGTCACAGACTATGTCAAGGATGTAGTGTGCACCTTCTCCTATGGAGGAGGGGAACTTAATCACAAGATTTCGTTCCTGGTTAGCGACGACTTGCCATTTGATATGTTGTTAGGGATGTACTACCTTGAGGTTGCCAAGCCCCAGTTTGACTGGGACAAGAAGGTTCTCAAGCATAAGTTGCCTGATGGGAGGACCGTGAGACTGGCCAAGTATAAGGCTAGTAGGTTGTTAGAATCCTATGACTGCTTGTGTGCATCAACGTTCTACAATGATTATAAACAGAACCAAGAGGAGGGTATGTACCTAGTGTATGTCTCTGAGAAAGGGGAGGCCGTTAAAACACCCCCAGAGATAGAACACGTCGTTGCTAAGTTCCCTGATCTGTTTGAGGAACCTATAGGAGTCGTAGAAAGGGAGATTGTCCACGCCATAGAAATCATTCGAGGGAGTAAAACCCCAAAGGGAAGGATCTATAGGATGGCTCCGGCCGAGTTGGACGAACTTCGGCGACAACTGAAAAAACTTACAGAGAAGGGATGGATATGGCCTAGTACTTCCCCCTTCGGATCACCAGTGTTATTCGTACCGAAAGGGGCGGTGGTTGAGGATGTGCATTGATTACAGAGGTCTCAATGCCATCACTGTGAAGAACGCTGAGCCTCTACCACGCATTGACGACCTATTGGATAGGGTGCAGGGATGTGAGTACTATACCAAGATAGATCTAAAATCCGGCTACCATCAGATTGCCATAAGACTTTAGGATCAACACAAAACCGTGTTTCAGACCAGGTACAGTCTGTACAAGTTTGTGGTGATGCCCTTTGGCTGTTGCAATGCGCCGGGTACATTCCAGCGCGCCATGAATAGGATCTTCCATGACTACTTGGACAAGTTTGTCGTCGTGTACCTCGACAATATTCTTGTCTTCAGTAAGTCTGTCGAGGAGCATGCACGACATTTAGAGATTGTTCTCTCACTCCTGCGAGAACACAAGTATAAGGTCAACCTCGAGAAATGTGAGTTCGGACGCACTAGGATCTTGTACTTGGGTCATGAAGCATCCGCGGCAGGGATTAGGCCGAAAGATGCAAAGGTGGCTAGCATAAGGGACTGGCCACGACCTCAGACTGGTACTGAGGTCAGATCTTTCTTAGGAATGTGCGATTACTATAGGAACTTCGTGAAGAATTATTCTACAATCGCCTCTCCTTTGACTGATCTCACTCGACTTGACACACCGTGGGAGTGGAGTGATGAGTGTGAGGTTGCTTTCAAGCAATTGAAGCATGCCCTCATGAATCATGAGGTTCTCATGGTGCCCGATCCTCAGAAGCCTTTCATAGTGACCACTGACGCAAGCCAATACGGCATTGGCGCAGTGCTGGCTCAGCAGGATGGGAAAAAGTTGAGACCGATTGAGTATATGAGCAAGAAAATGCCATCAAAGAAACTGGCGAAGTCCACCTACGAAAGGGAACTCCATGCCCTCTACAAGGCACTTGTCCATTGGAGGCACTTTCTGTTGGGGCGGTTTCTCTATCTGAGAACTGACAATCAGACCCTCAAATGGATCAAGACTCAACCTGCTCTTTCTGATGCGCTCAAGCACTGGATTGAGGTCATAGATCAGTATGACTTCAAGCTGGAGTATCTGAAGGGAGAGTACAATAAGGTTGCAGATGCGTTGTCACGTAGGGCAGACTACCTAGGGCCGCTAGTTTTCGAATTTGGCGTATCTGAAGAAGTAACTCAGTCGCTGGTGGGAGCCTATCAGGAAGACCCTGTCACGATGGACATCATACGCAAACTGCAGGTGAAAGATAAGGCCACAGAAGATGAGTTTGTTATGGTGGACGGGCTACTCTTTCTGAGAAATGTTTAGATCGAAAGATTAGTTGTCCCATCTAGGGAGAATTTGCGCAGTTTATTTTTAGGTGAATGCCATGATGCAACTGGACATTTTGGCTACAAAAAGACCAGTGCCAATCTAGTACAGCGACACAAAGAAGTATGTGGAGACCTGTCAGGTCTCTCGGCGGGACAAGGTGCGAACTCAAGCACCGCTTGGGTTGCTGAAGCCCTTGCCCATTCCCGCTGGTCCGAGACAGAGTGTTTCCATGGATTTCATGGACACCCTGGTAACCAGCAGGAGTGGCAAGAGGCACATTTTTGTCATCATAGACAGATTCGCCAAGTATGCTAGACTGCTTGCCACGCCAAAGACTGCGAGGAATGAGCACGTCATCAAGTTGTTTATGGACAACTGGGTGCATGAGTTCGGACTGCCAAAGTCAATCATTAGTGATAGAGATGTCCACTTCACAAGTGAGTTGTGGAAGAAGACTGCTGAGTAAATGGGCAGTCAACTTCAGATGACTTCCGGGAATCATCCCAAAGCCAATGGACAGGCCGAACAGATGAATTGAGTTGTGCAACATCTGCTGAGGCACTACATTAAGCCCAACCAAGATGACTGGGATGAGAAATTGCCTCTCATCGCCAGCCTGTACAACAACGCTATGCACAGCACAACCAGCATTAGTCCTAACCAGCTGCACTTGGGATGGAGCCTAGATCCGCTCTAGACTTCCTCCTGCCTGAAAACCGACCTGCTGCAACACCTGGCATCTTGGAATACGGTGTGCAGTATGAGAAGTTGCTCCAGCAAGCGGTCGAGCACATTAAGAAATCTCAGGAAGCAATGATTGCTTCTGAGAACAAACATCGTCGACTGTCCACATTTCAGGTAGGGGAATGTGTCTGGGTTAAGGCTAGTGAACTAGGACAAGAATTCAGAATCTCTCGTAAACTAATGCCACAGTATCTCGGTCCCTGGGAAGTCTTGGATGTAGTTGGGGATGATTTGGATGGTCCCTCCTACGTTATTCGAATCCCTGGTCACCTGCGAACTTACCCTGTCTTTCACGCCTCAAAGCTTGCACCTTTCGCTGAGACAGCTCAGTTTCCATCCAGGAGATCAAAGTTGCCCCCAACCATGGACTACCACGTGGACATCGACGACATTCTGGAACACAGAGACATGCCTGTTCCAAGACCGCTGGGTAGAGGAAGACCTCCAAGACCCAAGAGAGAGTACAGGGTCAGATTCAGGCATCACACAGATCCGAAAGAAGATCGATGGTTCGCCAGAGAGGAACTGATTGACACAGCACCTCAGGTGGTGGCTGAATATGAAAGAAAGTTAAAAGGGGAAGGCACCTGCGAAGTAAGCATCTCAGTGGACTTTCAAAGCTAAGGGGGATGGAATGTGAGGATTGAGCCCTCATTGCGGCGTTACCAACATGCATATGTTCTGGGCTAAGGCCTCCAACAAGCCTTGTGCCCGCCCTAAGTGAAGGCGGACCAGAATATCCACAAGAGGCCGTCCTTTCAGCATTTCACGAAGTGGGTATCAGACGGTTGCCGCGCGCCAGTTGGTTGGAGTGCATCGTGAGCCCAAACTCCTGCAGAGGCAGTTAAGGCCAGGGCCTCAGTTGGTTGAGCCCTGGGCACCAGTCTGGGAGGCCGACACATCACACATTGGATGCTGGCCTATGGAAAAGCAGCATTGTGTCGTAGAGGCCGGGCGAACCAATGGGAAACCGGAACGGGGTCTGAATCTGTACGATGGCCCTGGCATAAGGGGCGCAACTGTATTACCTGGGCCCCACCTGTGATTGGGCCTGGGCCCAGACGCAGGCTCAAGGGAGGCCGCCCACACGCAGCAAGGCATAGAGGTAGAATGTGCGAAAGGGCAGGGATCTTGGCCAATGCAGGTATTGCGGGCACGCTGCTGCATTGTAGCACGGGTGCTTGCGCTATGCTCTGGCTGAGAGAAAGCTGGCTGGCGCTAAGCGGTAGGGCGCAGCTGGGGTGCAAGGCGCTGGCAGCCATAGCCGGGCTGCAGGAGGGCGCAGAAGGAGGTGAGGGCGAAGGTGGTCTTTGGAAGGAGGAGACGATGAGTGGGAGTCAGGGAAGAGAAGAGTGGAGCGAGGGAGTACTTACCTGGTGTGCGAGAGGAGGTTGGCATTGGTGTTGACGTCAAGCACGCTTGTCTTCAAGTCATCCTGGTCGCGTCATGCTGTAGTTGTAGGGATAGGCTGTAGAGTAGATAGGGCGCCCGGTGCCATTCGAAGTGAGAGCTACATTGGGTTCTGATGTTGGTGTGGCCCTTCAGGCTTGAACATTGACTCTCGATTCTGCTGTATCGTTCTCAATGAATGGTTTCTTGGTTGCAATGTGCTATCTGCTCTTTGCTTAACTACATGGACTTCAGGGTGATTTGCAGTTTGGATTTTCTGTACTTCGTTCACACTCATGTTCCTTATAGAAGTTTTTGATTTCGTATTGACGAATTTTGCGCAAAACAAGGAGTTCCGATTTCTGAAAAAGAATTCGAAATGACAACTAGGCAGAGTTGTGATAATAAGGAAATAAATAATTGATCAATCAATCAATCAATCAATTAGTCAATCAATCAATCGCTAATCAATAAATCAATCAATCAATCAACCAATCAATCAATCCTAATTAACCAACCAGCCAATCAATCAATCAATCAACCCTAATTAACCAACCACTCAATCAATCAATCAATCAATCGATCGGTCGATCGGGTTGATTGATCAATAGATAATCTGGGAGTCCACAAGCGCAGCTCCGATACCAACTGATACATGCCCAATTGGGTGATGTATGGGAGCCAAGGATCCGCAAAGTGATGAAAAGGACTCGTATGGACAACGCAGTGTCAGCCAAGCATCAACAAGCAATGTACATCCAGATACATATGAACATAACACAATGTAGCCAACGAAAGACTCAAAGATATGACCTGACCTGTCAGATACTGACGCAACACCCCATCATACACCACACGTGAGAGAGGGAGGAGGGACCTCGTACATGGAAGAACGGTCCCTCCTTGGACACGCACATGGGGGGACATACCACAGACGAGAGATGGGGGGGAGGCGAGACGGAGATGGAAGCGAAGGAGAAGACCAAGATTGCGATAGCGAAGTCCGAAAAAATAGTCCCTTGCCGAGTGTCCAATCAATGTCTGCCGGAAAAATGTTGAATCAGATCCTGGGTGCATGCCCGCGAAGCCTCTGCCTGAACTCTCTCTCTCTCTGTTACATGCCCAGATGGGCGATGTACATAATAACCGAGGATCGGCAATGTGATGAAAAGGACTGAATGGACAATGCAGTGCAAGTAGAATCTCAACAAGCAATGTGCATTCCGATACATACAAAATGGTGCTGAATAGCGCAGGGAAGACTTAGATGCAAATCCTGACCTGACCGGGACTGACCTCTTTCACGTAGTACAAGATAGCGAAGCAGAATGCTAGAATAATAATGACTAGCCCAATCAATGTTTCAACGCAGACCAAACATACATCATGCTCATCACAAAGTGTGAAGGGGCCTGGCGCTATACACAGGAAAGAGGCACCAGGTCCAGACATACACAGACGAAGAGGAAGGGATCAGACGAAGAAGAGGAAGGGGAAGATGGGAAATTCGTCAACACCGAGTCTCGTTACACGTCCCAAATAATCCCTCTTCAAAATGTCTGAAGTCCCATGTCGAGTCTGGATCCAATGTCACCAAGCTCTCTCTCTCTCTCTCTCTCTCTCTCTCTCTCTCTCTCTCTCTCTCTCTCTCTCNTCTGAAGTCCCATGTCGAGTCTGGATCCAATGTCACCAAGCTCTCTCTCTCTCTCTCTCTCTCTCTCTCTCTCTCTCTCTCTCTCTCTCTCTCTCCCGTAGTCTGCTGATGCAGTGAAGTCAGATAGCGAGAGGGTGAGAAGGAGATGGTGGACTGAGAAGAGGAAGAAGAAGAACTCTCTCTCTCTCTCATGAGCCAGGTACTAACCTGTGAAGTTGGTGCTGTGCTGCAGGTACCTCCAAGACGAAGCTGGAGCAACGGTGCTGCAGGTAAGTACCCCTGGCCTCCGCCCAATCTCTCTCTCTCTCTAGTACTACTCTAGCTATAGCGCCCACCGCTGAAGACTACACCTAACGCTATTAGCGCCCAGCGCTGAAGACTAATGCTAACGCTACTACTACTCCTGCAGCGCTCCTCCAGAGTGCTGCTGCCGAATCCTGAAGACTACTGACTGCCTCCTGCCTACCCGTGAAGTACATGGGAAGTCCCTGTGTACTATCTCGGCCTGCCTCCGACTGCCTGCAGTTGCAGGACGGGCAGTCCAGGAGGCTACTCTTGCCAATGTCGAACTGAGCCAGGGGCTGGCGCTGCAGCTGTCGTGGGAACAGGCCAAAAATAGCCTGTTCCTAAAACCCTGGTTTGGTGCCTGAGTTTCCGGGCAGGTCGGTCTGATGAGGGCCCGAAAATGGCCCTCAGTTTCACGCTAAAAAGGCTCATGCCGTTTTTAGTCTGAAACGACACAGGGCCTGTAGGCCCCTGTTTCCAGCTTTTCGAGCTGAACAGACACGAGGCCTGTAGGCCCTAAATTTCAGGCTTTCGGCCTGAAATTCAGGCTTTTAGCCTGAAGGACGCAGGGCCTGGAAAATGGCCCTCGTGTGCAGGCGCAGCATGTAACTCTCTCTCTCTCTCTCTCTCTCTCTCTCTCTCTGAAAGAAGAAGAAGAAGAAGAAGAAGAAGAAGAAGAAGAAGAAGAAGAAGGAAGGAAGAAGAGGTGGCGGGCGAGAACAGATAGAAGAAGAAGATGATGTCGTCCTCCTCACTGTCTCACCTGCAGGTAACTGCTACCAAGTACGGACGTCGCCGGCGTACGCTGTGCTGCAGGTCGCTGGAGCCAAGTCCAGCTATGGCGCCCAGGTACGTACTCGAACGCTGCAGTTATGGCCTCCTGTCTCCCTATCTACTCCTCTACCCCTAACTCCAACCCAGCGCTGTGTTGCCCGCTGCTCCAGCAGTGTGTCGCTCAAGAAGTGAGCTACGCCAACTGTGTTGTGTGCCCAGCAGTAGCACAGCTATTAAGTAGCGCTGGGCCTGGCTGGGCATGCCTCTGATGCTGGCTTCGAACGGCACACTCGGTCTGGGCCCCTACCGGGCGTCCAGACCATGCTGCTGATGCAACAAGGCGCAAAAAAATGCCTGGCCTAAAAACGACCCTGCGCCTATGCACCCAGCCCAAGGCGTAGCCTTGGGGCCTGCAAGTCTGAAACGACGTCTGCACAGACAAAATAGGACAACAAATAAGTAAATAAATAAATAAATAAATGCTGCCTGTAATCGAAACCTGCGGCCTGGGGGCCGCCGTGGACCTCCACGGTGCGTGTCCGATGGGTGCGGCCATAGATGATCGAGGTGGGAGGAGGGGAAATGTGAAAAGAAAAAGAAGAGAGGAGCAACTCAATGCAACCACCGGATAATGATACCCTGTCCGCAGTTCCCATACTCGCCATCAGCAAATGTCAAGTTTGCCAAGTCCCTGATCTCTCTCTCTCTCTCTCTCTCTCTCTCTCTCTCTCTCTCTCTCTCTCTCTCTCTCCTGGTCGGGCATAAACAGATGGTGGTCAGTCTCGGCCGCTGGCTGTCCTGCAGTCATGTCAACTGCAGAATTGCAGCTTTTTTTTCCCCGCATCTCCATGAACTCCTTTGACTAACTCGCACCAACTCTTGTCCGTAATCTGCCTCCAAGTCCTGCAGGTATGTCTCGAATTCTCCTCGCATTCAACTGCTCGAATTGACTTCTCCGTAAGGTGTTGACTGGCAGGGAAGGAAGCCGGTCTTAGCAAGCAAGATCACACTGGCATAAGAGCCCTCACATGAGATGATAGCTGGTTGGTCTCAATTTCTTCCAAGCACCCTTTTGGCGAGGCTGGAAACAAAAAATTGCACAACGTACCTTGTCGGCTGGGACACGGTCATATACATTCACAACTCCGTCATAGAAAATGGTGAGCTGAGCTACCCTCTGTCTCCCCTCCTGTGCCGACATTGATGATGCCCTGTACAAAATGGACAAGCAGAGCCGAGTTCCATGACAGGAGGTCATATTACCCCTCAACCCATCAACCGCTTGAAAGAATGCCATAAACGGATCAAAAGACCGAAGTGTGAAAAAAAAGACCCATCCTTCTGAGACGGTTCTTGGGACATACCCTGCAACTTTCCCAACTGGATCCTGGATGTAATTACAAATACATCCAGGACAGTCCGAATGTGCGGATGCTGTTAGTGTTCTACCATCAGCCTGAGAGTCGCAACAATGTGCAACAAGCCAGATGCAGCTCCCGCTATGAACCCTGTTGAACGAGGCTATTACAGAAAAATACATGGGCGAAGCTTCAAAGCCTGAACCCCCTCCTCATGCAGAAGGCAGCGAAAAAAGAAGAAAGAAAAAAAAAAAAAAAAAAAAAAAAAAAAAAAAAAGAGAAAAAAAAAAAAAAGGCAAGAGAGTGAACTGCAAATCTGTATCAAACCTGACTCCAGTTCATGACCCAGCAGGCAAGTTCGAAACCATAGGGGAGATGGTTATTAGATAGGGTACCACAGTACCAGAGAAGACACTTTTCAACACTGCTCGTGACTGCTGTGTAAAAACAGCTCCAGGCAAATGCGAAACCACAGGCAAGATGTTTATTACTAACTTATTAGGTAGGGTACCACAGTACCAGAGAGGACACTTCTCAACACTGCTGTGTAAAAACAGCTCCAGGCAAATGCGAAATGATAGGAGAGATGGTTATTAGATAGGGTGCGCATCGACAAAGATATCATGCATATATTCAATGTTAACAGTTAGGTCACCTGTAATCATGCTTAACGCCGCAAACGCCAAACGGTCAATAATGCACAGTATTGACATGGTCCATAAGCAAACAACTATGACAATGTGTGCAGATGCTGCCATTCTTCGGTTGGTGAGTCCATCTCAGTTGCCCTGTCTTCTCAAAGAAATTGAAATAAATGATAAAACTCGTCACCAAACATTTTTTCTTCCATGCAGACCTTCTATGTCCACAGGAGCACCATCCACATCAATAATACCCCAGCATGCAGCAAAAGCATGTCCCTTCAGACGAACACTGCTCTTCACCTTGTCTTCTCAAAGAAGTTGAAAGAAATTTCACCATCACTACTCATGTTTTTTCAACAAAACAATGCAATATGCTTCTCTCTGTCCTTTCAGATGACATTACAAATCGGTTTGACAGCTAGCCTTCATCACAATGGAGGAGAGGCTCTAGAGAGTCATGGAGACTATGGCATTATCTATCTGAAATATTGCTCATAGATCAGTCACTGTCATCTCCACAATTACAATCTAGATTGAGAAAACAGATTAACGCTGCACCCTAAGAAACATTACAACAGTCCTTGCTCACGAATCTATCAGAGAGAACATAACAGGCACAAGGCGAAGTAACTGTCCTTGCTCACCTCGGCGGGGCAGCCATATGTGCCAAGGAACTAGAGACAGCTATAGGCAGTTGCACCAGTGCAGGGCATGCAGGTGCTGTGGCTGTCGGGAGCGGCGTTGCAACTGACGGAGGTGTCTTTGGGGGAGCTGCAGTTGCCACCATGGCTGCTGATCGTGGAGGAGGAAGCGGCGGCGGCGCAGGAGCTTGTACCACACGAGGGGGGCTTGGTTGTCGTGGTATGCTGCGAGGAGTTGGGATATTAGAGTGATCTTCTGAGGCTTGTGATGCCCGGAGACAACCACTATCATTATTCGCACGCATAGATAGCGAGAGCAAAGGATCCCCCGGTTTGCACATCTCCTCCCCGTCAACAGATGGAGTTGGGCCTGTATTCAGAACAGGGACCCCATACATACTGCCCGCTGCTACTCTTGCATTTTGTAAGTCTCGCACATCAGTCTCTGCCCTAACAGTGCAGGCATAACTTGGCCGGTCTGAATTTGTAGCGCATAGAATGGCCACTCCATTCGGTCTGTACGTCGCTGCGTCCTGTGCACCCACACAGACAAGGAACCCATGCCCAAATGCAGCTGTAAGCTTGTGGAGGAAAGGGATCTGGAAAGTAGGAAGCATCCATCCATGCCATTGTACCTTTTTGTCAATATTCAAAGACCCAAGTCCTTTGCCAGCCAACACGTCCATCAGAACCACCACATCCTGCCTCGCATTTGCACAATGAATTGGGAGAAGATGGAGTCCAGAGCATGGGGAGCTCCAGACGGAAGTCAATAGCACTTCTCTTCGAGGAGTCAAGGACCTTTTTTGTCTAAGTGCAAGATACTTCGCTCATGGAGCATCAACCACATGACTTCATGTCCAGGGATTAGTTGTCACAAGCATCAACATTTGACAAATCCAGGACCAGGTGCAAAGAAAAAGGGGCGAAGGTGATGAGAGGGGATTAAGGACTATCTGGCATAGGTGGGGGAATGATTTTCATTATCTTACATCGATTGCCATTACTATTTTCAAATTTTCGCTAATGTTTCTTGTCTTGGCACACTTTATGTTTGATGCTCTGTACAAACTTGCGCCTTCATTGTATAGGTGCATGATCAGGTCGCACCACATTGTTGAGCCCTTGGTAAGCTGAGACTCACTGCTTAAGTCAATGCTGTGCCCACTATAAGCCTATTGCAATAACTCAGCTCAAATCTGGATTAGTCGTGGGCTGTAGGTCGTCACTTTTGGTCAAAGTGCAATGACTTGCTGATTCTGCAGCCTATGACCCGTCGACCCGAGGCTGTAACATAGGTATGTTAGATTCGTAAATTTGTTTGGCTGAGGGCTAACCAAGATATCTGCCTGTGGGAAAAATTCGTGAGGGACATACCTGTAAATTTCGGGAAACTTTCAGGCTCGCACTAACTCGAATTTCCTACAGCTACCCTAACTGCGAATAGCAGACCCGGACTACCACTAGGACGGACGTCCATAGAAGGACATGTCGCTACTTGTGTCAGAATTAGTAGATCAGAAAAGAGAAGAACAAGGGTAGTTGGATTCAGAGGGAGGCTGGTTTCCTGTTGGACCACTTGAAAAATTGAGTTCGTCTAAGATCTGTTGTATCATTCTTCTGCTTCTCGCCAACTAAATTGTGGGATTGTATTGGTTGACTTTCATCATCGTTGTACTAATCCCCTGCGTTGTCGACGGACTGCTCGTTTCGTACCCCCAACGAGCTTCAACCCTGAGTAAAGAGTGTTTCCTGTCAATTTCTATAATATAAAACTTACGGCTTAACAAAGCATGTTGGATAGACCTTGATCTTCTCATTATTGTCGGGGAGGGGACAACACTCCCAAGGCCTCGGCCTTCCCCTATCAAACGAGGCGACTCTCTCCGGGTTCCCTCACAAACATTGGCGCTGTCGGGGAGGGGACAACACTCCCAAGGCCTCGGCCTTCCCCTATCAAACGAGGGTGCACAGGCTAATTAGCCACGGGTTAATTAGCCTGATTAGCTGATTACCTGATTATTTTCCATTTTTGATTATTTCAAGCGATTAGGGTTTTGGGATAACTCTTGATCCGAGCGTTTTTGCGCAAACCACCCCCGGATCAAACTCGACCCTCCCGCCGAGACCAATTTTTTTAGACCTTTGGCGGGAAATTCTAACGGTTAGGATCTAAGATAAGTATTTTTTTTTTCCTTAAACAATATTTCAAAAATTCTCTTTTTTGTTTTATTCTAATTACCAAAAATTGGTGGGGAATTTGGGGAAGCCCGCCTAAAGCAAAGTTGCCCGATTTATTTTTCCCAACATTTTGAGACCTTGTTCGGGAAAAACGGGTATCGTTTGTGGAAGGGGCTGATCCCAACAGAACCCAAAATTAATAAATAAATAGTGAAAATTCCTTGGTAATTTATTTAAATATATAAAAGAAGAAAATAAAAAAAATGTAATCCAATAACTTTTTTCCTTGGACTCGAAAGGTTAACTACGTAAAATTTCTACGGACAAACAGGGTTCACGGTGTGCGTGCGGTCGAGCAAAACCCTAAACCCTAACTAGGGTAAACCCTAAAGGGAAATATACATTTAATCCTAACTTAGGGTTTGTGCAATTGGACTCGCTTTCTTTTCCACTTAGCATACATGTATACAGATGGTGATTCACACTTGGCGCAGTGCGCCCACTCAAAGCTCAGAGATATGGAAACGAGAACACAGTTCAGATGCAAAACTCGCTTCAATAGGCTATGGCGCATAAGTGTTTGTACATCCCACCCTTGTCACTTTGTCCAATGCCACCCTTCGCACATGCTCAACTCTCGATCACCCTGAATACCACCACACACCACACTAGACCTATCTTCTTCCTATCACGGCTATGGCCGCTCTACCCTACTGGCTATGGCTACAATCTCTCTCTCTTCGGCCCACTTCAGTTTAGGGGAACCTTCAGACCACCTTCGCACAAGACGCTGTAGCAGCGCTTCCGCATGGCGTATGCAGCGAATCAATGAATGGCTGGGCGCTGCCTCTTGATTTATATTTTTGTAACTCGTTTCCACCGGGCCCATGGTGCACACAGTCCCTCATGGTACTTGCTTGACTGGGATGTGACTGACTAGGACGGTATCGCTAACTGCAAGGGATTGCACTGCCGACTCGACGCAGTGGCACTGCGTCGTTGGGCTCACCACTTGCCTACTTGCCTCTGACTAAACGTGAGACAACTTCGAAAGGCCACTTCCGGACCTTCTGAAAGTCTGTGGACGTGGCCTTTCGAGTACTATAGCAGCTACGACCTTGACCTTTCAGGACTGTGGCAGCTGCAACCTCTACAGAGTTGTGACCCCTATTCTACAGACCTACAGATCGAACCCCTACAACTACACAGACCTACGACAGACATCAACAACTACCAAAATACAGGTCACGGGTTCAAACATTCGGGGGTCAACTCGATACTGTACATGGGCAAGGTAAGGTCTGGAGATTGAACTCTAGTGCCCGCATTTGTGACTGCAGATAGGTGAAAACCGTTTCACTCCCGCCAGCCTAAATTTGAGGTCCTCCGAGAATACTTCAGTCTAAGGCAGGACCTTTACCCTTCTTATCTCTTTCGTAGGCTCTGACTATGTCGGGAGCAGTCTCAAGAAGTTTTGTACCTGTGAACCAGCGGTCGTCTTCGGCCTCTTGAAATGTGAATCTGACTTTGTACTGTTTCTGTGGACGACCTCTACCTCCTGTTCTGAAAACGTCCTCACCTACTGTACCATCAACGTCGTATCTTCCATCCATGTCTGAAGGGATTATGGATCACTGTGATGGAAACTGTTGAATTGTGACGCAAGGCAACACCTTTGACGCATGGAACACTGGGTAGGCGTGGAGGTGTGCTGGAATCTCAATAGTATAGGACGGTCCATCCTTTCCGTCCTTGACTTCTAGGACTGGCCACGATCCTCTATACGCAGGTAACAACTTCTGTGAGATGTTCTCCTCAGGAGCAAACTCTTTTGATTTGACCCAGACTAAGTCGCCCACTTGAAACTGTGAGGCGTGACGGTGTTTGTTAGCTTGCTCTGTCATTCTGTGTTGGGCTTTCCTGAGGTTATCAACTACGGTAGCTATCTCTTTCTCGTGTTGTATCTCAAACTCTCGTGTACCAGGCGGTAGCCTCTGAATCTGATCCCGGTTAAGTCCCTCGAACGGTCTGCGCGGTCTACAAGACTTGTGCAGTTCGTTGGGAGTGCGACACGTAGATAAGTGCACGCTATTATTATATGCACTGGCTACCTTAGGGAGCATCTCATCCTAAGAACCTGCTGCAGGAGCTTGTTCATCTGTTCAGTCTGGCCGTTAGTCTCAGGATGACGGCCGGATGACATCAACAACTTGGAACCATAACCTGGTATCTCTGTCACTAACTATCAACAGCGGTATACCATGCTGACTGACCCAATGGTCGAAAAAGTTCTGAACTACTAAGTCTGTGTGTGCCTCTGCAGGCAAAGGAAGTTTAAGGAACAAAAACTGCATACTTGCTAAATCTATCTACTATGACCATGACTTGACTTTTGCCATGCCTACTCTTGACCCCAGCATCCATAAAGTCAATGGATACAAAATCTCCGGGTATATCAGGAATACGCAAGGGTCTGAGAAGACCAAGAGGGGCTTGCGTAGTAGTCTTGTTTCGCTGACAGACTTTACAACTGCGTACATACTCTATGCAGTCGGCCTTCATTATGGGCCAGATATACGCACGCATGAGATTGGCTAGTGTCTTTTGCCAACCGAAATGTCCCTCTGTATCGTGGCATTCCCCTAAGATCAGGCTACGGATTTCCTCACTGTTAGAAATGCAAAGGCGGTCAACTACATTAGTCTTCTCAAGTAACAATCCATCAGTAGTTCGATACTCTGGTTCAGACTCTAGGGATTCCTAAACTCTCGTGAGGAGGTCATTATAGATAGGGTCCTTTGCATATGCTTCTCTAATTTTCTGCTGCAGGTCTCTCCCTATATCCAGATAGTGAACTATTGCCCCAAAGTAACCAGCTCTCCTGCTTAGAGCATCCGCAACTACATTGTACTTCCCTTTAACTGGCTTAAGTTCGAAGTCATACTGATCTAATTCAACGGCCCACCTAGTAAGCTTAGGCGTCATCTTGGCCTGCGTCTTCAACCACTTTAGTGTCTCGTGGTTTGAATAGACTTTAAAGTGCCTCCCAAGCAAGTAGTGCTTCCAATGATCTAGTGCTTGCCTGAGAGCGTAGAGTCCCCTCTCATAGGTTGATGTTGCTACCTTCTCTAAAGGCATCTTGGCAGACATGAACTCTACGGGCCTATATCCATCGCCATCGTCTCGCTGTAAAGCAACACCTATGCCATACTGACTTGCGTCAGTGGTAACAACGAAAGGTAGGGACGGATCGGCTACCTTAAGGACTGGGTACTCTATCAAAGCCCGCTTCAATCTCTTCAGGGCAGATGTGCAATCCTTGTCCCACTTTCAGATTGCTTCTTTCTTTAGTAACATGCGAAGGGGTGCAACGATGGTAGAGAAGTTCCTGACGAACTTCCTATAATACTTAGCTTGGCCTAAAAACGACCGCAACTCTGTCAGTGTGCGGGGCGTTGGCCAATCTCTAATCGCTGCGATTTTGTTGTCTTTAGGTCTAACGCCGTCTCCGTCTAAGACGTGGCCCAGGTACAAAACCTGTGTCTTGGCCCATTCGCACTTCTTTGCGTTGATCTTGAAGTTAGCTTCTCTAAGCTTCCCCAAGAACTGCCTCAGATGACCCTAATGCTCCTGGACGGTCTTGCTAAACACTAGAATATCATCTAAATACACTACAACAAATCTATCTGACCATGGCCTAAACAAATTGTTCATACAGCGCTGAAAAGTTGCAAGCGAATTGGTTAGTCCAAAGGGCATAACTATAAACTCATATCTAGTCTGGAATGCTGTTTTGTACTGATCATTGGGATGAACCTCTATCTGATGATAACCGGACTTCAAATCTATCTTCGAGAAATACCTGCAGCCCTGCACCCGATCCAACAGGTCATGTATACGGGACAGTTTACTGTGATCGCATTAAGACCCCTATAGTCGATACACATCCTGAGTTCTCCCTCCTTCTTGGGGACAAAAAGAACAGGTGCTCCAAATGGAGATGAACTGGGCCTAATCCAACTCTTCTCAAGGAGCTCGTCTAACTGTTTACGCAGCTCCTCTAACTCCCTTGGGGATCTGTAAATCGCTCCCTTAGGAGTCTTACTGCCAGACTCTATCTCTATGTGATGCTGGATCGGCCGCGACACTACTCCTGTCGACGTCCTTACTAAGTTTGTATACTCCTCCAGCAGCTTGGCAATAGTAGGGTCTATTCAGTTCTAACTGCTCCTTCTTCACTAAACGCGCGAATGCGGGAGCATTAAGACAACAATGTGCCAAAGTGTTGTCTACCCCTGACATATGAAACAGGCGAGCAATCTTAACTTCACCTGTGAAACTAGGGAGCCTACACTCATGCTCTCTCAAATGGAGTGTGGCCCCTGCTGCCTCTCCCCAGTCCATTCCTAGGACTATATCGAAAGCGAGGCTGTCTTCTACGAGGAGAGTTAGGAAATGGAGAACTCTTCACCTTGCCATCCTTCTCTAGGCGAAAGTACGCTTGGACTCCCTCAACGTAATCCTCGACTCACATAGTGCGATTGTCTGCAAGGATACTAACTATAGGGTCTTCTAATTTTTGGACTTTCACGTCCATCTTTAACTTCTGCAGCGCTTTCCTACTCATATAGCTGCAGGTGGCCCCACTGTCTATAAGGGCCCCTATTAAGCCTCTAAAAATCTCTACATCTACTAAAACTAGTTGTCCTTTCGCATGCTTCTTCATCTTGCCCCAGGCAGGCATCCTCTCCTTTAACTCTTCAGCCACACCTATGAGGGAAGTACCTAGAAAGACTAACACAGGCAGTCTCTGGACAGCTATCTAGGTACTTGCCAGCAACCTCTGCCGTAGGCTCATGTGGTTTGGGTGCGTGCACTCTTCTCCACATGGCCTAGGGGTAAGGGCAGTTGCAACCCCTACCAGCGGTTGCCTTTTGCTGCCTGTGCAGCATACCGGGCTTCTCTATACAATATTTAATTGTGGCCAGGATCACTGCAATAAATGCACTGATCCTGGTCCACACGTCGCTGCCATAGGGACTGGTCCAAGCCCAGGTCTTCCCATGGCCTGCATTGTGGCAAGCCAGGGTGCCATCCACCTCTCCTTGGAGGTGACCGATAAGATCGTGAGCGATTTGGCGGGGGACCTTGACCCCTACCTCCCTCTTGGCGGTTTCCCCTGCCGCCAACCCCCTGAGCGCCCTGTCCTCGGCCACCTGAGGCCCGACCCCCTTGGCCCTAGCCTCCTCCTCTTCCTTGCGGCCTCCCTCCAGCCGCGACAGCATCGTAGGTCCTCCCCTGACCCCCACTACCGTCCTCTTCCTCTAGGCCCCACTCAATCTGATTGTATGAGACCTCTTCCATACTACCTTCATCTAAAGTGAGGACCAAATGATCCTTGGCCCTAACTTGACCAGAGATGGTACGGCCTTTCCACTTTTTTTCCTTATCTAAGTCCTTATGCCAGAAAGTGGCCACTGGCATGGATTGCGCTTCAAACAACACCTCCTCTCTACTCAACGTATCATACGTCATGGTGGGCTGTTGACTCTTCTCAAAGAAGTGCCCACGTAGGGGCTCTGGCATGGCACGATAGAAGAGGTTGACCAACTGGGGCTATGTGCCCCCGTGGTCTGCGACGACTACCAGCTCGTCCATTATGCCTTTGAGTGCTCTGGCACTCCTCCACTGGCGTGAGTGGATAGTTTGCAGTTTGTCAGAGGCCCTAACGCCTCGCGTGACATCTGCAAATCGCTCGTTAAAGAGTCGAAAGAACTCGGGGAGAGGGGTGATCTTAGAATAGGCAACCGTATTGTTTTCGCACTGTGCAGCGTAGGCGAGCGATCTAGCAAAGCTGGCTGCTTCGTCCTCGAGGGCCTGGAAGGCAATGAGGACTTGTTCCTCAGGCACGATATGTTGTAAATAGACGTACGTACTAACGTTCGCCTCCCAATTATCGAAATTTTCTTCCTTTTTCCCACTGTAGGGTTCAGGAAACTTGATATTGACGGGCTCCCTGCGGGGACGTACTTCCTCCTCTTTTGGAGTGGCCAGCTTTGCGCCCTCAATGGCGCCTGTGCAAAACTTCTCAGTGCCTTCTATCCTCGCCTTCATTTCTGCACCCATGTGCAGCATCATCTCACGTGCAAAGTCTCTAAACCCCAGACGGATGGAGTGTAACGTGATGTCTTGGGCTCGAGCAAACGGATGTTGCTCGTCCCATGATCTGGCTAGGAGTTCTATATTTCTTGACATAACATCTAATTTCCCTTGCATATCTGCTTGTGCCTGCATCTCCTCCCTTTGCGCCTTTATCACCTCCAACTCCCTCGCCATTTTGCTAGCCTCATCCATCCTCCTCTTCTTCTCCCTAGTGAGACACAACTTTCACTGTAACTTCTTCTCCTCTTCTATAGTCTGACGTTTCAAAGGGTCCTTTTCTGCTTCCCACTCCCTGAATACGGCTTCCTTTTCCTCTGGGGGAACATACAACATGGCCTCTTCCTCTTCTCCCAGAGATAAATTAGCTACCCACTTTGAGATCTTCTTCTCCATCCATGCATCCTCGTTCTTGGTGCCACTGGATTCCCCTCTCTGCCCTGCGCTCCTTCTAAACAAGGGCTCTTCCTTTTCCTCCTCCTCTTCTATCTCTTCCTCGTCCACAACTTTCATCCTATCTTCCTCCTCCTCCTTCAATCTCTCCATCTCTTCCTCCAACTTCTTCCTCTCGCCGCCTGCTCCTCCTGTAGGGCCAACTTTTTGACCTGTCTAATCAACTCCTTAGTCTCTTTCTCTTTTCTCTCCTGCAATATGGCAGCGGCTTGCTCTTCCTGAGCTTTTGTGTAAGGGGTGGTGCTCTTGCCACTATGCAGGTCAACCATGGTGAAAGGTGCACAACCAAGAGTCAGTTCCACTCCTCACCACTTAGACTCACACCCCTGACTGACGTAACTTAAGACTGACTCAATCTAAGGACCACAAAATCTTAGCAAGATCCTGTCAACTAGGGTCTCTAGCCTAGACCTAAACTAAGGCTGTCACTACAGGACTTACTACTGATCAGGACGCATTTAAGGAGATCCCCCCGTAAATCCTCAGGAATTATATAACGCCGCAAACAGGACGACGCGATCAGCAAGTCCTCTCAAGACTTAGACAGCTTGTTGTGCAGCCCACAACTCGAATTTTGGGCCTACTGTGCCACACCGAGCAGCCCGCCGGTCTGTGCTGGTCCTTGGGACGGTTCGTGTCCTCCGGGTCAGTCGAGTCGTCAGACACAAGCTTTAGCCCAACTCAGCCCGTGTGGGTTTGGTCAACAAAGCTCTATGACCACATACACATAGTTCCTATCACCTGGACATAAGAGACTCGATGCAGAAAGAAGAGACGGACAAACTCAGCAAGTACCATGGGGTGAGTGCACATCCACAGGGCGAGGGGATAGGCTGAAGGCTTGGTGAGAATATACCAACTCCAACTTGGTCAATTTCGTGGTCAACGACCCCGATCAACGTTGGTCAACGCTTGGTCAACTCGTCAGTCCACGCCTTGGTCAACGCCAGTTGACTCATCGGTCAACTCTCCAGTCAAAGTCTTGGTCAACGCTGGTCAACCCTTGATTCGGCTATGGCTGTCGGCACCCTTCTTCCTCACCAACCTTCTTTTCCCCACTTCTTCTTCCTTCCTCCTTTCTCCTATTTCTCACTTCACCACGACTATGTCTTCCCTCTTCTTCTTCTTCATCCCTCCTTTCTTCTCCTTCACTTTACCTTTCTCTCTCTTGGTAACCCTGTGTCCGAGCTCCTACGACAGGCATCAACAACTACCAAAATACAGGTCACGGGGTCAAACATTCGGGGGTCAACTCGATACTATACATGGGCAAGGTAAGGTCTAGGGATCAAACTCTAGTGCCCGCATATGTGACTGCAAATAGGTGAAAACCGTTTCATTTGTTTTATTATTATTTTATAATTAGCTCCCGAACCGTGCGCCTTTGGCAGAGAAACTCAGAGTCTCAAGTCGGATGGTTTAATCAATAGTAAATTTTGGGATTTTCCGTTGGAAAAATCAGTGCGTATATTACGGATAAGGAATTAAATAAATAAATAGGAAAAGCGTCTAAATTATGAATCGGGGCTCTAACGGAGTTTTGCGGCGCATGCAAGGCGCGCGAAATATCGGACGAGACCCCGAAGACATTTAGGACTTCGTTCATAAGATATACACGCAAAGAGGAGTGAATTATTTTGAATTTTACTAAATAAAATTTGTAAAAATCAAAATAAATAACAAAAAATTAAATAAAAATAATTTTGTCAATTGTCTTACATCTCTCTTTCGATTCTTCTTCGGCAACCTTATTTTAGGGATTCGTCCCGAACCCCATCCCAACGGGGGGAGAGAAAATGCTGCCAAAATTTTCTTAAATTCCTAGAAATTATTTTAACCCCCTTAACCTCTCAATTTTGGCTAACCTCGACATATCCTAACCCTTAAGAAATAAAAATAAAAAAAAGGAATTTATCCCGATTAAAACTATTTATATTCAATTAATATTTAAAAATTACAAAAAAAATCATAATAAAAGGTAAAAAAGACAGATAAAACACACCAACCTAATTGAAAGATCCGTCTTACTAAGCTAAAAAGTTGAGAATCAACAAGAGGAATTTACACTAATTAAATCTTATTTTTAATTAATTAATTACAAAACATTTAAAAAAAAATCAAAATAAGGGCAAGAAAACAAGTTTATTCTAAGCTTCTTCTACATTCGAAGTTATTTTCCCAAAGTTTTGGGGACATAGGAACAGATTATTCTGCATCGGTCTTATTTTTAATACATTAAATTTAAAAAAAAAAAAAAAAATCAATTTGAAGCGTTAAAAATAAAGGAAGAGGCTGCACCAAAATTTATACTAAATTTCTGACTAAGAGATAAACTTTACTAGTTAGAGGCACGCGTATGGGAGCGAGAGATCAAAACCTCTCGAATAGAGCATGTGCCTTGTATTCGAAGGGATTTGAACGAAGGCATGTACGCTCCGTTCGAGGCCGGGTTTCAAGGGCCCCCACTTCTAGGACAGTTTTAGGCACCATTTTGGAGCCTCTGTGGGCAGTTATCTTTAAGGGAGTTTTCCCGAACCCGATCCCAACGGGGGGGGAGAGTAGACGCTGCCGAAAGTTTTCTAGATCTTGGAGCATTCTTAGCCTCTATTTTGCGCCTTCTTGCTTCCTCTTGTCCTACATATCAGAAGGGAGACTAGCTTGGGTGGATGTGGCCTCTAGCAGAGGTCGAGGAGTTCCCCGTCACCGTGGAATGGTGGCCATGCGAACCCCCAGAGCTGGTGGAAGGGGAACTTGTGGAGTTTACCCTGCCTTCTCGTTCGAGAAGAACCGGACGATCACTGCTTTGGGTGGCGATCGATACTCTTGTGGCTGGGTTTTGGTTGACGATGTTTCGGGAGCTGAACGGGCTTAAGAGACAACAGGGGAAGGCTCATACCTGGGGCCGCCTGGTGTGAAGTAAAGGCATTTCTTTTCCCGAGTCTCGAGGCGACAAAGAGGGTCGCATTGTCTCTTGTCACTTGGAGATCGAGCAGGCTCATAAATCGGGTCGAGCGGTATCTCCAAGCGGGGATAAACTCTTTCCGCCAGGAAGAGGAACACGACGTGTGATGGTGGCCTAGCAGGTTCTCTGCTAGGGAGGTCTCAAAAGAACTCGGTATTGCCGAACCTGGATTCTTCCCTTACTCAAACAGGCGATTCAGGACCAATGTACCCACGTTCGTAGTAGACGAGCTGTTCGGGGGAATAGGAGGTCTGGTCGAGTCTTACCTGTCGCTACTAGAGCTTAGTTGTTTCTCTCGTAGCGACCTCGACACAGACTATATCTACTACTCTCTCTTGATAGGAAGTTTGTGTTGGGTTGACAAGAAACTCTAGCTTATAGAGCTGATACGGTTCATAGCCCCTACGTTGTATAGGGATTGGTCGACAGCGGCATCTTTAGAGTGGAGGTATCCTCCGCTATCGTACGTGTGGGACCTCCTGGATAGAGAGCTCAAAGCCGGACCGGAATACGTAGCTTTGGTGGGACGCCTCTTTGTAGACGATTGGGATGCCTGGTGGAGTGACGCTCTTATATCCCCGCATCTGATTGTGCGGTACTACGAGAGCATAGGGGCGCTGGGTTATGCCCTAGACATCAGCTAGGCGACGACGAAGTCGAGGATGACAATGCTTGGGAGCCCGATTGGGTAGACACCTATCAGGATGATTCCGATTCAGAGGTCGACGAGGTAGAGGAGGTGGATGACGTGGATGGCGCCGAGGCTGGGTCGATCCATTTTTCGAGGCTAGTGGTCAGATTCAAGGCCTAGGAGCTCGGATGGGACAGGGCGGATAGAGGTAGGCCGGATGGAGAGACATGAGCACGAGGAAGGAGATACAACCGTACGAACTCATTATGTTCAAAAAGGCGGCATAGAGCACGAGCGTTTGTACGTCCTCACCTACCGTATCATAGATTTGGACGAGTACGACGTACGAGTCTACTACCTACGATACGAACGAGAGATTATCTGTACGGAAGTAGTTGGAAGAGAGCGACATCATAGATTTGGACGAGTACGACGTACGAGTCTACCTACCTACGATACGAACGAGAGATTATCTGTACGGAAGTAGTTGGAAGAGAGCGGCTAAGTTAGTGTTAGCTGAAAAGGATCGGCTAGAGGCAGAAGGGAGAACCGTTAGCTGGAGCACTGAGATCGAGGTGTTCGATGAGATTCCAACTCCCTCGATCGTAGGGAGAAACCTGTCGAAGTTCTGGTGGCGCGCGATGGTAGGACTAGTAATTAGGGTAAAAGTCGGGCAGGCTGACCAATGAGGCGGATGTGCAGATGAGTGACTCAAGCGTGTGGTGGGCATACCTGCTACAACGTGACTCTGATTCCTACAGGGCGAAGAAACTAATAAGGCCTAGGGAGACTGCACTAGGATTCGATATCCTCTCCCTGTGTGCTTAGACGAGAGCGCGAGAATGTCGGTTAGGTACACGAGAACGTGGCTAGCAGACGGTGTATATCTATGGACGGTGATCTTGGAAAGTAGGGGAACGAGTGGTGGCCAACAGGTTGAGGCTGTGAGACTCGATAGCTCTCAAAACATCGAGATAGGACTAATGCTTGTTGGCGTTAGTAGGACTTGGTGGAAATATGAAGCTTTAGCCAGATCAATCGTGAGCCGACGATTGGGTAGTTCGGTGGGAGGTAGTCAACCCCTAGTGCGCATAATATTCGGACCCCCTAAACCGGACCTCTACCCTATAGAAGGCTGGAGGTGGACCTTGCCCACGTTCGTGATAGAGCAGGTGTATGGAGGCGTCGACAATCTGAGCAGAGTTGTCGACGAGACACTTTATGCTCTCGGATTGGGATTAGCGCCTCGATTTAACGAGGCCTACTTCGCAGCTTGTGCAAGGCGGGGACGCTTCGATTACGAGACAGTAAGGGAACTAATTGACGTGACGTGCTCGGTGGATTGCCTGACGCCGGTTGATCTGGTTGCGTACTGTCAGAGGCGTGTAGAAGACAAGTATACCGGACTAGAAAAGTTAAAATATTTATATGAGAGCGATCAGTAGAAGCATGCCAGGTCGGACGTCTACAGGGACCAACGTGAGTAGACAACTGGTGAACGAGGGATTTACAATGACGGTCCTACTCAGAGCGCACATAGAGGAGAGACTGCCAAAGCGAGAATGTCTGCAAAAAGCTAGAGAGTTCATCCGAGAACATCGGGCGGGAGTCCTTGCGTGCGTAACCTTTCAAACGAAGGTAACGTATGAGGTTATGGTGTGGTCGGCAGGGTGTCTGCGGGCGGAGTTATTCTTTGATGAGACGGTAGTAGAAGCGACGAGTAGGGTACGAGTTGTTCTCTAGGCTGGCATGACGCAACGCGAGTCAGCACTATACAGACGGAGAGCACGGGCGTCGTACTCTCTGCGATAGGATCACCGAGGCTCCGAATCATGGAGGAGTGTATATGATAGAAATCCTCGTGGAATCATGCGGGAGGTAGTGCCAAGGCGCCGGCTTTCTACGGACGAGTGACACCCGTTTTCCTCGCGTCGATTGTTGTACACGCATACGGTCTCGAGACGCTTGGCACGCGATAAGGCAACATTGCAGGTCCTTATGAGGGTGAACTTGGATGAGGACCTGACGGACAATGAGTGTGAGGAGCTCGCTAGCGATGTGATACGGGAGCAGAGGATAGGAGCGCTAAGAGAAGTTACAGTGCAGAGATGGATGATCTATGAGGTGATTGTCTGTGTAAAGGGAATTATACGGGTTGAGATCGTTCAGGACGAGACACCAGCTAAAGCACGAGCTAGGATGTAAGGAGATTGGCAGAGCTGAGCGAAGGTGAAAGGTCAAGGATGGAAGATGAGCGAGTAAAAAGAGTAAAGGAACAAATTATAGAACCTGTGTTAAAACGCGTTAAGGAGTTGGCGAAGCGCATTCAAGCGTACGAGCTTGTGAGAGCGAGGGCAAGTTGCGTAGAATAGAAAGGAGTACGAAGGAAATAGAAGGGATCTTTAGAGAAGACAGGGAGTTCGTCAGGAGGTGGAGGTTCGAGTTTCTTGAAAGTGTGAAAAAGAGAGACCGCCGACAACCGGAGCAAGAAGAATCATCTAGATCTGTAGAGCGGGAAGAAAAGAAGAATGGTGAAGAAGGAAAGAACGGTGAAGAGGCGACAACATGATGAAAGAGTACGTGCCAGCTTACTGACGACAAGCACTCTCTGCACGTGGTTGGAAAGCCAGAAGGACATGTCGCCTACGTGGTGATTCAAGTGGAGCATCTAGCGAGATTAGGAGTGACTAAGGAGGCAGAGTGCACGGAGAGCGCCGAGAGAAGCGCGAGGGACTGCACTCTGGGTAGGGGTCTAGAGTGGACGCCTAATCAGGTACGTATTGATCACAACGTTGTTCGAAGGAGTGGTTTCCATTCGCTCTTGGCATGAAACCCCGAGTGTGACGGAGAGGCTTCTGAAGACAGAAGCTAGGGAAGAAGGAGAGCTAGCAAGAGTTATCGTAGATGGAGAAGTCCTCAAGACACTCACCGCGCACAACCGATACCGGAAGGAGCTGATAAAGACTTTAGAGGACATAGAGGACTTCGAAGATAACGGCGACTTTGAAGCCTTCTACCTTGTCCTGCGGGCGTCCACGGAGAGGATGTCAGTGGCCCTTGCGTTAACTGCCTTCGAATGCTAGGTGACCTGCTAGAATAGGACAGGAGATTAGCCTATTCGAAGAAGAATTAGCATGAAGGAGAGGTAAGTTCGGGAGATGGAGCGGACCACGCGAACACGAGAGCGAGAGAGTTGAGCGAAGTCTGAGTTTCCCGTACCAAGTAGTTAGGTACCAGGTGGTGGGCAGCGGATGGGAAAGGAACCATTTCTATGTTATGACGATAAGCTACCTTGATTCAGGCATACGCCACATTGGGATATACCTGCCGAGAGAGAGAGCGGAGTTCTGCACATACTCGAGATGCTGGAGAGTAGCGTCTTGGAAGCTGAGGGAAGAGAAGGAGAGATTAGAGAAGTTAAGAGAGCTCGTCGAAACGAATGACGACATCTCGATCTTTGATGTTCTGCCTAGGCCGCCAGTTTCAAGAGGGGAACTTGAGCGGAATGGATGGGAGGCGATTGTAGACTTTGCTAGGACGGTCAGAGTAGGAGATCGTCATAGGAAGATGCTTTGAAACCAGATGGAATTCGATGTAGGAGCCAGTTGAGGATGAGTGTGGAGAAAGTGATCTCAAATGAGGAGTTAGAAGCCAGGAGGGAAAGATTTCTTGTCGGGAATAGGCCGTCAGAAGGAAAGTTTAAGGATGTCTGCACTTCCTCGAGTTCTTTAGGAAGAAGAGAGAGAGTTCCATACAAGGTTGAGACATACGAATTGGTGGACAGCGGATGGGAGGAGATCCGTCTTTATGCGATGGTTGTTCGGTTTATCAATACTGACGTATACGACATACGGCTCTACTTGTCGGTAGAGAGAGAAGTCGATCTTCTCTATGATCGATGTTGGGAGATAGCGAAGGAAGTAGTGGAAGAAGAGACGGAAAGGTTGCTCTCGTTAGGAAAGAATGTGGTTTGGGGCACTCGAATCGACGTCTTCAAGGGGCTCCCTAAGCGCCCTGCTCCTTACGAAGTAATGGGAAAGGAGAACTGGAGGATTACCGTCGAGTTCGTTCTACGGTATCGAGATCTTAATGGCCACAGGAGGTGAATTTCCCCTTGTCAGGAGTAGAGTGGTTCAAGAGGGATTGCAGGGAGAGTTAGGCTGGAGAGCATCGACCACCTACGTCTGCTCTTAAGGACGTGGACTCGCGAGGTCATACGTGCCCTGGGAGGTTCTATTTGTAGAAGGGTGACGTGCCCTGAAACGGGAATAGTGGAGATAAGGAGAGGCGCTGCATGTGTAGCAGGGCAGGAAGAAGAACTCTACCTCGATACTGGTCTCTTTGGAATAGAAGGCGAGCACGAGATCCGAGATGAGAGCGGAAGGCTGAAAGTTATTATGAGAGTCGCGGAAGAAAACCGAAATCTAAAGTTGGTCCGGGAGCACTCGACGCTCGCCTACATACGAGCGGAGAGACGCCAGAGGGGATAGACGCAAAGACGACTGGATAGACTAGTACGTCCGGGAGCAGCCCTAGAGGGACAGAGATAGGCCTCCGGAGATGATCACACCACTCTGACGGATCTACGACCCACAAATGGCCGAGTCGTATACGCTCCCTTACAAGAGGAGAGATCGATAGATCATCTCGCACCAACCTACGGAGTTGGATAACCCATTTTTAAAGGCTATGGTATCACCGAGTACCTCAAGGTGGGAGCTGCACGCGTACCACAACCAGTGGTCGAAGGACGAGATTATGGACAATTTCTTGTTCAACTCGGACCCGAGTCTGAGCCAAGTAATCAAAGAAGCACGACCAAAGGACAGGAAGTGGACTACCTACAAAGCTGGTCTCTACAAACTCTTCAAGCTGGAAGACATCAGGTATTCAATCCGAGATCTGGAGTTGATGACCCAGGGTGAGGACGAGAGTGTGCAAGCATTTGGGAAACGATTCTAGAAGATATCGGATGCTTTGATTGTGAAAGGGAAGCTGTCGGAGGTCGAACGATGCACGATCTTCATCGGTCGACTGCCAAGGGGGAAGCAGAAGGGGGTACCGAGAGATCTGTCGCACGATGAGTTAGATTTCGTGGCGGTTCTTAAGTTGGCTATGAAGGCCGAAGTAGATGATTATAAGGACCTAGTCTGGAGAGGGATGCGACGTCGGGACTTCTCTCTGTATCGTGAATACGATACACAGAGGTGTCCTGATTTCAACGACCAGCCTTGGGCGGATCGCCGATATTTGTTGGACGAAGTCCGACCGCAGCGATCTAGGGATAGAGAGGTGGTGACAGGTGAGATGAGAGAGATAAGGGATATCGAGACGAAGACGGGAGCTACGACCTACAGGGATAAGCAGGGATCCCCATATTCATTACAATGGGACCTCAGAAACACCGACCCTTGGAGGAGCGTGGAGGATAGAAACCTCCGCACAGTCGCGGACTATCGTGCGAGAGAGAGAGACGACGACGACCCCTGGCGCCGTAGGCGATGACCGGTTTCGTGATGCCGACGCCTTTAGCAGAGAGGGACGGCTAGAGTCGTATCCGCGTAGTCCTAAATATGGCCGCAACACGGATGGATATCGAAGTCCTAACAACTTCAGCCGGAGAGATCGAGATGAATCTAGTGGCCGAAGGGACTCAGATGGTGATCGCCGAGATGGGTACCGTGGCGGGTATGAGAGAATGGAACATGGAGGAGATCGGCGGGATGACTCTCGCAGGCACTACGAGCGTAGTGGGTATCCTAGCTCACCCACCTATCCTAAATCACCTGGCTACCCTAAATCGCCAGATCTTCAAAATCAGGACACTCGAGTTACTAGAGGATAGACCGCTAGGGGTATGGAGGACAGACCTCCTACTCCTAGAAACTTTTGCATCTATTGTAGATCGGATGGGCACATGAAGAGAGATTGCCCAAATCTCAGGCGTGTCATTGATGAGGGACTTGTTGTACTTGACAAACGTAAGTACGTCAAGTGGGCGGATGACCTGGGCGACGTATCGATGTTCCCTTTGATAAAGCAGAACGTTGAGGTCAGGCATGTACGACCAAGTAAGGGAAAAGAAGCGGCGAAGAGTCAAAGCGCGAGAATGACATTATCCTCCGATGAGGAGTTGCCGACCACTCCTATTCGGATTGCGGCGACCAAGTCTGCGAGAGGGTCTTCTTCAAAGACGGATACCTACTATGTGATGGCTGAGAAAGATGGTCAATGAATAGAAGGGGAAGAGGTCATGCTTTGCCATGAAAACGCGGAGCAAAGAAGTTCACAATGAGGAGTTCTTTAGATGATATCGACACAGTCGAGCCTCTTAGGCGCGCTTAGGCAGCCTATGCAGTGCTCTATACTCGAGTACTTGACCGCATCTAGGCTTGCTTGTGATGAACTCCAGATGATTACACGAAAGACCCGAATCCCTCTAGCCGACGAGGTCCAGATGGCTCCTAAACCAGAGGCACCTACAGTAGTAGTATCGGGAGTGAGTGCGAAAGCCGAGCGTGCGGCAACGGTATTTCTGGACAGTATGGAGGGCGTGCCCCCAGACAAGTTTTACATTTTAGGAAGCGGGACGGTTGAGACTATTCTCAACGATGAGATAGTTATCCAAGGAGTGATTGATAATTGCAGTGAGGCCATTATTATTGATGAGGAGTTGGTCGTCCGATTAGAGTTGGATCTGGATAGGTCTTTCCTATTCGAGATAGAGACGGCTAACGGAAGGAAGCAAAATATTTTTTGAGTCTGTCACAAGGCGGCCATCGAGGTCGAAGGGCTACTCACGACAATGCCCATCTTTGTTGTCAAGGACTGTAGCTAAGAGCTACTGCTAGTCCGGACGTGGCTGAGCCTTGTTCACGTGGTCACGATAGAACGGTCGGATGGGTGTGAGATGCTCTCTATCAAGCATCCTAACTATGGACGGATTATGATAGAGACTGTAGAGCCTCGAAATCCGAGGAACAGAGGGGCCCTAGCGGCTGCTGGTGTACCTGAAACGCGCAAGTCATCTTCTTTCGCTAGCCGCTCGTTGCGATTCCGACAGAAGAGGTACGAGGCTTTACTAACAGAGGAGGAAGGGCAAATAGTAGAAGTGGAAAACTTAGAAATCGTATGGTCATGGACGAAACTTCTTATCCAAAGAGCGAGGATGAAGAATTCGGTGGGATGATTTCAACGTCTTTTTTAAGGGCACAGCCCCCTACGGGGAGCGACCAAAGAAAGACAAGCGAGTAGCATAAAAGGTAAGGCCGGCGGCGGTCGCCCGAGAGCGATCGACACTAGAAGGGATAATTGAAGAAGAGATCGCAAGAGAGAGAAAGGAAAAAAAGAGGAAAGAACCACAACGCCTAGAGAATAACATAGATGAACATTGAAGATGGGAATTGGAATGAGCAGGAGAAAGCGCGTGTGCTA
Organism: Chara braunii; assembly: GCA_003427395.1. Classification (NCBI taxonomy): domain Eukaryota; kingdom Viridiplantae; phylum Streptophyta; class Charophyceae; order Charales; family Characeae; genus Chara; species Chara braunii. Next base: position 1,507,620 of record BFEA01000057.1, read on the forward strand.
GAAGTTCTCAAAATCTGCGACAAAGCGATAACGTTTAGCGATGCAGAGAGAGGAAGGATTGACCCTAGATACGCCCAACCTGCTAGAATCCACACAATTTTGCATACGTCGTGGAACGATGCAGGATGGAAGTACGCGCAGAAGGAGAAAGAAGAGGTGATCACGTTTTTAAGGGAAAATATGACCTCTCATGTGGTCGAGCCATCAGACAACGCTTATGCAAATAGATGGTTCTTCCTGCGAAAACCAAATGGGAAAATCCGATGGATTCAAGATCTCTGAAAGGTGAATGATGTCACCATCCGTAATGTTGGGCCTATTCCCCACGCAGATCTGTTAGCGGAAGGAGCTGCATGTAGATCAATCTATTCTGTATGCGATCTATTTTTTGGTTATGACAAGATACCGCTATATCCTAGAGATAGACATCTCATTGCCATGCACACACCGCTGGGATTACTTCAGATGATGGTGGTACCTATGGGATGGACCAACGGAGTCGCGGTATTCCGGAGAATTATGGTATCGGTCCTGAAAGACTTCATTCCTGATAAGGTATAAATTTTTCTAGATGATTTTTCGACTAAAGGACCGGTGGAGAAGGACGAGACAGAGGTGGCTCTTGGTGTCAGGAGGTTTATAGAGCAGCACTTGACGAATATTTACGCGATTCTACAGCTGCTAGACGAAGTTAATTTGACAGCCAGTGGGACGAAAAGTCGGTGGACAGTTTCTTTGATTAAGATTCTAGGGTTTATTTGTGACGCGAGAGGACATCGGGCAGATCCAGCGAAGTTAGATAAACTCTTAAGCTGGCTGTCACCGCTGCATAGCGTGACTGAGGCTCGTCAGTTATTGGGAGTTGTAGGGTATTGGCGAATCTTTACGTGGAGAAAGCCGAACCACTAAGGCTTCTCCTTGAGACCGAACGATTCTACTGGGATTCCTCACAGGAAACTTTTATGCTTATACTTAAGGACAAATTCAAGGAAGGATGACGTATCCTGGGGGTACCATTCTTTGATGACGAATAGACAGACCTTTTATAGTATCCACGGATGATGGGCTGTGTTCGGTCGGAGGATTTTTTTCCCAGAAGGACGCTGAACGAAAGGAGAGGCCACTGAGATTCGAGAGTCGGACACTTGATAATGCGGAACGCAATTACAGTCAGTTTAAGGAGGAGATGTTAGCCGTCCTGCGGTGCTTAGGCACATTCAGACACTACATATATGGGAGGTGGTTTATCTTACGAGTAGATCCTACTGCAGTTGCTTCAGTTTTACAGAAGGATTTAAGCTTGACAGACCCTACTATCGCGCTATAGCTAATTAGGATCCGACTCTTTGACTATACAGTCGAGAGGATTTCTGAAACTAAGAATGCAGTCGCCGATGGTCTGTCCCGGGTTACAATTGACTCTGAGCGACCGATAGTCGCGGCGGCACTAACCATGACTGAGCCAAGACTAGCGGATCGATTCCTAGTTAACCTCTATGAAGGGAAGTACCGAACGATTGGATTGCACCTGTCGGGCGAGGAGAGTTTAGATTCGGAGATAAGGAGACGGGCAACTCAATTTTGTCTCAGATCGGGACATCTATTTCGTAGGCCTACTGAATCTGGTATGCCTCTACCAGTGGTTTGCGATCCCGAAGAGAAACAGCCTTATAGTAGCGGAACTCAATGACGACGTGGTTGGTGGACATAGAGGAGTGAAAGACACTTGAGAAGGTGCGCATGCTATACTGGTGGGAAGGTCGGTATAAAGACGTTGAGAGATACTGTATGACCTGCGAGGAGTGCCAGAAGAGAGCTCTTGTGAGATACAAAGAGCCTCTTCATCCTTCCTATCCTACTAGACCAGGGAGAAGGTTCATATTCACTTGGTGAAAATGACAAAACGGGGAGGAAATACGAACTCTGTGGTGAACATAGGGTTTGTGGACGGTAGGCCCATCAGAACAAAGTAAGCTAAGGAAGTCAAGAACTTTGTCCTAGAATACCTGTCTAGATATGATTGTGTTAGTAGGATTGTAATGGATTGAGGAGCAGAATTCCTGCTAGACGAAGTTCAGAATGTGTTCAAGAAGGCAGGAGTTAGGGTCTCGATAGCTACTGCCTATCACCCTCAGTCCAACTCACCTGTAGAGCGAGGTCATCAATCCTTGATAGCGTCCCTATCCATGTGGTGTAGAGGCAAAGACAACGACCGACCACGATACTTTCGATACGCTATATGGGCGATAATGTCACGGTCCGGGCTAGTGCAGGTTACCCTCCCTATACCTTATGGTTTGGGAGGCATTGCCCTCTTCCCATACAATTCCATGTGGACAGTTTGACTACTGTTGACTGGGCAGACAAAATGTCACAAGAAGAACTTTTGGCTGCTCGAACGAGACAGATAGCATACAGGTTAAAAGACAATCTTATGACGGCGACTGATCGACTAGCTATAGAAAGACAAAAAGGAAAAGAGAGATGGGATAAGAACATCAAGATTAGAAAAGACAAGATAAGTGTGGGCGATATGGTGCTTCTCTACGACGCGGCTTTGGAGAGGTTATGGTCGGGAAAAACTGGCGAATAGATGGATGGGGCCTTATCACGTGGTTGAGGCCCTCGACTGGGGAGCCTATGTGATAGCTGAACTGGATGGATCTAAGTGGAGAGATCCAGTGGCAAGTGCTACACTGAAGTTATTTAGACCACGGACGCCCTCGACCCATACGCGAACACTATCCGATCCCAAGGGAAAAGGAAAGGCAAAGGTGACGGACCAGTCCTCATCGAGGCGCTTTGAGATAGGGGAGACCTCAAGGAAGAGGAAGAGAGTAGAGACCCGAAAAGTGAAGTGATTAACATTGGGAAAGAAAATGAGATGGCTTTTTGTACTTAGGAGGCTGAAACAGAGAGTTCGCGTCCGAGGGAGTAGTGCGTCAAAATCACTCCCATGTCGACAGAGAAAGAGGCAGAAAAGCACTCCTCTGCCTATACCAAGGCGACTGAGATATAGGAGGGGCAAAAGGCATCTTCTCGGCCCCAGGATTCCCGGGAAATCTAAACATAAGACAATTAAGCGTTGACACGGGCGACGCATGCGGGCTGTCACTTTGAGGCTTGTACGTTTCCTTTGACCGATACGGCAGAATCTCGACGGGGACGTCGAGAACAGATCCGGGCTGACAGTTGGGCAACCGTAGACCAATCGGCCACCTGAAATACAAGGAATTTGTCCCTCGACTGAGCGCACGGTTGAGATTTGTCGGGTACTCTTGTCCGGGCCGTCAGGGAAAATTAGGGGTCTTCAGAGGAACTGACCCTTAAGTTTAACAAGATGAACAACCAACTCTACCGCGCTTGACACTTACCTATTCCGTCTGTTCAAGGGCTATCTCCAAATCCGGCAGCCATGGGGCAAGGGTGTGCTAGTAACCCTTCGCACGACATTTTCCGCGCTGACCAATTGATAGGGAAGTGAGGTCTCAATTTCCATTTAATCTAATAAAGAAATTAAAAATGAAAAAAAAAATAAAAAATGATAAAAAGAAAAGGAAACGAATGATTATTTTATTATTTAAACCACCAGTACCTCCGAGCCTGTTTTTGCCGACCCTGAATTTCATTGCGCTCCGAGTTTGCCGAGCCTGGGTACCACTCCGTTTTCTTTTTGGTACTCTCACGGAAAGGACAAAAAAAAAACAAAAAAGAAGAAAAAAAGTTGCGGCCGTGAACCTCAAAAAAGAAGAAGAAAAAAAAGGAGACAAAGCTTTGGCCGTGATTGCAGTTGTATACATTCTTGGAAGTGGAAGTGTGAGTGTGCCCTCAATGAGGGCATCTCAGCCCCGTGGCCAGGTTGTCAGATTCCAAAAAGTGAATAAAAGGGGAAAAAAACGGGCACATGGATCCGGTCGTGAAAATGGCTGGATACATTCCCCTAAGTGCCAGTGTGATTAGCCTTACAATCCTCTGACAAAACACAGCTTGAGCAGATCACGGACAGCTTGAGCAATTCACGGACACAGGACTCATAAGAAACACACGACCAAGAAAAAAGCGAAAACAGTAACATTCAGAATGTGACCGCCTTACCTGTAAGGTGCATTCTGTGGAGGAAGATTGTGAGCACGGCCTCCTAGACTACCCTGCCCGACATCATTGCAGTAGAGAAAGCATTTTTTTTTTCCCTTTTTCCGTTCACTTGCGACACTATAAAATTCAGATGTATGGGACATTGTCGACCCTGTGTCCCACCCTCGAAAAGTTCGGGTACTGGCCAAGACATCGTAATTTCCCAACACTGGCGGAGGTACTGGTGGTTTAACTAAACTTTATCAAATTCTGCTCTTGATGAATTTTAGCCAAAAATTATCTATTCATCCCCCTTCATCAATTAAACAGATTTTTGTTATTTATAATCCCTCACTAGATTTTACCCGACTTTTCTAATTATTACCCTCATTGTAACCCGGGTATCATTGAGTAAGCGGGGCCGTATCTCCCATGGGTTCCCACAGACATTGGTAACATCGACGAGTGGATCAACGGGACCGGTTTTCTGGTTACGGCGGTCAGGCCAATATGGTGCAGTCACCGGCTCGACTTCCGAACGGAATGCTGCCATGATATGGAGACTGATATGGTACAGGCATGGTGCTTGTGGTGTCGACACGAGATCTGGTCTGCGRTTCGGTCTTAGTATGGTTACTGGTGGGACACTTATACGATACTGGAACGRCGTATCGCAGTCTGACCTTGTTACTTTGGCATGGTCGTTCGTCTGGTACTGGTGGTATTGGTCTGGTATAGTTGCTGGTTCGGCACGACTACAATTCTCCGAAGCTTGAAACAACTATCCTTGGAAATACTAGGTTCGACACAGATATGGCACTSAGRCAGTACACTGCAGTTTGCTCTTAATTTTCAGATTCGGAAYTGTCACKGAGCTCCAATCGGATCTTATAAATTTGATACGGTGCCGGATTTGGGTTGAGGCCAATACTACTCCAGTTTGATGGCACTCGTCGAAGTTTCAAAATTATTGCAGCGGCACGACCACTRGCCTTCCACTAGTGGCACTACTGTTGGGTTCTTAATGGTACAGGTCGTCACAGTTCAGGACACGTATATCGGGTACTGCTCCTGGTCCTGGTTGTACCGGACCTATCGACATCGATCCTCGTTGAGGTCGAGGGGTCTGCAACAGTGCGCTTGGTACTAGTAGCTCCGGTCTTAATCTGCTGAGTCCCTAACTTGGAATACGGGGGGGGGGAATCGGATCGGAGGTCYTGCAAAGACTGATACAGGTGGCCCCAACCCTGTTTAGGGCCCAGCCAAGCGACCCAAGCGACCCTTGGGGACTACTTCGGGAGGAGATAAGTGGGGAGAGTCATTCAGAGAAGGGGATTTTTTTTCCCCTCGCGAGCCTGGCGTACGCCGCCCACAACACAGCTCGGTTCAGAACAAGGTAAGGAATAATCTCTGGGAAGTAGGGGGAGGATACGGTGCGCACGGCGTACACTACGCCCTTTCCCTTGGCTCAGGGGATCACCCTCGCTCGTACTTGCGGGATGACTGAACGCTCATACGGGGAAGCAATTGAAGGACAAAGGGATGCACACACGGAGTAACAGGTCCCCCTGGAACGACAGTTACTTGCACAAGGCTTAATGGTAGCAAGTGGAGCCAAGGATGATTACGAAGGGAGAGTCGTGCCAGGCGTACGCAGTGAATCTTTTTGCCAAAGTTGGAGCTCACGAGCTCGCGGGCGCGAACTATRSCTTCCTCACGCTTCTGGACACTGAAAAGGTCGGGCAACGGCGGGCAGTCGAATAGCGTGGGGAGAGTATAGTCATGGGCAATAGGAACCGCGAGCTCGGTGCAAGCTGAGCCCGGATAATTCAATCTGAGCTCGCATCTCCCTCTTCGTTATTAATTAGCAAGTGATCAGCCAGCGCTGACAACTGGTTTGRCGCCGTTRTTCTTCTCTAGTGAAACGGACGCGGCCCGGATCAAGTCGGGGAAACCATCGCCGTATGWCYGCGATCCACGGAGTAAACACGAGACTTAGTCTAGGRATCCRGAGCTTGCGGGACTGGCCAGGAGAGTGATCGATGYAACGGCTGGGTGACTGGTGCTTGTGTCCATTTGTTATAGCATGTCAATTTCGGTTGAGGCAAGAATACAATCTGAATTGAAGGACGAGCTCTCGTGCCCACACTAAAGGATGAGTGGAGTGTGTGAGGGATGTGCCCCTTCGTTTCCAGATGATACCTCTCCGGCCCTAAGATTGACCAGGTACGTTTGATTTCGAAGGAATGATTGAACGAACACAAATAAGGAAGTGATAGAAGGGGAAGCACCGGATCCGAGCGAACAAGAGACTACACGAGAGTGGATGAGAGAGTAAATGGGAGATTGTAAACGAGCGAGAACGAAATGAGACCGAAAAAGGGGGAGGGGAGAAGAGAGAGTGGAGAGAGCCGAGAAGGGTAAGACTGGTAAGAGAGAGCAGCTACTGTAAAAAAAAACTAGGGTGTGTAGAATCAGATCAGACACAGTGATTCGACTACCCACGAAGCAGAGGGTAAAAGATTCACTCAGGGCGGTGAAAGATTCACTCAGGGCGGTGAAAGATTCACTCAGGGCGGTAAAAGATTTACTCAGGGCGGTAGAATAGTAATGGAGGGAATCACAGGATCGAAGAAAAAGCCAAAATATGTTGCTACCGCGTAGTGAACCTGATGAAGATGCGGACATCAAGCACTGAATAGAGGGTCGCTAATGATAGGGGGCTGAAAAATTTCTGCGTGAGCGAACCGGGATTTTTCCCTGAGAGGGAGTGCGCACAGACCCCACGCGTGCGCTAATACCGAAGTGTCACGAAGGCAGAGGATATGGCAACACGTCTTCCCCAAAAAACTAGATAGCGCAAACCCTCTTTAAGAGACTGGACTGGGAACTCCATACTGCTCAAAAGGGCAAGATCAGAGTGGTGCGTCTTGCCTTGATCCTGGTGAAGTTTTCTACTACTCGGAGAAACACGCACCTACCTCAGAGTTTCCTGACGCATCTTTCCAAATTCTTTAACTGGCTGGGACGAGCGCCAACCATGTGCTAGCTCACGATCATGAGAGAGTGCACCAGCAGGGAGGAAGAGTGTTCACCAACAAAGGAAGAGAGAGGACAGAGAAAGGGTGTGACTTAAGGGACTATGCAACAAAGTGAGTATGAAGATACAGTTTAGAGACGGAAAAAGGAACAGTTCATCAGAAGAGATCCCTAGCTCATCCTTGTTCTAATACTTCAATTGAGGGGTGGTCTAAACCCTCTGTGTGAAGGGGAACTTGAAAAGTATCAACAAGATCGCGCGTTTCCTCATTTCGTGGATGAGCGAACACAATACTTGTTTTCACCCGGTGCGATGAAATCAGCTGTATAATCAGACAACTGGATATAGTCAAAGTACCGGCTATACTCTCACACAACTGGATACAATCAAGGGACTCGTGTGCCCTGCCAAATGTGAGGCCGGCTGTATGCATTGCTAATGAGCGTAGGCTGTCTGTTCATGAGGAAGCCTGAAAACCAGTGCCTGTGTCCAGTTTAAAGCGCCTGCTAAGCTTCTGTCTCCTTACATTACAGGAGGGACGTGAGATGGAGAATTGGGCCTGGAACTTTTCCCTGCAACTTCTGCAGACAGACCTCCTAAATGTCTTGCTCTGGCCATTAAAATTGACTATGAGGATTCGACTAGTCACAGTCATTTCAGCAGGGAGGTAGAACCAGAATGTTGCTCTTGCCAGGATTTGAAAACCAGAACATACAACTCAGGAGACTAAGTTAACGGCTGACACAGCTGATTAATCGGACGTCCGTAGAAGGACATGTCGCTACTTGTATCTCAATTAGTAGATCAGAAAAGAGAAGAACAAGGGTAGTTGGATTCAGAGGGAGGCTGGTTTCCTGTTGGACCATTTGAAAAATTGAGTTCGTCCGAGATCTGTTGTATCATTCTTCTGCTTCTCGCCAACTAAATTATGGGATTGTATTGGTCGACTTTCATCATCGTTGTACTAATCCCCTGCGTTGTCGACGAACTGCTCTTTTGGTACCCCCAACGAGCTTCAACCCTGAGTAAAGAGTGTTTCCCGTCAATTTCTATAATATAAAACTTACAGCTTGACAAAGCATGTTGGATAAACCTTGATCTTCTCACTATTGGAATCATCGCAAGAGGGAATGGAAAACGACGAGGGGATCTGAAGACGCTACAACGCTCGACGCCGTAATGCAAAATTTTGTAACATTGCGGAGACTAATCATACTATCCTCGGGCCAGATAAGCTGGGTGTAATCAGTATTAATATTTTGAACAAATTTTCTTATGATTTAATTGACGAGAGGCAGACGGAATATTCTCTTAACAAAAAAAGCAGCGTGACAGGCATTGCAGATCTAGGTACCCTGCTGGTCGCTGAGGACCTCGGAAGCAGGCGCAGTGAGTGACAGGCGCTGTTGCCCTTGGCTTCAGCAAACAGTAGGCGACTCTTCCCGGGTTTCCTCACAACGGGGCCTGAGAGTCGGATGGCCGCTGAAGCGAGACTGGATCTAGAGGTTCAGGAGGAGGAGAAGCTGACCACGACCTTTGGACAGTTGGAGGCTCACTTACATCCATCGGAGTGGCTTGCCCAGGGACATGCCCCACCCCAACTGAGGAAGCCGTGTCAGAGGAGCCTATGCAAGAGGATGGGGAGGCTTGGCGAGTGGAAGGCAGTAAAGCCATTGATGCACACCTTGCAGCCTATGCACGTGAGGAGGTTGCCGCTACGCCAGCTGAGCCCAGAGCTACCTGTCGATGAGCCCATCGTTGAGATACGTACCCAAGACGAGGCCCCACGACAGGTGGCAAAGCGAGGCCTGCGTGGGAGACTGTCAAGGAGCGACGGACTAGGGTACAGGCGAGACTCGCTGAGCTGTCAAAGAGGAGAAATAGGATGGAGGCTGCAGGGATCCTTCCAAGACCACCAGTTTATCTGAGGACGAGCGAGCAGAAAAGCGACGAGATGTGGGCCAGATATGAGAGTCAGAGGGATGCAACTCGTCATAGATCACCGGAACCACGCCAGGGAGATGAGAGGGCATATGAGGTGAGAGAGACGGGGGACATACGTCTCACTACGGCAAGGTGGGCGATCGAGCGAGCAGACACGAGGATATGTCAGGCGACAACCACTTCCTTCCACAGGTACACGCTACTAGATGCTGAGCTAGCAGCTAGGAAGCTAGAAGTGGAGACGTTGACTACGCAACGCGTTGAAGAACGGGCTGAGAATCAAGCCTTGATTGATTGGTCAAAGCAAAGCCGATATGGCATTCAGGGCGAGGCGGTGGAGGGACTATTTGGACAGGAGAGTGGGGCAAAGCGTCCAGGGAAGGGCACGAAGCAGTCGGAGTCGGAGATGGCGACGAAAATGAAGGCTGGCGGGAGTGTAGACTTCTACCCCGCTGCTCGTTTCTTGATGAAAACGTGCGAGAAGAAGTGGTAGGTAGGGGTTTTGATGTCGGGCAAATCCAGATTCGAGGTTAGTTTTAGAAGAAGATTGGTGATATAGAAGTTAGTGAAGAGACGTGCGTAAAGAACGAAGAGGAAGGAGAGTGGGAAGCACATATCTCGCCCGTTCCCGGATGGAAACGGGCGAGGGAGGAGACAAACTAGGGTTTCTTGGCCATGGCAACTTCACTGGCAGGGTCGGATTTGCAGGATACTGAATGGGTTCACCATTGCATAAGTAAAAGGAAATGCGAATACAGAGCGTGTGGGAGAAGAGGGAAAGAACGACGACGTCACTGGCAGTCCTTTAGTGGAAGATTCATGCTCACAAAGGCTGACATAGGCGCATTGTACGACGGAAAGCGGGTGAGAATCGCAAGAAAGAGGATGAGAGTGATCCTTACCTGGCAGCAACACGAGGGAAGGGTGTCGAAGCAGCGACGTATCTCCCTCGATCTAGGGGGAGATTCATTCCGATTTTGCTCATCCAATCGAACGAAGTAGTGTTAGGCAAGCCGCGGGTAGGAGACTTACCTGTTGGCCGGTGCGTTGCTCAAAACATGGGTCGAAGTAGCGAGAGGCAAGCCACGGGTAGGAGACTTACCTGTTGGCCGGTGCGCTACTCATCCAATTGTCGAAGTAGCGAGAGGCAAGCCGCAGGGTAGGAGACTTATCTGTTGGTCGGTGCGCTGCTCACCTTTTCGAACGAAGTAGCGTGAGACAAGCTGCGGGTAGGAGACTCACCTGTTGGCCTGTGTGCTGCTCATCCCATTGGTTGAGGTAGCGAGGGGCAAGCCGCGGGGTTGGAGACTTACCTGTTGGCCGGTGCGCTGCTCATCCTATCGAACAGAGATAGCATCAGTCCAGCCGCGGGTTCGAAACTTACATGGCCAGATTGTTGTGGGGTTGCAGCGCTTTGGCAAGGTTGTGCTGTGAGAGAATGACGAATGGAGGACTGTTCCTTGATTCTAGGGTGGCGATGCATATTCGTTTTTCTAGTTGGTGGACTACTTTTGTCTAATTAATCTCGTACCTTTATCCGGATCTTGTGAGTGAGGGCCTCTGACTATGCCCTGGCGGCCATCTCGATTTGAGGAAGTGGCCGCCTTCGTACACTATTGACGAGTCGATAGCAAAGGACTCCAGCTGTTAAAGTGGAATCAAAAGATTTTGCTGGGGTTTGGAAAAGGAGCGAGGTGTTGTTGCTGGTTGACCTGTTACAAGACTGCACTGAAGGGTGATTGTTGCTTCAATTAAACAGTTTGGTGTCGGTCGGAGTTGAACTGCTACTGCGCTAGCTACCATTGAAGGGCTGACCGTTGCTATGTTCCTCGACGCCAGAAGATTGAGTTACGTTGCCAGCCGTTGTGTCTTCAACAGTTACTATGACTGTGTTCTTTGAGTGCCATTGCTGATGAGTCTTGCTATGCATGACCATTGAGTACACAGTGCCTTGCTGCGCCCTAGCTGCACACGTGCGAAGTATCCACTGAGTTTGGGTCAAGTATTTTGTTGTGCCCTCGCTGGGTGGAACCACCTTTGCTGCAGTTTAGCATTGTGAACAGTTGTGGTGGCTTGTAACTGCTATGCACTATAGCATCTTGCCCGCATTCTGAATAGAACACAGACGGAGTGTGCTCCGTTCAAAAGCAGCCCTTCTTACTTCATAGCAGCCTTTTGGCCTAAGAAGAGGTTCGACAACTTTGAAAGGCGGATGACCAGGCACTGCAAGAGGGAAGGGGTCATTGCTTCAACCTGGAGGACTGTCAGTAGGTCATTGCTCTGCATCTCGTCTTCGACGTGACCATCCTTCTGCATATTTTGACCATCATTGCGGGGCCCTCAGATGCTTAAAGAATTCAAGGCCCTCTCACGCGACTTTGAGTGCACCTCTCTCGTATCTGAGCGACTAAATGTCTCTCGTTCTGCCCTTCTTACTCTCAGTCTAGTCTTTGGTCCAGAAAGGAAGGCAGCAGACAGGATTGAAACCCGTAATTCGTGCCAAGGCTTTTGTGGGAGGTTCGCCCCACCGATTGCGGGAGCTCTTCGGAGACTTAGGCAGGTTCTAGAGGCAGGGAACTGTCAGGTATAGCTCCTTTCACCTGTGTGAACCCACTATAACCTTATGATTACATCTTTCTAGTCTGACTAAGAGATATGTATGTGTTCCCTTATGAATTTTGCTTCTTTTTCAGGACTTAATACGACCAAATTGAAGGAATGCATGTGTAAATCTCAGGTTTTCTTTTATTTTGACTGGAAGTAGACTAAGAGATGAACTGGGGGAAGGTGGGAGGAAGGTAGTTTTCCATGCGTTTGACCGGGTCAACAAAGGACTGGGCATTGTTTTTAAGTTGAATGGCCCAGGGCTATTTTTCTTGCTTGTTGAAGGACAAGGTATTGGCTCTAAGTTGAACAACATGGTGACTATCTTTATTTCTAAGGGTTTGCCTGACTGATCTTCGAGACCAAACATTGTTTTTAAGCTAAATGGCTTGGTCTATCTGTTTCTTTTGGGGTTGCTGACTGAAGCTGGTTGAAAGGTCTAACTTCATGCTTTGAGTGACTTAGGATGAGTTGAACTTTGTTTCCAAGCTAAATGGTTCAGTCTCTTGTTTTATTCCGATGGAGGATTTTGGTGGAAGGCTTAAGTATTGTTTTTAAGCTCAATGGTTTTGCCTGAAACCACTTATAAGGTGCAAACTGAGTATATCTGAAAGTATCTTATATATATTTGCATATGAATAGGCGGTTGGACACTGTTTCTAAGGTGTATGGTCCATCCTTAACCCATATCGCTAAAGACGAGAAGGAAAAGTAAAGAGTATAATTGGAACTAACATGGGCAACCTGAGCATTGTTTCTAAGTTGAATAGCTCAGTCCCCTCTCCATATTCTTTTTTTTTTAAGAATAATCAGAGAATTATTAAACTTTGGATATTTAATCAGTTCAGGGCGACTAGGCATTGTTTCTAGGCTGGATGGCATAGTCACACGCCCAAAGAAGAAAGTAATTATGCAACCCGCTCGTGTATAATCTAAGGCATGATAGGTATTGTTTCTAAGTTAAATGGCCTAGCACCATGCCATACATAAGATGGGTAAAAGGGATAAATCATCTGGAGGTTCAATGAACTATCTTATGTGGAATCAACTTGGGGTTTGGTGATAGTACTTATTCATTATGGCATGGACTTGCATGTGGTTGGGTGTGAGCTCTACTTAGTCTGCGTTTCAGGTTTGATAGGTAGTTGCTTTAGATGCTCACCACGTGCTGAAGCTGTAGGAGTTAATTCAATTCCTCCATTTTCCGAGTTCCGATTATTTTACTTTGTTCAATTCTTGCATTTGCTGCGATAATTTATTTTACTTGGCTTTTTATAAATCTCGAAAAGCTACTTTCGCTAAGGAAAGTGCTGCCCAATTTTTTAAGAAACCAAGGAGTTAGTTGAATTTTGGTTTTTCAAAGTTCAACTTTTGTCTAAGTTTTAAATCTAGCTTAGTAGAAATCTGGAAAGCCTCTCTTTCTAGGGGAAGTGCTGCCCAAATTTTTGCTAATTCAGGGGGAGCAGTGCCGAAATTTCCACAAATCTAAGAAGTTAGTTAATATCGTAGTAAAAGAAATTGACAAACAATCCCCCCAAAAAACAACAAATTTTGTCTTAGCAAGAACTCAAGTCTCATTTCGATTTCTCATCTGACTTAGTATCAATCTGAGAAGTCTACTTCTCTAAAGAAGATGCTTCCCAAATTTTTGCTAATTCGGAGAATTGAACAAAATTTGACCCTCTAGAGTTAAGGACCATTTTACTTTTCATATTCGGATGAGTACAAATTATGAAAAGGTATTTTTCCTACGGGAAGCGCTTCCGTAATTTTCTTAGTTTTAAGGAGTTAGGCTACATTTTGATAGGAGAGATCCTGGAAATCCACCCAGCCAAAATCTTCCTTTCCTTTGACACTTGCTTAGGGGTAGGTTTAGGCTTAGTGATGGGCGTGATATGGAGGTTTATTCTCCATACACTTATAGTTTAGTCTTGGGAATTGGTATGTGTTGTGTTACACGTCCTCTTTGACCATTTTGATTCTGGATGGGGCTAGTTTCAGCTTGATCCCACGAGGATCATCTTCTGCTATCATTGATAACAGGTCGGTTGCCGCTTCGTCGGTTAACGACTCAACTCTAACTCATTCTCGCCACTCAACCTAAAGGCTTTAGTCGCTGTGGTTCGAATTATTTCTTTCGAGGTTTTACCAAGACTTTATTGAATCATCATTTAACAAAGATAACGAGTATTTTATTATGGAAGGTTGCACAAAGGTTAAGGCTTGCATGGCTAAAGCGAGGGGTATGAGCGCAGGGAGTGGTTGAAGTTGACCCCGCGTAGTGCGTGGACTTTTTGTTGAATCTTTGATCTGATTGCAGGTATGATTATGGTACGAACTCTGGATTAGACTTGTCTATGATCACATATATATATATATGTAATGACCCGCCAAAAACACAGACTGAGAACACTGCTGATTTATGGGATTTGCCGCTGGAATGAATGCCTTGCTGAAATTCCCGCATTCTGCT
>BFEA01000057.1:1531320-1546703 GCA_003427395.1 Chara braunii
TGTTATTATTATTATTGGGAGAAGAATAAGATTGGCGAAGTGAAGGAGGAGGAGGAAGGTGGAGAGAGAAGGGGGGAATTGTCATTGGTCTTGCTAGTGCATATCTTCTTCTTCTTCTTCTTCTTCTTCTTCGTTCTCTCTCCTCTGGTCTCTATCTCTTTGCAAGTGTTTCATTTCTTTCGCAATTGGGTGGCATTGTCTTTCATTGTGAATTTGCACTTTGGAAATGACCAGGATCGTAACATATATATTTTGAAGAAAGTCACACCGTGATTGTGAAAAGTGATAATCTCCTATCTTGTACCCCTATATATATATATATTTTGTGTCCCCGCTGTCTACTGCGACAGTGCATAAGGATATCTCCCTTTTACCTTTTACTTTTTGGATTTGTTATGGTTGGACGTTGGTGTTTGTGGCGGTCGTCAAAGTCAAACCCCTTGACCTTTTCCAGGCCTCCAATGATGGAGCTCATCTCCCGGGCCATAAGGGGTGACCGCCACAAAGGGTCGGAGCCCGTCTACCACCCACTCTCCACAGGGTGCAGAAGAGGGTAGACTTCTCAACTTTCTTCGCGATTGTCTAGCGTCGACCCTCTAGGCGCGTGTCAGTCGACACTTGAGTGTCGAAAGTGACCCTCGAAACCATCGAGGGCCACATGATTATGGGTACTACATAGTACGCCATCGTTGCGACTGCTTGGGTATTCATGCATGGCTAATCAATATGAGCGAGTCTGCGTCTGCGCGGTATTTATTCTAAGTCTAGCGCACGACGCTTAGCCTATTTTATGGTGGAAAAGTTATGGGTTGGATACAAAAGGGACTAGGAGTGTTTCGTATGAGTAACTTTATCCTTGTGTTTTGGAGTGGTGTAACGCGTGGTAAGAAGGATATGTCCTAGTCGACTTGGGACATCCGCCCCCCAGTGCGTGGACTCGTGTACGGGTTCGATAGGGGCGTGCGACCGCGCGTACCCCCTATGCTACAACGTACGAGAAACACCCTCGGTTGGGCCACCTCTACGATTGCAATTGAGAAGCTTTCGCACGTGGTTCGGTAGCTCGACGGGAATACGCCCGTTCAAGGGTGGTGACAACCCCTTGGGCGTAGGTAGGTTGTACCTCTCGCGACCCTATCTTATCGTAGGGGTTCACGAGAGGGATGGCTGGCGCACTCGACCGGAGCAGTGACAAAAAGTTCCACTGCATTACGATAAAATAGTCCTGCACGAATCCTGCGTGGTGCGGTCGGGAGGGTCCCCCTACGGGACCGATGCGCTCAACACCGTTGACCAGCCTCTGGTCTCTAGAGTACAAAGGCTCGGATTGACTCACAGTTGATGGCCTGAATCGCGTACAGTTACAGACTTCCACTTGGACCAAATGTTGCTTGGAAACCTACGTACAACCAAGTGTGTTTCTGATTGGTGGCCTGCACTAGGTCCCTACAGACTTTGACTCGTGAGCCTCAATATTCTTGAGTTATAGTAGACTTTGGTCAACTGTGGGGCGCAGGGCCTCTGAAGCCTCATTCCAGACCCTTGTTTTGCACGGTCGGACGCAAGGCCTTGCTGAGGCCGAATTGTGGCTTGTAGGTGGCCCCCTGGCCGCCGACATAAGCATTTGAGCGGTTATTGCATGACATTCCTTGTCATACATTATCCTTGTGCTTCCTCCAATGCCCCATCTTATTAGCTTGCAGTTGTGCTAACGGGATTACTAACGAGATTTGAACATATTTGCAATAATACTACCGACTTCAAAGCAGCAGTGACTTCCCCCTAACACGACGTATGCTTGTTAGGGGCCATCCACCTGGTGTCCTGGCCAAAGGCTGGATGACATATGTGTGTGGCAGGGAGCGCCGGCTACCCACTCATGTCACACGGCTCTCGAACTGGTTTCGTCGCATGGTGAGCTGGCCCATTGCTCACCCATTGTTAAATGCACAATCTGTGTATAAGCCCTCCTCCCGAACACATGCAACAGACCATCACCCACTCCCGAAACCAATTCTGACTGCAGGTAGCATCAGCCCTCCACACAGCCCGACGCAGCAGGTTTGCCTGCTCCTACTATTCCTGCTGAGCTGGCAGACGCCAATGGGGATACGCCAGCCCAGCCGGAGACTAGGTCAGCTGCAACAAGCAATGTAAACGCTGCCGACGTAGCTGTAGGAGATGAGGGCCAGCTTCCTGCCAATGCAGCTATCATTATTGAAAGGGTGCCTCCTTCGCCGCCGCCACCACCACCACCACCTCCTGCCCCCCCACCACCACCATCGGTATCTCCACCACCATCATCACTGTCATCACCACCACCACCATCATCATCCCCACCATCATCACCAACCTCCCCGCCGACATCTTCTACTACATCATCTCCTCAAACACCTCCTCTACTACTGCTGCTTTTTCTTTTTCCTTTTCTTCTTGTTCCCTCCCTCTTCGTCATCCCCCTCTTCCTCCTCCACTCTGCCTAACTCGTCATCCTCATCATCAAGACATTTCTGGTCAGATCAGCCATCACTGCTACCTCTTGTTCAAAGACATCAACCGTTAAATCGGCCATGGGAGACATCTCTTCGGCGGAGACGCTCCCCATCTCCACCACCGCCTCCAAGACAGTGGCCTCATTTGTCCTTGGACAGCATGATCACCGTGCCCCCTGAAGGGGTTCGAGATCTGCCCGCAACCGTACAGAACTACAACGTCATGCTCAATATACACTAGCCCAAAATAGTACATATCGAATCAGATGCCAACAATGTGGCAATGATTTCTTCATCACTGCGGACTTGTGTGTGCATCAGACACTATGTTGCGACCACCTGTGCAGCTTTTGCACGACTGGCAGCCCCCTTAAGTACAACTGCTGCTAATCAGCCTCCATTACCTTCATCTGACCCGCCCATATCTCACCCACTCATTTCTCCCCCGCCTAACCCTCGCATTACCTTCACCTGGAGCCTATGCTAAAACCAATGCAGCTGATACAACCAGAGGAACCTAACAGAAACGATCAAGACCACAATGAAGCTCCGCTTGCCGTGCAATCCATAGAATCAAATGAACTGCCCCCTGCCGCACAACCAGCAGATTCAAATGATCTCATAGTGCTACAGCGAGGCCACTGTGCGTACTATGCCATAATGTAAGTCTCCTCGCTAACAATTGCAACCCTTTCAAAGTTTCTGATTTTGCCAATATCGTCCACTGGATAGAAGAAGAGCACCGTACTGTCCGCCCAGAGGATGACAGTACTTCACCAGGAGTGAACATAGAAGTCTTGTCGATGGCATTTATGGGAAGAAGACTACAACTGCAGCCTGCTCCCCAGAACCACATGCCAGGTAGGCATGGACCCAAATATTCACGTTGTGACCTTTGCAGATAATTCATGGGCTCCATGGGACAATGGCGGTAGGGTGCACAAGGTAAGTAGAAACAACTCCTTCTATAGCCAAGTAGCACATACTCGCTCAATTTGGATTGTCCGTCAGGAACAATATGTTACTTTGCATCCGCAAGAGCTTCAGTCTCTGGAGAGCACATGGCCAAGCAGTTTCCCCCCCCTGTAGACCAGACAGATTCTGCACATGGCCAAGCAGTGTCCCCTCCCTGTGTAGACCAGACAGATTCTACCGCGGACAATGAAAGGACCTCCATAGAAGATGATGATTTTGCCTTTCTGTTCTGTTGTCAAGCAGCCACAGTTCGGTTAGCATGCACAGTGCAGTCTCTGCTCCAGACACCACGAAGGGATGGTCACTTCCAGCCTCTGTCGTGAAAACTGCGACTCTGTCTTGTGTTCACCCCCCCCACCCCCTAATTGTTTGCCCAATATGCTGTTGTGGCCTGAACCTGCCATGCTTAAATAGCTGTGAATGCCAGCATACCTTCCTGCTGACATGTCAACAACATGCCACATGTCGTCAATGTTTGCAGGAAGCTGTCATAGAAAGGATGTGTCATAGAAAGGACTATCCACGCTGCCATCATCCGCCACATCCTCTCCTAGCATGTCCCACATGCAGAGTTGGGCATACACCTGCTGCAAACGCCCTCGGATTTCCCTCTTTCCTGCCTGATGAATGACAGACTCGGCAGCCTGAGAAGGAAAATGGAGTGTCATATGAACCGCATATAGTGTTGTAGCGAACGAACTGTTGCAGAACAAATCCTGCAGCAGCTACATACCCTTGTTTTCGATGACCCCCTCCCTCCACCGCTGTCATCGTCAGTCCATAGAGAAGGAATCAATACCGATGATACCCAAGACACCTGCTCAATGCCCCTCCATGATGATCCACCTGATGAAGGCACAACTCCTGCGTCTTTTTATTTTCATATGTATGATGACAGTCAAATATCCACTCACGTCCGGTACCATGACATGTCATGTCCAATTTATAGACGGGCTCGAACAACAATGCCTCTACAATTGCGGTCGGCGCGCCTCTGTGTTCCTTGCCTGTGGGAGCCACGTAGCCTGTGATATCTGTCTCTGTTGTGCCATTCGGTGGAGCAACTGCAACTGCGAGAATTGGATGCGATGCTACCACAGTCCGCACCCGAATCGGTGCTGTCCAGTCTGTAGGGATGGTGTTGAAAACTCGTGAAATACAGTCATAAGTATGGCGCAGATTTCCAGAACCGACCAGATAATACAGAGTAAAATCAGTAAATACAAATACAGCGGAAGACTTGAGAGACATGGACTGACTCCGACCTGACTCGGACTGCAAACGAGCACTCTCAATCATACATCAGGGGTGTGAAAGCCCTGGCCTTGGAAATAGAGGAAAGGCCAGGGTCTGAGATCATCCACGGACGAAGGGAGAGAGGAGAGAGACAAAGGGACGAGGAGAGGGAAGATGACGTCAACTCAATGTTTCCAAAAGATATGTCAGAGATAGCGAAAATCCGAAATGTCACGAACAAAGTGTCTCACAATGTCTCAGATATCGATCTCACAATGTCAAGTACATCTCCAGAGGAAGATGAAATCAGATCCCACTAGTAGTCCTCAACCTGTAGTCCCAATGTCGCTGTCTCCAATGTCATCAGAACTCGTAACCATCCTTCACACTGATAGTAGCCCCGTAGGAGAACCCAGGATTAGACTTAGACTGAGAAGGTAGGAGGAGAGAGAGAGAGAGAGAGGGAGAGAAGGGGCGGAGGAACAGAGGGAGAGAAGGCCAGGCCTTCCTCCCCGGTACCTGATCCAGTAGCTATGGCGCGGCAGGGCCGCTGCGCTGCTTCCTTCTCGCCGCTGCGCTCGCCTTCTCCTCGCTGCTCAGGCTAACGCTGCTCGCACTGCGCTAACCCTGCTAATGCTGCAGTGTTGCGCTAATCCTGAAGACTAACGTCTTATCTCACTAACCTCCTTAATGAGGCTGGTACCCAGCCTTTTGTAGTGCTGGGCCGGCCTCCTACCTGCTGGTACCTACCGGCCTGGACCGTTGATCTGATCAACGGTCAACGGTCCAGATTCAAAACTGAACTTGGCGCCTAAACGCGGAAGCCTCTGAAGCTGCGCCGCCGGTAGGTCCTATGCTGGACCGGTACCGGCCTTGTGGCCGTTGGCATGGGTCTCTACCCCTCGCCTGCCTGCACCACCGTACCCCTGGCCTACCTGGGCCTCATCTGAACCGTCGTCCCCTTAGGCCTACCCTGCCTACCTGGAACCGGGCCCTAGCTGGGGCCCATGTGGCTCAGAATGCCACACGCTCCCCCCTTGAAGACCGAGCTAACTGCGAGGGCGAAGCTGTGTGTCCGATGTCCATACGGGGCGGGCAGGCTGGGCAGCTTCCTTAGCAAGTCGCTGTTTTTCGTAACGCGGGAAGATGAGGGGTGTTTTCGCCTTCAGGTCAGCTCGTTAAATCCAGCGTGTGTCGTTAGGATCACATTGCGTAAATGTAACTTGGTACTGCATTGGCTTGTTGCCATGCTTGCGATGAGTGAGAACGTGGTCGACCTCTTGGTGACCATCCATTGAAGGAGGGTCGAGTGACCGCCTGCCCGAGAAGTCCGCTGCGGAGGCTGGAGTGTAGACCGCCAACTTTGAAGAGTGAAATATCGGGTGGAATGTCAAATGCAGGGGAATCTCTATGATGAAAGATGGACCCGCGAGGTCGTCGCCAGCTGCTGAAGTGACCTTCCATGGCCCAAACCAGTTAGGGAGGAGCTTGCGCGAGACGTGTTGCTCGAGCGTGAATTCCTTGGAGGTGACCCAAGCCAGGTTGCCAGCGCGGATTGGACATGGGATGCGACGCCGGTTCGCTTGCTGCTGCATACGGACCTGAGCCTTTTGCATGTTTGCGCGGGCTTTGGCCAGCAATTCCCTGTACTTCCATGTAGAAGTGGGGGAGCAAGCGGCGTCAATATCGGCAGCCCGTGGAAGCAAAATGTCTGCGAAGATACGTCCTTTCCGTCCACCGTGATGCAACTCGAATGGAGTCACGCCAATCGCCGGGTGCACCGAAGTGTTGTAGGCGAACTCGATGTCGAGAAGGTGGTCAACCCAGTCCTTCTGATCCGGGCGGATGAGTGTGCGGAGCATCATTTGCGCAGTCTGGTGCGCACGTTCCGTTTGCCCATCCGCTTGAGGATGTCGTGCAGAACTTGGTTTCATGCTGGTGCCGGATTCCACCATGAGTGCCGTCCAAAAGACCGACATGAAACAAGTGTCGCGGTCGCTGACGATGTCTTCCGGAACACCGTGGCTGCAGAACCAGCCAGTATGCAAAAGTCGTGCGAGCTCGGAGTCGTCGCATGATACTTGCATGGAAGAAATTGAGCGTACTCGCTCAAACGGTCAACGACCGTGAGAATACCATCATGGCCAAGGTGGTCGCGAGGGAGAGGACCGGTCACATCCATAGCAATGGAAAGACCTGGTTCCCGAGGAATCGGCAATGGTTTCAGTTCGCCGTACGGGAGCTGATGGCGTCCTTTGTTCCGGTGGCAAACTGCACATGACTGAATGTACCGGTTGACGTCGCTGATGATGTCCGACCAGTGAAATCGCTGGCGGAGTCGTGCAAGCGTGCGTGCGACGCCAAGGTGTCCCGCCAGCCGCGAATCGTGGTATTTGCCAAGGAGGCGAGTGCGCAAGATGAGGTCTTGGGGAACACACAACAAGTCCTTGCCTCGTGTATGGAGAAGCAAGCAGCAATCGACAATGCGATAATTGCTTACCGGTGGTTGATCCGATGATAAGCCTGCGTAGAGTGTGGAGAATCCTGGATCTAACTTGTAGCCATTTACGAAATGCTGTTGCAGGTTCTCGTCGAGGCCGAATGTGGAGTGCACCAAGGCGCAAAGATCGGGTCTTCGCGAGAGAGCATCCGCTGCCTTGTTTGAGGAGCCAGGAATGTGCTTGGAGGTGAAGTCGAACTGTCGATGAAGTACATCCAGCGACCGATCGTGCTGCTCACCGTGTCTTTCGTCTTGTAATACGTCAACGGAGTGTTGTCTGTTGCCCAGGTGAATCGCCGACGCTCGAGGAGAAAGTGATGCCAATGCTTAAGTACGGTGACAAAAGCTAACAGTTCCTTTTTCCTCGCATCATCAAGTGAATTGATGGGCGACACCTTTTGGCTGAAGTACTCAACCGGATGCCAGTCTGTGCCATCATGCTGTTCCAAAACCGCGCCAATGTCGTAACCGGAAGCATCCATAGTCACTTTGGTAGGCAGGGTCGGGTCATAGATGCTTAAAACGGGAGCTTGAAGCAAATCCATCTTCAGCGTGTGGAACGCCTGCCGAGCTTCGTCATTGAACTCGAAGGGCACCAAGGGGGACTGAAGTCGCGACAATGGTGCAACGATCCGTTGAAAACCTTTGACGACGCGCATGTAATATGATGTTAAGCCGAGAAAGGAGCGGACGTCGGTAGTACACTTGAGGTCCGGCCAATCTTGAATGGCTTGTACTTTGTCCGCGGACGAATGCCCTATGACATAACGTAATGGCCTAAGTACTCCAACTCTTGCTGGGCAAACTCGCACTTGTCGCGGTTCACCTCGTACTTGGCGATACAGAGCCGCTCCAAACGACACGAAGGTGCCCGAGGTGCTCGTCCAGCGACCGGCTATAAACCAAGATATCATCAAGGTAAATGAGTACGGTGCGGTCGAGCAGGTCGCGGAATTTCGTCGTCATAGCCGCTTGGAAAGTAGTCGGGGCATTGGTGAGACCGAAAGGCATGACGATCCACTCAAAGTGCCCATACCGCGTTTTGAATGCGGTCTTGTACCGATCTCTTGGCTGGATCTCGATCTGGTGATATCCGGACTTGAGGTCGAGCTTCGAGAAGTACTTGGCGCCGCCTAGTCACTCGAGAAGGTCATCGATCTGAGGGAGAGGACCGACGTTCTTGATCGTTTGCGCATTAAGTTTCCGATAGTCGATGCACAAACGAAGGTCCTTGTTCTTCTTTCGCACGAAGAGAACGGGAGCACCGTATGGCAAACAGCTAGGGTGGATCCAACACTTGGCCAAGAGGTCGTCTAGTTGTGCCCGAAGCACTTGAAGCTCCTCTTCGTTCATGCGGTAGATACATCAGCGCGGAGGTACGGTACCGTCCTCGAGAGTGATCCCGTGGCGTATGGGCCGATCCGGTATAACTCCGGCGGGAGCTTGGAAGACATCCTCATAGCTGTCCAACAACTCAATGATGCGTGGGTCCGACGTATCCGTCTTGGGCTGATCACCGGGTGGAAGGGCGTGAACAAAACATATGCCCATCTCCTCGATGTCGCTCCGCCCAATGGATTGGCGAATGCTTGCCGCGGAGACCACGTGACAACCAATCGAAGGATGAGGAAGCCGCAACGTACACGGGACTAATTTGCCATGCCGATTACAAACGTGAACGGTGCGTCGATAGAAGTTCACCGGATGGTCTTCGCTTTGCAGCCACGACATGCCTAAGATCATATCGAACTTAGTGTCCAATATGTCGAATGACATGGCCTCGCATGCTAGCGGGGCAAAGTATACGGGCACCGAGTCAACGCATTGGGCGATTGACTTTTGCGTGTGACCATCGGTCAACGTGACGTGCGTAGGCTGACTTTTCCTTCGAACGCGTGGGCCAAGCCCGACGCGTGCCATGAAGTCTTGGCTGATGTAGTTCGAGACGCTCCACAATCGATCAAGGCACTGCAGGCCGCCTTTCCGATCTGAATGCGGATGTAGAGGAGCAGCGTGTCGATGTCGACGTACCGTTGCATTGCGTGCTCGCAGTCGATCTTTGCAAGATAGTTACGAAGGTCAACAACAACTACTCCGCCGTTCGTCGACGGAGGTGGTACTGCAGCGTGCAAGTATTCGCGCAAATGTGCCATCAAGGCGTTGCAATGCTCTGTTGGCAAAGAACCGGTGGAGGGAAGAGGCAACCATTGGAAGTCCTCAACCGTCACGGGTCAAGTTCCTCAAGACTCGCCCAAGTCGACGGATCCTCCTATATAAGGCCTGGCGAAGCAACCGGTTTGTTGTCCGACGGCAGAACTACCGTGCATGCGCTTGAATCTTGCACGTGGAGAGGTCGGTTCAACGGTGGGACCAGCTCGACAACATAGTTCTCAAACTCAATACGAGAACTTGCGACTACCACGTCATCCCCGGATGTGAGAGAAACTGCTAGCAAGGCAGCCGACTCCGGCGGATTGGGAAGTGATGTCGCTGCACTTCCCGCGGTGCTCAGTTTCCCGAGCTTGGACGCTCGACATTTTCCTTGTCCTTGTCGAGGCATGCACTGGTGATGTGTTTGGTGCTGTTGCACCAAAAACAACATCCCCATTTTTGTCGCAACTTGAACATGTCTTCGGTAATGCCGAACTTTGTCCATGGTGACTGTCGTGCTCCATCCGTCGACGCTGGTTTCGCCTTTTGTTTTCCCCCTTGGGGTCTTGAGCGCTGCGGTGATATCGCTGCCACCATATCTCTGTCACTTGCTGTAGACGCGGCCGCGTGGTCCTCACTAGGTCCTTGCTGGACTGCTGCTACTTGTGGCATCCGCTGACCTTTGCCTTTCTCCACGTAACCGGGTTGTTGGTGGGCCTCGTTGGCCGCGCGTCGATTACATTGAATGAGCTCCCTTGCCTTTGAGATTGTGTCATCAAAGGTCTCATACTGGAATTCGCTGCCGAGAACAGCTCTCAAGGTGTCGCATGATCGAGCGAAGAATTCGGCCCGGATTGCGTGGAACGATAAGTTCAACTCCGGGGTGGCGACGAGTCTTTGCCACTCCGGCAGCCACTCCCGTGAAGGTTGCTAGCCTTGAAACATGCGGAAGATCTTGTTCAAGGCGTGACACTTGTCGTTGTTGACCATGAACCGGATCTTCCATTTCTTCTCGAATTCCTCCCACGTAATCTTGGTGTGAAGGGTGGCGATGGTGCATTCCAATGTGACCGCCATGTGCGTCATGAAGGCCTGCGCCCTTCCAATGAGTGGTGGGGTGTGGTGTACGTCCGCCTCTGCGTTGAATGCCATCCACCATTGCAGTGGATCAGTCTTGTGGTAGTCGTCAGACTTCTCGATCTTGAAGTTCGGCATCTTCCATTCCTTGGCGACGACGGCCAGTCGTTGCTGAACGCGGTCGCTGAGCGTCTGCAGCTGATTGCTGACTGTCGATGCGCCAGCAAACTCGCTGATGTCGCCGAGGGATGCGACCTCGTGGTTGATCCGCTCCTCGAGTTGCTTGGCCTGTGCGGCCAAGGCTGGGCTGCAGTCTGCCACTGCGCTGCCCGTCGACGCAGCTGCCGACAGTCGTGCCAACCCCGTGCTGACATCGGTCTGCTGCTGGCTGTTGGCGGCGTGTAGTGTGCTGATCTCGGCCTGCAGGGTAGCGATCTTCTTGTCCAGTGTTTTAAACGTTGTTTCGTGGCGGATGAAGACCTGCCGCATGGCCAGCAGTTCACGTTGCTGCCAATTGCACGTGTACCGCAGATTCTCCATCAAAACTGTTGTGGCCTCCTTGTTTCTCTCGTCCTCGGTCGGCTCCTCTTGTTCTTCGTTTGCTCGAAAATGCTACTGTCGGAGTAACCTCCGGTCCGTGGCTTCTTCGTTGGCGAGCTCCATTGTAGCTTGGTAATGAACTTGGTTTTGACTTGCCTCGACCTGCTGCTGTTGCAACCATGCGGCTGCTGCAGCTTCTGCTGTGGCCTGCTGACGTGCTGCCTCTGCCTCTGCCAGCTGGCGTTGAATTTCCTGCCGTCGGGGGGCTTCCTCCTCTTCCCACTTGCTCAGTTCAGCTGCAGTGGTCTCCGAATAGAGCTGGAGATGTTTGAGAAATGCTAGTAGCGTTTCATCGGCCTGCTGAACTGGGATAGGAGGGTTAACCGGCCTCTTGGGGCTGGCTTGTGCATTGGCATCAACGGTAGCGGCCATGGTCGTGCGTCGCCTGCGTGGGATCCGAGGGGTCCTAGGTCCCAGTTGGGGCTTGGTTCCTGTGTGGATCCGCGCTCCGCAAGCCATTGACTGCAGTGCATTAAGTACTCCGGTCTTCATCTGCTGCTGATATGCACCACTGAGGTGGCACCTTCTGATGTGGCACTGCTGAGGTGGCCGCTGCTGAGTTGGCACTCGGCCGTCGTGGCACGCTGAGGTGGCACGCAGCTGATGTGGCAATCTGCCTTCGTGGCCCGCTGCTGATGTGGCACAATGCTGACGTGGCCGGAGACTGAAATCCGCAGTACCGAGAGGAGGAGAGAGAGAAGGTAGGGGTGGAAGAAAGGGCAGAGAGACAAACAATGCACAGACAGTCCCTTTTTCCTCCCTGACCTCGAAGCTTGACACTAATCAAAAGAAAATTCCCCCCCCCACAAAAATTGCAAATTTCAAGAAATTAAATATTTAATTATTTAAATAAAATTAATCAGAAAATATGGATTTAATTAAATAAAATTTAATTTTGGCAAAAGATTAAAAATTTAATTGAAGAATATTTAAATTTGCAATAATTAATTTTGCAAAAGTTAAATATTTAGTTAAAGAATATTTAAAGTTGCACAAGGAAAAATGAATAAAGTTTAAGCAAGTGTGAAGCACAAGGCCTCGATAAGCCCCACTGGGCCCTATTTGCAACAGCGTCGGCCGCCCTAAGTGAAGGCAGGCCCGACAGACCCTCAGAGGCCTATTTTGGACTACTTCGCAACTGGGGAAAATTCAGGCAGTTGCGGTGCGCCAGTTGGTTGGAAGCGCCCAGGCCCTGGCTTTCTTTATCAAATGCATCTGAGTCAGGCCCTGGGCGAGATTCGCAACATAGGCCCAACTCAGGATGCGGGCAGTTGGGCACAGGTAACTGTCAGCAGCCCTGGGCCAATTCGTTTGGTCTGGGCCTCAGCCTACAGGGGCCTACCGGAAGCTTCTTGGGAAAGGCCCGGTGCAGCCTGGGAGAGAAAGCAGGCAGGCCACTTCCATATAGCAAAGGGCCTGCCTCCGCATTGGACATTCGAGTGCTGGCTGCATGCTGCACAAGCGCTGCTGCGCTAGAGCTGGCTGCCACTCACGCGCTCACGGGCGAGCAGGAAGGAGCAGGCAGCCATAGCCGAGCTGCGCTGCTGGGAGCTGGGTGTGGCGCAGGGTGGTCCTTGGGTGCAAGTGGCATCTGTGTGTTGGGGAACGAGGTTGTGAGTGAAACGAGAGAATACCTGGTGCTAGAAGCGACGGCATTGTCCGAGATCTGCTTGCACTTCGGTGAAGCTGTTGACGTCATCTGGCGGCATTGTAGAATAGGCTAGATAGGATCTGCCATCTGTAGTCTGGGCGCCGAGCGCCAGATAGGATACCAACATTGGTTCTTCATTGATGATGATGATGAGACTATACCAGCATTGTCAATTATGAGCTCTTGGTGTGTTCTTATTTGGTGAAACTCGTGCTGCAATTTTGCTGTTCGTTTGAGGTCACGACTATCTGGTCTTGTATGTATGATGCTGTTTGATTTCTGAAGTTCATCTTCCTTGCAATTTGGTATCGGAGCTGTGGTTCGGTGCGCTCATCTGGCGCTTGTCTTCTGCCTATGTGGTACATACATGCGGTCTGCTTGGTGAGTGAGGCCGTAGGGGGTGTGTAGTGAGTAGGGCGGAGACAAGGTGTGGCGACCCAGGAGAAGAGGGGATCGCCAGGAAGGCTACGGTGTGTAAATTGGGTGTTCGCAGTGTGATGGAAACTATCTGGTGGTTGATTGATGCTGAGGTGGAATGGCGAGATAATCCTGGTTGTGCCGATGCAGTGACTGGTCATCGCAATCGCCATCAGGTCATCTGGTGAGAATATCTGTGGTTGGGGGCAGCTATATCGAGGTACGTTGCTCTTAACCTTATCTACCCTCTTCATCACTTCTTACCGTGAAGTTGTGAGTTCCTTCTTGAGGGTCCTCTCATGTGAGGTGTCGTGTGCGCTCAACCTTGAGAGTCAGCATTGTTCTTGTGGAGCATCTGGAAGGAGAGGGCGGTGCTTTCTGAAGGGCCCTGGACGAAGCACTAGGTCATGGTCACCATGCCAACCCACCGGGAGTAGAGCACGCATGCGTTGCTGCTTGTCCTTGTTCGGCTCGCTGCGCTGTTATTTGGGTTCTGAGGGGCAGGCCAGCCCTATGAGGTAGACGAGAACCAGGCGTCTATAAATAAACACCGGCAGGGGAAACCATTGGCTGTGATCGTCGTCTTGCTGCGACGTAAAATAATTCCTGATGACACTTGGGGGCGATCGTTAAATTGCCTCGGGATCAGCCAATGGGTGTAAGGCTCGTTGCACGCGAGGATAAACACAGTGCAGGGCTGGCCAACTCAACAGCTACTCGGGGCACAGGGGAATCGGATTGCTCAGGGACACTGGCGTCAAGTGACAATCAAGGGGAATTGGGGAAGGGGTAGATTCCACGTGATAGGTTTGAGTAAGATCCCATACTGTGAACAGACCAAACAAACGATTCTATTTTTATTTTTGATTAGTTAGATGTACAACCATTTAACATCTTACAGACAGCATTAGGTAGAACTGTTCTCTGTTCCTTGTGCTTTCTGTTTGCAGACTAATCAAAGCGAAATAGTTTGCGTTTGTAGGAATCTCAACTTATCTGTTGAACCCGAATGTTTAGTCTCTAACATAGCCACCAATTATTTTAAATTGGTCTGTACATTATGCTGCGGTAGGCAACTTGATTGTCCTAGTGCAGGCGGTGTATAGTGTTGTCGCCTATGAGTGACAGGGAGGACATTAGAGAGGACGGCCGGATCTTGCGATCGGCCAGACGCCCAATTGCCCATTTGGCATTAGGACCAGAGGGCGACAGATATTTGTTCTGCCACCGCAGAGAGAGGCAGCAACAGCATAGAAGAGCTAGGGCCGCAAAAGAAAGTAGGTCATTCGCAAGCGAGGCCGCTACTTCAGCAGCCATGGCCACTGCCGCGCAACAAACTTCTCAAGCTAGTAGTTCAGGTTTTGTGGGGTCAACGGTCGCACAGACTGTGAGTCAGTTCGCTGGCATTATGGCAAGCCAGCCTTTAGTGATGACTCCCGAGGAGGTCGCCATACAGCGAGCTGCTGATCGCGAGGCACAGCTACAGCAGGCGTTGGGAGCATACTTGCGGCACATCGCGATGCGCTGCACTGCGCACGTGCGCCGCACCGCGCATCCCGCACTGCATGCGGCGCACCTCCAAAAATGGGGGTCAAAAAAAAAAAAAAAAAAAAGTTGTGAGGGGMGGTAGTAGACCCGGCCCCCTGCTCGCGTAAAATAAGAAACGGGCAGCCAAATTTTTTTTGGAGGCTGCGCGTTGGCCTGAAAGCTTTTAGTAACCTGTAGTTCGGGTAACACTCTGTGTGTATGGTAGGGTTATTGCAGTTTGTATGGTAGGGTTCTTGCAGGCCAGATTCAGTCATGATGAGGGTCGCGATCTCTCAAAACGTTCTCTTCTTACTTCTGAAGTAGAAAACGAAGGAACTGATAGTCGTTTTTCCTGGAATGTTTAAACATAAAGGAAGACGATCAGAATTTCTTTGCACGAGTGTCGCCTGGCACGTCCAACCTGTCACAACCTCAACGGTAATTGCAGTCTATATGGTAGGGTTCTTGCAGGCCAGATTCAGTCATGATGAGGGTCGCGATCTCTCAAAACGTTCTCTTCTTACTTCTGAAGTAGAAAACGACGAAACCGACAACCGTTTTTCCTGGAATTTTTTTTTTTTTAATAAAAAGAAAAAAACGTAAAGGAAGAACATCAGAATTTCTTTGCACGAGTGAAGCCCGGCGCGTCCAACCTGTCAGAACCTCAACGGTAATGTTCACCAACGGGCTCGCTGCACTACTCTCGACATGCACAACAAGACATATATGGCAATGTATCTTTCCATGTTCAAGCGGA
>BFEA01000057.1:1553246-1572492 GCA_003427395.1 Chara braunii
AAGACCGTTGACCACGATTTTGACCAAGCTGGAGCCAGTATAATCTCGCCAAGCCTTCAGCCTACCCCTCGCCCTATGGATGTGCACACACCCTGTGGTACTTGCTGAGTCTAGTCTCTCCGTCTCTTCTTTCTGCATCGAGTCTCTTTTGTCCAGGTGTAGGAACTCTGTGGATGAAGGATAGGGGCTTGTTGACCAAACCCACACGGGCTGAGTAGGGCTAAAGACTGTGTCTGACGGCTCGACTGTCCCGGAGGACACGAACCCTCCCAAGGACCGGTACTGACTGGCGGGCTGCTCGGTGTGGCACGGTAGGCCCAAAATCCGAGCTGTGGGCTGCACAACAGGCCGTCTAAGTGTTGAGAAGACCTGCTGATCGCGTCGTCCTGTCTGCGACGTTAAATAATCCTGAGGAGTTACGGGGATCTCCTTAAATGCCTCCTGATCCGCAATAGGTCTTGTAGTGACATAGGCTAGAGACCCTAGTTGACAGGATCCTGTCCGGATTCTGTAAGTCTTTAGATTGAGTTAGTAGGTGAGTCAGTCAAGGGGAGTAGAGTCTAAGTGGTGAGGAGTGGAACCGATTGTCGGGTTGTGCACCAATCACCATGGTTGACACCCGTAGTGGGAAGAGTACTGCCCCCTCCGAGGCCGAGCAGGCCCGGATTGCCGCCCTCTTGAAAGAAAAGAGAGAAAAGAAGCTCTTAAAACAGGCAAAACTAAAAGCCATTGAGGAGGAGGAGGCGGCGCAGAAGAAAAGATTGGAGGAGGAGATGATGAGATTTCAGAAGGAGAAGTTGATGCTGACAGAGAGGGAGGAGGAGGAAAGGAGAAAGGCTGCAGAGGAGGAAGCAGCAAGAGAGGTGGAAGAAGAAAAAGAGGAACCCCTTGAGAGAAGACGTAGAGAGGAGAGAGGGGAAGTCAGTGGCATGAAGGAGGATGACAAATGGAGGGAAAAGAAGATCAGCGAGTGGGTGGCTAATTTATCCTTGGGAGAAGATGAAGAAGCAGAGTTGTATGTACCACAGGTGGAGAGAGGGGCGTTTGCCAGGGCACTGGAGGTGATAGAAGACCCTGTGGAACGCAAGGAGACAGAAGATGAAAAGAAGTTGGAGTGGAAGTTGAAAATGATGAGGGAGAAGAAAAGGAGGAGGGAGGAAGCCAGTAGAATAGCCGCGGATGTTGAGTGTGTGCAAACCGGCCGACAAGAATTGCAGGCCCAAACAAAGGTCTCTGCTAAGTTGGATAAGGTGATGGGCTTTCTAGAGATTTTGAGTGAGGCCTGGCTAGAAGAGCACCAAGCCCGTAAGGGCCAAGATGCGACTTTACAAGCGATGCGATCTGGGTTTAGGGAGTTTGCGGGTGACGTGGGGCGCCACGTCAGGGCTGAGATTAGAAGATTGAGGGACGGTGTAGACAAGTTCTGCGCTGGAGCCATCGAAACCGCCAAAGTTGTGGCCACGACAAAGGCCACGACTCGCCCCCGCAAAGAGCCAGTCAAGTTGAAGTTCCCTGACCCATATAGCGGGAAGAAGGAAGAGAATTTCGATAATTGGCAGGCCAGTATAAACACTTATGTCTTTCTACAGCATATTGCCCCCAAGGAGCAAGTCCTCGTTGCCTTCCACGCCCTGAAAGACGAAGTAGCCAGCTTCGCGAGGTCCCTTGCATGTGCCGCAGATTGCGAGCACAACATGATTGAATACTCTTGACTTACCTCCCTCGCTACTTTCCTCAGAATCCTGCGCGAGAGGTTTGCTGACGTCACTAGAGGCGTCAGGGCCTCCGACAAACTGCAAACCATCCATTCACGGCAGTGGAGGAGTGCGAGAGCACTCAAAGCTGCCACGGACGACTTGGTAGCCGTCCGGATCACGGGGTCACTGAGACCCAGTTGGTCCAGTTGTTTTATCGTGCCATCCCAGAGCCCTTGAGAGGGCACTTTTTTGACAAGAGTCAACAGCCCACCATGACATACGATGTGCTGAGTAGGGAGGTGGTGCTGTACGAGGCGAAGTCTATGCCAGTTACCACTTTCTGGCATCAGGACTTGGGTAAGGGGAAAAAGTGGAAAGGTCGTCCCATCTCGGGCCAGGTTAGGGCCAAGGATTACATGATCCTTACATTGGAGGAAGGTGGTACTGATGAGGTCCCGTACAGTCAAATTGATTGGGGCCTCGAGGAGGAGGACAATAGCGTGGGGCAGGGGAGGTCCTATGTTGCTGTCGCGGCCGGAGGGAGGCCGCAAGGTAGAGGAGGAGGCCAGGGCCAAAGGGGCCAGGCCATGGGAGGCCGAGGATCAGGCGCACAGGGGGTTGGTGGTCAAGGGAACCGCCAAGCGGGAGGTAGGGGTCAAGGTCCCCCGCCGAATCGTCAACGTCCCAGTCGGTCCCCACAGAGACGAGGTGGCAGATCACCTCAAAGGTCAGGAGGTTGGCACCCAGGTTGGCCGCAAGGCCGACCCTGGGAGGATTTGGGTCTGGATCAGAAAGTGTGGCGGCAGCGAATGGAGCAGGGGCAGTGCATTTACTATGGTGACCCTGCCCACATCATAAAATACTGTCCGAAGTATAGACAGGTCCGTTGGGCTGCCCAGGAGTCAAAAGGCAGCCGCTGGTAGGGGTCGCAACTGCCCCTACTCTTAGGCCATGTGGGGAAGCGAGCGCGCGCGTAGAGGAAACTCCCACACCACATGCGCCTTCGATAGAGGTTGCTGGCCCGTGCCTAGTTAGCTGTCCAGAAACTGCTTGTGTCAGCGTCTCTCTAGGCATGTCCCTCATAGACGTGGCAGAAGAATTGAAGGAGAGGATGCCTGTCTGGGCCAAGATGAAGAAAGATAGTAAAGGGCAACTAGTGCTAGTGGATGTAGAGGTGTTCAGGAGTAGAGTTGGGGCCCTTATAGACTCAGGGGCCACCCGGAGTTACATTAGTCGTAGGGCAGTGAAAAAGCTGAGGCTAGGGTTGAAAGTCCAGAAATTGGAAGACCCCATAGTTTGTGTCCTCGCAGACAACCGCACGATGCGAGTTGAGGACTACGTAGAGGGAGTCCAGGCGCACTTCCGCCTAGAGAAAGATGAGAAGGTGGATAAAGTTCTCCATTCCCCGACTCTCCTCGTACAGGATGACCTTCCATTTGACATAGTCCTAAGCATGGACTGGGGAGAGGCAGCACGGGCCACACTCCACTTGAGAGAGCATGAGTGTAGGCTCCCTAGTCCGTCAGCCGAGGTTAAGACAACCCGTCTGTTCCATGTGTCAGGAGTAGACAACTCGTTGGCACATTGCTGCCTCAGTGCTCCCGCGTTCGCGAGATTAGTGAAAAAGGAGCAGTTAGAGGATCAGGTCTTTGTAGTATATGTTAGACCTATCACTGAGCCTACGGAAGAGGTTAGTTCCACGGATCCAGCCATTGCCAAGCTGCTGGAAGAGTTTAAGGACTTAGCTGAGCCGCCGACAGGAGTAGTGTCGCGGCCGATCCAGCACAGGATAGAGATAGAGCCTGGCAGTAGAACTCCTAAGGGAGCAGTCTACAGGATGTCCCCTAGAGAGTTAGAGGAGCTGTGCAAGCAGTTGGACGAGCTCCTTGAGAAGGGTTGGATTAGGCCCAGTTCATCTCCTTTTGGAGCACCTGTTTTGTTTGTCCCCAAAAAGTAAGGAAAGTTGCGCATGTGCATAGACTATAGGGGTCTGAATGCTATCACAATCAAAAATGTTGAACCACTGCCCAGGATAGACGATCTCTTAGATCGGGTGCAGGGTTGCAAGTACTTCTCAAAGATAGATTTGAAGTCTGGTTATCATCAGATAGAGGTCCATCTTGATGACCAGTATAAGACTGCGTTCCAGACTCGTTATGGGCACTATGAGTTCATAGTGATGCCCTTTGGACTGACCAATGCGCCAGCTACGTTTCAGCGATGTATGAGTGATCTGTTTAGACCGTGGTTGGATAGGTTCGTCGTAGAATACTTAGACGACATTCTAGTATTCAGTAGGACCCTCCAGGAGCACCAGGGACATTTGAGGCAGGTCTTGGAGAAGCTGAGGGAGGCTAACTTCAAGATCAACGCAAAGAAGTGCGAGTGGGCCAAGACACAAGTCCTGTACTTGGGCCACGTATTAGACGGAGATGGCATTAAACCCGAGGACAACAAGATCGCGGCGATTAGAGACTGGCCGACGCCTCGCACATTGACATAATTGCGGTCGTTTCTAGGCCTCGCCAATGACTACAGGAAGTTCGTGAGGAACTTCTCTACTATAGCCGCTCCCCTTCGCCGGTTGCTCAAGAAAGAGGCAATCTGGCAATGGGATAAAGACTGCACGTCCGCGCTAAAGAAATTAAAGCGCGCGTTGATCGAGTATCCTGTCCTCAAAGTAGCAGATCCGTCCTTGGCATTTCTCGTCACCACGGACGCGAGTCAGTATGGAATAGTCTCCGTGTTGCAGCAGGACAACGACAATGGCTATAGACCCGTACGAGGATGCCCTTAGAGAAGGTTGCTACCTCGACATTCGACAGAGAACTCTACGCTCTCAGGCAGGCCTGAGAGCACTGGAAGCATTACCTGCTTGGGAGGCACTTCAAAGTGTATTCAGACCACGAGACGCTTAGATGGTTGAAGACACAGGCCAAAATGACACCTAAGTTGAATAGGTGGGCCGCTGAGATAGACCAATATGACTTGGAGCTCAAGCCAGTTAAGGGCAAGTACAATGTAGTTGCAGATGCTCTAAGTAGGAGATCAGACTACTTTGGAGCCATACAGCACTATCTGGATATAGGGAGAGACCTGCAAGAGAAAGTTAGACAGGCGTATGCGCAGGACCCTATCCATAGCGACCTCCTCAAGAAGGTTGAGGAGGCCCTTGAGACCGAGCCAGATTACCGCACTACAGAGGGTTTGTTATTTGAGAAGACTAACGTAGCAGACCACCTGTGCATTCCCAACAGCGAGGAGATTCGTGGTCTGATCCTAGGGGAATGCCATGATACAGAGGGACACTTTGGTTGGCAAAAGACTTTAGCCAATCTGATGCACGCGTACACATGGCCAGGAATGAAGAACGACTGCATAGAGTATGTCCGCAGTTGTAAAGTCTGTCAGAGGAACAAGACTACTACGCGTGCTCCTCTAGGTCTTCTCAGACCCTTGCCCATTCCAGACCAATCTGGAGATTCAGTCTCCATTGACTTTATGGATGCCGGTGTCAAGAGTAGGCACGACAAGAGCCAAGTCATGGTCGTAGTTGATAGATTTAGCAAGTATGCTATTTTTGTTCCTTTGCCTGCAGAGGCACGCACAGAGTTAGTGATCCAGAAGTTTTTCGATTTTTGGGTTAGTGAACATGAAGTCCCGTTGTCCATAGTTAGCGATAGAGATAGTCGTTTCACCAGCTAGAACTGGCAGGACCTCATGAGAGTTTATGGATCGAAGTTGTTGATGTCGTCTGGCTGCCATCCAGAGACTAACGGTCAGACAGAGCAAATGAACAAGATCCTGCAGCAAGTTCTGCGCATGTACATTAGACCCGATCAGACTAACTGGGACGAGATGTTACCCAAGGTAGCCAGTGCATACAATACCAGTGTGCACTTATCCACCTGCCGCACTCCCAATGGGCTGCACAAGTCCTTTAGACCACGCAGACCGTTTGAAGGGCTTAACCGGGATCAGATTCATAGGCTACCGCTCGGTACCAGGGAGTTCGCGATACAGCATGAGAAAGAGATAGCTACTGTTGTTGAGAACCTCAGGAAGGCCCAACACCGCATGCTAGAACAGGCTAATAAGCACCGTCGCCCATCACAGTTTCAGGTAGGCGACCTGGTCTGGGTCAAGTCTAAAGAGTTTGCACCTGAGGAGAACATCTCGCAAAAGTTACTGCCCCCATATAGAGGACCGTGGCCAGTTCTAGAAGTCAAGGGCGGAGAGGATGGGTCGTCCTATACTAAAGAGATCCCAGCGCACCTCCACACCTACCCTGTATTCCACGCATCAAAGTTGTTGCCGTGTGTCACGAGTCAACAGTTTCCCTCTAGACGGTCCATGATCCCTCTGGACATGGACGGAAGATATGACATTGACGGCATTGTAGGTGAAGATGTGTTCAGGACAGGAGGTAGAGGTCATCCACAGAAGCAATATAAGGTCCGGTTTGCATATCAGGAACCGGAGGATGACCGCTGGTTCACGAGATCAGAACTTCTAGAAACAGCTCCCGATATAGTTAGAGCCTACGAGAGAGAGCAGAAAGGTAAAGGTCCTGCCTTGGACTAAATTATTCTCGGAGGACCTCGAATTTAGGCCGGCGGGAGTGAAACGGTATTCACCAGTTCGCACTAGCTGATGCAGATCCCAGGGCTCGATCCCTAGCCCCCACCTTACCTGTGTACAGTACCTGCGTCGACCCGTAGAGTTGAACCCGCGACCTGTGTATTTATAGCGATTCGTAGGTTGTTGTAGGGTCCATAGGTAGCACGGGTTCGATCTGTAGTCGGATAGGAGTCTTAGTCATGTCTAGAAGTCGTAGCTGGAGCTTTCTCGAAAGGTCAAAGTCGTAGCTGCTACAGTCCAGAAGGGTCAAGTCGTAGCTGCTACAGTCACGAAAGGCCAAGTCTACGGCCTTCCGGAAGGTCCCAGTAGTGGCCTTTCGGAGTTCCCCACTGTTAGGCTGAGGCAAGTGGGCAAGTGGCGAGGCAAGTGTTGGAGCCTGCCCGTGCTGAATCAGCAGTCCCAGTCCTAGGCAGTCCTGGTCCAGTCAAGCAAGTACCGCATGGGACTGTGTGCACTTCAGGCATGGGAAAGGGCCAGACCAACGAGCTGCAGAAGTATAAATCAAGAGGCAGCGCCCGGTCATTCATTCATTCCTGCGTGAGCCATGCGGAAGCGCTGCCACAACGACTTGTGCAAGGAGGTCTGCAGTGAGCCCGAAGACGAAGTGGGCAGAGAGACGAAGTGTAGCCATAGCGATAGGGTAGAGGCGGCCATAGCCACCATAGCTGTAGTCAGTGTTCAGTGTGCGTGTGTGTGCGAGTGTTCAGAGAGATGCGTGTGGGATAGCCATTGGAAGTGAACTCGTATCTGGGTTGCCATATCTCTGAGCCTTGAGTGGGCGCATGTCGCCAATTTGCTGCGCTATTGTTTGCATGCATGAAAAGTGTGAACGAAAGCGAATCTTATGGCAGACATACCTGGTGCTAGAAGCGACGGTATTGTCCGAGATCTGCTCGTACTTGATGTCATCCGGCGGCATTGTAGAATAGGCTAGATAGGATCTGCCATCTGTAGTCTGGGCACCGAGTGCCAGATAGGATACTGACATTGGTTCTTCATTGATGATGATGATGAGACTATACCAGCATTGTCAGTTATGAGCTCTTGGTGTGTTCTTATTTGGTGAAACTCGTGATGCAATTCTGCTGTTGGTTCGAGGTCATGACTATCTGGTCTTGTATGTATGATGCTGTTTGATTTCTGAAGTTCTCTATCGCTCATCTTCCTTGCACAAGTTTAAACAAAATTTTAATAATTTCATGAAACTTAATCGTGCGAGGCTTATGCCCCTATGAGCCCCTTTCAGGCCCTGCCAAGTATCACGTCAACCGCCCTAAGTGAAGGCAGGCACGACGAGGGGCTGCGGGCCCCTATTTCGGTCACCACTCAACTCAAGGAAATTCAGGCAGTTGCGCAGCGCCAGTTGGTTGGAAGAACCCACGCCCTGGGCAGCCTGTTTGAATGTATCGAAGGCAGGCCCTGGGCTGGATACGGGATGTGGGCCTAACACAGGCCATTGACAGCTGGGCACGAGCAACCACTACAGGCCCAGGGCCTGAGTTGTGTGGACTGGGCCTCAGCCTACCGGGGCCTACAGGAAGCCTCTTGGGAAAGGCCCAGCGCAGCCTGGGACAGCAAGCAGGCAGCCCACTTCCATATAGCAAAGGGCCTGCCTCCGCATTTGGCATTCAGGTGCTGGCTGCATGCTGCGCAAGCGCTGCTGCGCTAATAGCTGGCCAGCGCTCACGCGCTCACGGGCGAGCAGGAAGGAGCAGGCAGCCATAGCCGAGCTGTGCTGCTGTAAGCTGGGTGTGGCGCAGGGTGGTCCTTGGGTGCATGTGGCATCTGTGTGTTGGGGAACGAGGTTGTGAGTGAAGCGAGAGACTTACCTGGTGCTGGAAGCGTGCGGCATTGGCCACTATCTGCTCGTACTTCGGGAGAGCTGTTGTCGTCAACTTCGGCATTGTAGTCTAGGCTAGATAGGATCTGCCATCTGTAGTCGGGGCGCCGAGCGCCAGTTAGGATATCAACAGTGGATCTTCGTTGATGATGATGATGAGACTATTTCAGCATTGTCAATTATGAGCTGTTGGTTTGCTCCTATTTGGTGGAACTCGTGATGCAATTCTGCTCTTGGTTCGAGGTCACGACTATCTGGTCTTATGTGTATGGTGCTGTTTGATTGTTGAAGTTCACTATTGCTCATCTTCCTTGCAATTTCGTATCGGAGCTGTAGTACGATTTCGCTCATTTGGCGCTTGTCTTCTGCCTAATGAGGTACATACATGCGGTCTGCTTGGTGAGTTGGGTCGTAAGTGGTGTGTAGTGAGGAGGGCGGAGACAAGTAAGTGGCGACCAGGAGGTGAGGGGGATCGCCAGGAAGGCTACGTGGTGTAATGTGGGTTCTGGACAGTGTGATGAAAACTATCTGATGTGCGATTGGTGCTGAGGTGGAACGGCGTGCAATGCTGGTTGTGCTGAAGCAATGACTGGTCATCACAATCGGCATCAGGTCATCTGGTGAGATTATCTCTGTGGTTGGGGGCAGCTATTTGAGGTACGTTGCTCTTAACCTTATCTACCCTCTTCGACACTTCTTACCGTGAGGTTGTGTTCCTTCTTGAGAGTCCTCTCATTGTGAGGTGTCGAGTGCGCTCAACCTTGAGAGTCGGCAATGTTCACGTGGAGCATCTGGGAGAAGATGGGCGGAGCTTTCTGAAGGGCCCTGGACGAAGCACTGGGTCACGGTCATCATGCCAACCCACCGGGAGTAGAGCATGCATGCTTTGTTGCTTGTCCTTTGTTCGGCTCGCTGTGTTGTTAGATGGGTACTGAAGGGCAGGCCAGCCCTAAGTGGGAGACGAGACTGGGCGTCTTAAATAAGCACCTGAAGGGGAAACCATTGGCTGTGATCATCGTCCTGCTGCGACGTAAAATAATTCCTGATGACACTTGGGGGTGGTCGTTAAATTGCCTCTCGATCAGCCAATGGTTGTAAGGCTCGTGCACACGAGGATAAACACAGTGCAGGGCTGGCCAGCTCAGCAGCTACTCGGGGCACAGGGGTGGGCCGTGCACACCTTTAGTCACGCACTGCTCTCTGGATAGCTCAGGGACGCTGACGTCAAGTGACATTCAAGGGGACTAAGGGAGGGGTAGATTTCAGGTGATAAGTTTGAGAAAAATTCCATACTGTCCTCATCCACACAAATGGTTCTATTTTTATGTTTTGATTAGTTAGATGCACAACCATTTGACATCTGACAGACAACATAATTAGAACTGTTTTTGTTCATTGTGCATTCTGTTAGACTAAAAGTAGTTTCGTTTGTAGGAAGTTGACCGACCTGTTGGGCCCGAATGTATAGTCTCTGACACAACCACCAATTAATTAGTTAATTGGTCTGTGCACTATGCTGCGGTAGGCACCTAGAGTGTACGAGTGCAGATTCTGTGCAGTGTTGTAGCTTATGAGCGACAGGGAGGACACTAG
Organism: Chara braunii; assembly: GCA_003427395.1. Classification (NCBI taxonomy): domain Eukaryota; kingdom Viridiplantae; phylum Streptophyta; class Charophyceae; order Charales; family Characeae; genus Chara; species Chara braunii. Next base: position 1,563,018 of record BFEA01000057.1, read on the forward strand.
AGAGGACGACCGACTCTTGCGTTCATGTAGACACCGATCACCCACTTGGCTTTAGGATCAGAGGGCGACCGACATCTGTTCCGCCACCTTAGAGAAAGGCAGCATCAGCAGAGGAGGGCTAGAGCAGCGGAGTCTAGCAGGGCGTTGGTAAGCGAAGCCGCAGCTTCGGAAGCAATGGCTACCTCTGCGCAACAGATTTCTCAGGCAGGTAGTTCAGCATCTTTCGGGTCAACAAGCTCTGCAGGGTCTACCGACTTTGTAGGGTCAACAGGCTCTATAGGGTCAACGGTTGAGCAGGCTTTGAGTCAGCCCGCTGGCGTTATGGCAAGCCAGCCATTAGTGATGACTCCCGAGGAGGTCGCCATATAGCGAGCTGCTGCTCGCGAGGCACAGCTACAGCAGGCTTTGGGAGAGATTAAGGCAGAGAAAGAGAGAATGATTAGGAGAAGAGCCAGGATGCAGCGGAGGCAAGAGGACGTCAGTGAGTTGGAGGAGATGGACCCAGCAGAAATGGATGATGATGTGAGAACCATTCGGTCGGTCCTATTGAGTGTAGTGGAAATGCAGGATCACCAGACTGAGATCTTACAGGACATCCAACAGAGTCTGGCTGTGTTAGTCGGGCGGATGCATGCGTCACCATCACTGTCCGGGCCAGGTGCCTGAACCGTTGCACATCCTCCTCCTTTTGTCCCACCGGTGACTGGGGTATCTCCATATACAGCCCCAACATCGGTTCAGACCGTTTCCCTGGGCATGTCGTTATCAGGAGGGCTCTCAGCAGGTCCTAGTTTGCAGGTTCTTGTGCAGCCAGTGTATTCCTCCCAACCTCCGTTGCAGATTGCAGTTACAACGCAACCTGCTGCCTCGCAGCCTGTACAGTCGTAGGGTACACAGCCCCTGTAGCCAGTGCAGCCACCTGTATCAGAGGGTCCACAACCCAGTGGGATGTAGGGACCGGGACAAACTCAGTGGGTACCAAAGACGGCCATCGCCGCTCCCAAACCTTTCACAGGGAATAAGAGGGGCGAAGACCTCGACACTTGGTTGAGGGCAGTGTCGGTCTATGTCAAGTGTAAACTCACCTTGCCGCACGAGGAAGTGCTTGTGGCTGCATCTTACCTAGAGGGAAGTGCAACAGGATGGTTGAGTGGTTTAGTACAGCTACAGGGATACGGTCATGACTTTCGCGCTTGGGCGGTCACCCAACAATTGGACGACTTCCTCAAGTTGGTGGAAGAAAGGTGGCATAATCCTCAGGAGGCCCAAAAAGGCCACTGTCGCGATCCTGACACTGCACACGAGGCAGTTCAAGTCAGTGAGGGAGGCCACCGACACTGTAGAACGTTTGATCTGTGTCCCTGGGGTGCGCTATGACCCCCAGGTTCTACTCACCTCCTACCTGATATGCTTTCCTATGCCTCTCAGGAATCAGTTGGCAGGTGAGGCCAACATCAATGTTCGCAACTTCCCCTCGTTTAGCAAGAAGGCCCTAGACCTTGAGGCGAAGATAGGGCATGGGCAGGCACCCACTACGGATGGTAGGAAGAAGTCACTGCCTCCCAACTGGAAGGCGAAAGGTCGCATTATGTTTGTCGATAACGATGGTTCAACAATCGAGTTAGACAACAACTTCCAAGAGGGAGTAGGTTCAGAGGCTGGCAGCGTTGAAGCTTCAGGGGGTGGAGTTGCAATGCCGTAGCTCAAAAAGGTAAGGCGACCGATAGACGCCGCGGAGGTTCCCGGCCAAGGAGTCAAGTTGACCCCAACGCTCCCCCATGCGAGAAGGCGGGTCTCACAGAGGACGTGTGGAGAGAGCGGTACACACGGCAGACTTGCATTCGTTGTGACCAATACGGTCATAACCAATTCAAGTGCCGAAATAAGAAGGTGACCAAGAAGATACCGCCTACGATGGGGCACGCGTTAGGATCCTCCCATCCCGTTGGTAGCAACGTAGCTAGTACTTCTGGCAATGCTCCGAGAAACACGTCGGGCTAGTAGGAATAGTAGTTGTTCCTGCTAGGGTCGAGGTGGTGGACACACCCTCACCATCTCGAGAGATGGTCCAAGCTACTGGCTCCATAGTCGTCCCGCAAACACGTTCACACCAATCGAGTCTCTGTTCGATGAATGTGTTTGAGTCCTTAGAGAAGCTAGAGGAGGAGTGGTCTAGATCAGACCCACTAGCTTCTTGGATGGCACTAGTCAAAGCCCCTAAGGGTGAGATGTTCGTCAGCGAGGTAGTCATCGGCGGCCGCAAGGCTGGGGCCTATTATGACACTTGCTCAACGCGGAATTTCATTAGTCGCGCGTGCATTGAGAGACTGCGCTTACAGGGGCGAGTGCAGCGCCTGAATCGACATGTGCCAACAAACAGCGCATGGTAGTCAATGACTACCTCCAAGATATTGAGTGTTGTTTCCCGTTGTCGCACTTTTTTCCAGTCGGACCACTTCAGGCGACCGGAATGCCAACAGGCTGTCACGCAGGATTTTGTGTGTTTTTGCAATAAATAAATAAATTTAAATAAAGCAAATCCCTTCCTGTTGTGTGCGTCCGATTTCGAGCGAGACCCTTCAATTGCGATCTTTGTCGGACCCCGGTCTTAGAAATCTTTGATTGTGATTCGGAACAACAATGATGATGCAAATAATAAATTTAAAATTAAATTGCTATGTATGTATCAGGATGCCAATTTTGGGGATTGAGAACTGTGACATGATCAGCAAGGAAATACAATCATAAAGCAATGCCAAAAGGGACAATCAAGACTGACCGACTCAAGGCAAAGACAAGATGAATGAGGGAAAAGTGACGACTCATAATAGTCACAGAAAGTACATATGTAGAAGGCATGGCCAGCACCAGTCGAGAGTCCTCACTCATCCCCCTAAACCTCTTACTCAATCTCTCATTTTACCGTCTGTTCCTTGTGCTTCCGGCCGTGTCCCCGTACTTTCTGAGGTAGCGGTCTCTGTATGTAGAGCCACCTGAAGCCTACAAGCTCTGAGCACTTCCATCCAAGTCCCATGATATGGAAATCAACCATAGCACAAAACTCCTCCCATAGTGTGGGAAGATATGGTTGAGAGAAAATCCCTCGTCTCAGATGCGGGAACTCAGATGGCTCTGTGATTGCCTCGTAGTCAATCGTAGCTGGAGAGATATACCACTTGTGCTGCAGCGCCTGGAACTTCACTGCCGGGTTTAGGAGTCCCAATCTCCCCCGCTGTTTTGGACGAGTGATATATTTCCACGCCACTTTGCTTATGTAATGTTCTTTTTCCGCCTTTCCCGTCCATAGGGTCCTAGAATCAGCTTGACACCACATCCATCTAGTTCCCTTTTACTCTGACAGACGGCGTAGAGCTTTGGTCCGAAGCTGCGAATCAGCTTGACACCACCTCCATCTAGTTCCCTCTCTCTCTCTCCAAGGTACCTGGTTGCTGCAATCCAGACTGAGTCGAAGCGTTCATGAGTCACTTTGCCTTTCTTCACGTAGGGTCTCAGGTCATGAATGGTACCACCTGCGAACTCAGTATGAACCACATAGATGGATAGGTCCTCCTGTCTGAAGCCAACTGCATTGATGCACCGGTGTTGGAAAGCATCTTTCAAAGCAATCTTATTAAGACCAGCAAGAATTGTCTCATGGACTGAGAAAACCGGACTGTACTCATGAGCGGTTGCTAAGCGCTGAAACTAACTCTCGTACCTTTGGATGAATGCACTGTCTTATTGATACTGATTTCTGGCTCGAATAAAATTATCGAAGTGTTGATTGAATATCATTTGAGTGCCGATTAAGTACTGTTGAGTGAAGTTTGCTTGAGATCTGTCGGAGTAGAAAGTCACTATGTAATGGTCACTTAATGACTGGATGCAACTGTTGTCTGCCAGCTAATGTCTGACATATGGGATACAGACAGAATATTGGTCGAACACTGGTTGTATTCTGTCTGATCATTGACTGAGCACTGTTTGAATGTTGGTGGAATACTGATCGAACACTGACTGTATGCTGATCGATCATTGCCCACTTGATAGCGACACGGAGTGCTTCTCACTTGACAACGGCGTTGAGTACTGGTCGCCGACAACAACTCTGAACATAGGTCACTGATAACAGCGTCGGGCACAAGCCACTTATGATAGCGCTGAGCACAGGCCACTGATAACAGCGTCGAGCACAAGCCACTGATGACAGCGCTGTGCACAGATCAGTGATAACTACACGGAGCCAGTCTGACTAAGCACCAAGAATCGTGTGTTGCTTACTGATTAGATACGCTGGCAGGTCCTCGGGAATTTTCCCGCTTAATTTGTCCGCCCTGGTATCTTCTGCGTGCTGTTTACGAGATGTTCCCTCTCACTCTCATTGTTGACCATTGACAGTCTTTCTCGCCCGATCAACAGTCTCGCTGAAGGAGAGCGTGCTATGCAACTGCCTGTCTAACCCCTAGAAATAGAAAGTGTACGTGATGTGTTTCTGATCACGTCCGTTCTTCCTAATCTATCCTTGCTTGAAGTCTGCACGTTTCTCTTGAAGTCAGTAACTGAAACCCTTTTACTGACCACCAGAAACGACCCCCTTTGCATAGTCAATAGGACCTACAGTAGAGAGAATACTGTGCAGTTCCTCATCTGATCCATCGGTACAAAAGGTGTACTCAACAAGGTGCAAGTTACTCTTAGTATGCTCTCGCCCCCCCTTCTTGCAAATTTTTGCCATTCAGACTCGATACTCGAAATTGTTTTTCACTCCGTAGGGTTTACGGAGGTGGTTATGCCAACAAACCTGTCTACAATACGCTTGTACGTTTACACCCCAGCGAACACTTTGTCCAGAGGATTGCACGCTCCCACAGGATCGATCCGTCTTGCACCTAGACGTTTGTCGAAACGACGGGCTTGTACAGTCTCAACCCCCCCTGGGCGATAAAGTGTCGAATGTTCGTCTTTTCATTCACTCAGCAAAGAGCAAAGAGTACCCAGCCACTTGCCCCGTTGAACAGAGCACTGGGCGCAGGTGTCACAAATCATGCTCAGCTAGTGCCCAAACAATCACTAAATACAATTCCTACTCGGTTAGCAACTATGCAACCTTGGCATCAAGTACAGTTCACTCCGTATCGAATGCCACTGACAACGGTCCGATTAATGCATCGATTGAGTAGCTCTGACTTCATAGTTCAAGACCCAGGCTATCTGGTGGCCTCAGTCTGGACCACCTAGCGCTACGAGTGAAACCTGATGACTGATCACCTGGGCATGTATTATAGATCAGACAGAGCGGACATGCATAAAAGGAACGTTTTGGCCCGCCGTTTCTGGGCAACTCACTCCGAAGAGGGCAAGGCTTACTGGCTCAACTTTTGCGATAATCCCCTCCTTCCTTAATTAGGTGTGGCAGACTAAGGTGATAGGATGAAAGTTAGTCAATCACCATCAAGTAAAAACTTAGCAAGGATATAGGAGATTTTTCTCAGTGCTGACTTTCCTTTTCCCATTTATTCGAGGGGGGTAAAACCATGGAACATCACCAGAAAATTCATCTCCGCATTTCTCTTGGCAGAACAAGCCCGTTCAATGTGTTCGAGAGCAGATGTGCATACTCATATTGCCACGGGTTTGCACATTCGTCACTCCTGCAGATGCATGTGCTCGAATATTCGTCCGTTCACACAGGTTCATGCAAGTCTATATGGCTATACACTCGACTGTTTCCAGACCACAAGCACTCTCGTACGATTGCTAGCACGTGCTTGATCTGATGAGCCTGTGTAAAACCATACTCTCACACACTCATGCAGTCACACGAGGAGAAAGGGAAGCTGAAGTCCTAATTGCACTTGTGATCTCATGCAGTGAAAGGAAAGGGGAACCAACACCACCGAGGTCACTTGTCGGGGCTAGGAGCACAATATAAATCAAGACTTAATTTATCTTTTCCTCTCGACAGATGTTAATGCCTCTTAGGTTTACAGTGCACACAGACATAGAACCTCTTACCCACTTTGTGTTTCGCTGCCATGAATTAATCTAACTACCCTCGAATACTGTCACGTTTAACCGTTGAGTCTAGACTGAAAGTTTACCACTTGTCTTATTTCCTTATCTCACTGAGTGTCTAGTACCAAGCATTGCCCCGTCTGAAGGCTTTCCTCCCGTCAATGGTTCACTCATGTCATCTCTTCACCGTCTCGACCCCTCATCAAGAACAGTCTCGCTCAAAGAAATCGTTGGCGTTGGCGCATTCAATACATGCTTTTCCCTCGTTGTTAGCGTATATAGCTAAGGTTTCATCCTACGTAGTCACTCTGGGATCAGACGAAAGTCGACTTGCGTTGCCATTGCTCGTGAGAGCTCATCGACTGAAGAAGAGAGCATTTGTCATGAGCGGAGTGTGTCGGCATACACAACGAGCGTCGGTATGAGCAGTGGCGTCATCCGCACCACGATCGTGTGCTCCTCACGCACGTTTCGGGCAGACTCTTACTGGAATGTTCAAATCCAGTCTCTAGGTAACTATTTTCCTCATCTGCAGGCGGAGAGCATCCATCCATGAAACGTCTCGTGGGTGGAAGACACTCGAGTGGTTGACGTCAATAGTGATTACTTGTCGTCTTTGCACGAGTCTGACCCTTCTTCCCTCTCACTCGTTCTGAGTTCCATATTTTTAAACTTGATCTGCATCGGAGAAGGGCGATATAGCGCAACTGGCCTCGATAGCTTGACCGCGTCTAAGGAGGTTGACGTCAACGGCAGAAGTAGAGAGTGCATCCGTCAATGCGCTCTTCTTGATCACAATCAAGAACACCTCATGGCTGACTCGCACTAGTCGACCCTTTTACAAGATCAAGGGCCTTATTCCCAAAAAAATGCGCGCGAGTTCACTGCTTGCTGGTTTCTCTCGCCTCTCGAGCACTCGCTTCACGCATTCTTGATAGCGCTAGCCTCCCTCCGCTTAGTTGTGATTGGAGGCTGCAGCGAATAACGCAGTTAACCTTAGAAGTAGACCCGCGAAACACCGCTTAGATTGTACTTCTAATCAACTCCCTGCCTCCTCTGTCTGGACCTTGATCGTCTCCGTACTGAGATCACGAGTCTTTTCCTGACCGTCTCTGGTCCAAGGATCACAGACGGTAGGGAGCACAGTGTACTCTCTCTCAGCCACGCGCCGACATTGACCATAAGTTCTACCGAACGCGAGCGAGAGATCTGATTCCTCAGGTAAGACGCAAGAGCGTACCAAAGTTGGACACTCACTGGCGATGCGCAAGAAGAGTTGACTCTCTCTCTGTTTCGTGTACTCGTCTTCCTGCTTACTCACGCTCGAGAGGAAAGGCTGATGTCAACGACGGAGAGCCGGCTCGCCTCGTTTTCGCTCAGCTCCCTCCAAGTTGACTTATTTCCACCTCCACTATGTCTGTGAGCCATGCCACGTGTGTTCTGTGTGCGCGTGTAACCGTTTCGTGCTTTTCTCAACTCTCTACGGGAGACGCGTCCCCGATGACCCAGCCTCGGGTGGCCTCACTCTGCCCAAGGTCGAACCGGCCTCGGGCCCGTCCTCCACTGGTCCCACCAGCGGATGGTTTCGGCGGATCTGGTCCAGCCCATGCCAGGACTGGACATCCACCTCTCAGTCACTCATTTCCGACTCCCCTTCAGAGTCTCTATCATTATGCTGCACCTCCCTGGTCGTGGTCCCGGTTGAAGAGTCGTCCTCGTGGTAAGTGACTGTCACTCGCATCCCCGCAGTCACTCCATCCCGCCTGCATCTTCGCTCCGCCTTGTTACGAGCCTCAGTAATCGCTGCCTGCAGTCCCTCGTCCCGCCACATTTCCTGTTCTCTGTGACCGCAGACATTAATCTTTAGCCTCACTTCTCCCGTAGGCTTCCCGTAAGACAGTATAGTCTCCACCAGGGTACCTTTCTCATCTTCGCGCTCCCACATCCAGGAGTATCTCGTATACCTAGGCCTATAGCCGCGTAGGCCATCACGGTCGGCCATAGCCGCGCTCAGAATAGCCAGTCTCTCGGCTCCAGACACGTGCCCCTTCTCGCGCAGACTCCACACAGGCCCCCACCAGCACAACAAGGCCGCCTGCTGGTATCCTTTGATTAATTGCTCGATAGCCAACCTTACTCCCTCTTTTGTAGGCTTGCCTCATACCAAGATCCCCATGCTCTAAACGGGGAGCTCAGGGTAGCCTTCAAAACTTAGTGTAAGCTTAAAAAAAAATGGAATAAATTACAATTGAAATTTTACACAAAAGAAAACCAAGTGGAAGACTAAGCACTTGCAGTCGCAGTGCGGGGAGGGCGACAACTTCGCTTTTTGCCCCTGTCACTTCGCCTTGCTGTGAAGTGATTGCGACTTCAAGGCGGTGGTCCCATAATGGGATATTTCCCCTTTTAAAACACGGCGTCGGCCTATCCCTATCGGGTACCCGCGTCCGATGGCAAGGAGGGGGCTTATGAGCGCTGCTGTGGGGGTCCGCCGACAGACTAAGCCGTTGGACGTCCGAAGCATTGGGACTTGGCACACAAAGGAGGGCCGGGACACCGCGCCCTCCGACACCGTACGCGGGAGGGGAATTGAGACATCGCGTCTCGTTCCTAGTGAGCGATGAACTCCCTATGGATATGTTGTTAAGTATGTACTAACTCTCTGTGGCACAACCCCAGTTTGATTGGGACCGAAAAGTGGTCAAACACACTTTGCCAGGTGGAGGGACCGCCAGATTGCGGAAGTTCAAAGCTAGTAGTCTGATGGAGTCCCACGGATGCATGTGTGCGGCCACATTTTATAATTATTATAAGCAAAATCAGGAGGAGGGTATGTACTTAGTTTATGTCTATGTTGCAGGCGAGCCGGTGAAATGCCGCCGGAGATAGAGGGAGTAGCTAAGTACCCTGATCTATTTGAAGAGCCGACAGGGGTTGTTGAGAGGGAGGTCGTCCATGCGATAGAGATTATCCCAGGGTCCAGTATTGCAAAGGGTAGGATCTATCGAATGTCTCCAGGCGAGCTCGATGAGCTTCGCCGGCAACTCAAGGAACTCGTAGAGAAGGGTTGGATCCGGCCGGGTGTTTCTCGTTATGGGTCTCCAGTACTATTCGTACCTAAGAAGGAGGGACCATCACTGTTAAGAACAGAGAGCCCCTACCTCGCATCGACGATTTGCTAGATAGAGTGCAAGGGTGTCAGTACTTCAGTAAGATAGATCTGACGTCCGGGTAACATCAGATTGCAATCCGGCCCGAGGATCAACACAAAACCGCATTTCAGACCAGGTACAGTCTGTACGAGTTTGTGGTGATGCCTTTCGGTCTTTGCAATGCTCCTGACACCTTTCAGCACGCTATGAATCGGATCTTTCATGACTACTTGGACAAGTTTGTCATCGTGTACCTCGATGACATAGGATCTTTCATGACTACTTGGACAAGTTTGTCATCGTGTACC
>BFEA01000057.1:1596180-1609010 GCA_003427395.1 Chara braunii
CTGGGAAGTCCCTATGAACTACCTGCAGCCTGCAGGGCGGGCCAGTCTTATATAGTGCTGGCCCGTCCAGGAGGCTGCTCTTGCCAATGCCAAGACGTGCCGGACCCTGGCGTTGAAGTTCAAACAAAGGTTATCTTGAAAACAGGCCCAAAATGGCCTGTGCTAAAACCCTGGTCTGGTGCCTAAGTTTCAGGGCAGGTCGATCTTATGCGGGCCTGAAAATGGCACTCCATTTCAGGCTGAAAAGACTCAGGGCCTGGAGGGCCCTGTTTTAGGCTGAAACGACACAGGTGCAATCAGACTCGCTATCTTTCACACTTCACATGTATGCAAGCAAGCGCGCAGCAAACTGGCGACAAGCACCCACTCAAAACGCAGAGATATGGTAGCCAAGAACACAGTTAAGATACAAGTTCACTTCAATGGCTATGGCGACACAGCGCCCACTCAACTCTCTGTTCACACACACAGGATCACCCTGGATATCCCACACGCGTTACTCTGTACACACACACACACACACACACACACACACACACACACACTGCACGCTATCTACAGCAATAGCGGCTATGGCCGCTGCTACCCTATCGCTATGGCTAAGCTCCTTCTCTCTCGCCCACTTCGTCCTCGGGCTCATTGCAGACCACCTCCAACAAGTCGCTGTGGCATCGCTTCCGCATGGCTCACGCAGGAATGAATGGCTGGACGCTGCCCTTTGATTTATACTTCTGTAGCTCGTTGGTCTGGCCCTTTCCCTTGCCCGTGGTGCACACAGTCCCATGCGGTACTTGCTTGACTGGACTAGGACTGACTGGGACCGGTACTGCTGACTGCATGGGTTTGCACTGCCAACTCGATGCAGTCGCACTGCCGACGTACTGCAGTTGGGCTTAACACTTGCCCACTTGCCTCAGCCTAAATATGGGCAACTTCGAAAGGCCATTACTAGGACCTTCCGGAAGTCTAGGTCCTGGCCTTCCGAAGACTGTAGCAGCTACGACCTTGACCCTTCAGGACTGTAGCAGCTACAACTTCTAGAAACCCCTAAGACTTCTACTCGACAGATCTACAGATCGAACCCCTGCTACCTACAGACCCTACGACAGTCTACCAACTGTTACAAATACACAGGTCACGGGTTCAACTCTCGGGGTCGACACAAATACTGTACACAGGTAAGGTGATGAGTAGGGATCGAGCCCTGGGATCTGCACTCGCTACTGCTGACAGGTGAAAACCGTTTCAGGTGAAAACCGTTTCACTCCCGCGGGCCTAAATTCGAGGTCCTCCGAGAATAACTCAGTTCAAGGCAGGACCTTTTCCCTTCTTATCTCTTTCATAGGCTCTAACTATGTCGGGAGCTGTTTCTAGAAGTTCTGTTCTCGTAAACCAGCGGTCGTCCTTTGGCTCCTGATAAGCAAATCGGACCTTATACTGTTTATGTGGACGACCTCTACCTCCTGTTCTAAACACATCTTCACCAACGATGCCGTCACGATCATACCTTCCGTCCATGTCTGGAGGGATCATGGACCGTCTAGATGGAAACTGCTGACTTGTGACACACGGCAGCAACTTTGATGCATGAAATACAGGGTAGGTGTGGAGGTGTGCCGGGATCTTTATAGTGTAGGACGGTCCATCCTCTCCGCCCTTGACTTCTAGAACTGGCCACGGTCCTCTATACGCGGGCAGTAACTTCTGCGAGATGTTTTCCTCAGGAGCAAACTCTTTGGACTTGACCCAGACTAAGTAGCCTACTTGGAACTGCGATGGGCGACGGTGCTTGTTGGCTTGTTCTATCATTCTATGTTGGGCCTTCCTGAGGTTCTCAACAACTGTAGCTAACTCTCTTTCGTGCTGTATTGCAAACTCCCTGGTACCGGGTGGTAGCCTATGAATCTGATCCCGGTTAAGTCCCTCAAACGGTCTGCGTGTTCTAAAGGACTTGTGCAACTCATTGGGAGTGTGACAGGTGGACAAGTGCACGTCGTTGTTGTACGCACTGGCTACATTGGGCAACATCTCGTTCCAATTGACTTGATCAGGTCTAATATACATGCGCAGAACTTGCTGCAGGATCTTGTTCATCTGCTCAGTCTGACCATTCTCTGGATGGCGGCCAGACGACATCAACAACTTGGATCCATAGACTCTCATCAGTTCCTGCCAGTTCTGCCTAGTGAAGCGACTATCTTCATCGCTAATTATAGACAATGGAACTCCATGCTCACTAACCCAAAAATAAAAAAACTAATGAATCACCAATTCAGTACGGGTCTCTGCAGGCAACGGAACAAAAACAACATATTTGCTAAATCTATCAATTATGACCATGACTTGGCTCTTGCCGTGCCTACTCTTGACTTGGGTATCCATAAAGTCAATGGACACTGAGTCTCCGGGCTGGTCTGGAATAGGCAAGGGTCTCAAAAGACCTAGAGGGGCTCGCGTAGTGCTCTTGTTCCTCTGATATACTTTGCAACTGTGGACATACTCTATACAGTCAGCTTTCATTCCCGACCAGGTGTTCGCATGCATCAGATTGGCTAAAGTCTTTTGCCAACCGAAGTGTCCCTCTGTGTCATGGCATACCCCTAGGATCAGACTACGGATCTCCTCACTGTGGGGAACGCACAGACGGTCTACGACATTAGTCTTCTCAAATAACAACCCCTCTTTAGTGCGGTAATCTGGTTCGGTTTCTGCGGCCTCCTTAACTCTCTTGAGGAGGTCAGTATAAATAGGGTCTTGCGCATACGCCTGTCTAACTTTCTCCTGCAGGTCACTCCCTATGTCCAGATAGTGAACTATAGCTCCAAAGTAGCCTGATCTCCTACTCACAGTATCCGCAACTACATCGTACTTGCCCTTAACTGGCTTGAGCTCAAAGTCGTATCGGTCTATCTCAGCGGCCCACCTAGTCAACTTAGGTGTCATTTTGGCCTATGTCTTCAACCATCTAAGCATTTCATGGTCTGAATACACCTTGAAGTGCCTCCCAAGCAGGTAATGTTTCCAATGCTCTAAGGCCTGCCTGAGAGCGTAAAGTTCCCTCTCGTACATCGAGGTAGCGACCTTCTTTGAGGGCATCCTTGCTGACATGAACTCTACGGGTCTATAGCCATTGTGGTCGTCCTGTTGTAACACGACGCCTATTCCATACTGACTCGCGTCCGTGGTGACGACAAATGGCAAAGACGGATCTGCTACTTTGAGGACAGGGTACTCTATTTAACGCACGCTTTAACTTCTTTAGCGCAGACGTGCAGTCTTTATCCCACTGCCAGATTGCCCCTTTCGTGAGCAACTTGCGAAGGGGAGCAGCGAAAGTTGAGAAGTTCCTCACGAACTTCCTATAGTAGTTAGCCAGACCTAGGAACGACCGCAACTTAGTCAATGTGCGGGGCGTCGGCCAATCTCTAATCGCCGCTATCTTACTGTCCTCAGGCTTAATGCCATCTTCGTCTAACACGTGGCCCAAGTACAAGACTTGGGTCTTGGCCCACTCACACTTCTTCGCGCTGATCTTGAAGTTAGCCTCTCTCAGCTTCTCCAAGACCTGCCTCAAATGACCCTGGTGCTCTTGGAGGGTCCTACTGAAGACTAAGATGTCGTCTAAATACACTACGACAAATCTATCTAGCCACGGCCTAAGCAGATCATTCATACATCGCTGAAATGTAGCCGGCGCGTTGGTCAGTCCAAAGGGCATCACTATGAACTCATAATAACCATATCTAGTCCGGAAAGTAGTCTTGTACTGGTCATCAAGATTGACCCCTATCCGGACTTTAGATCGATTTTCGAGAAATATCTGCAACCCTGCACCCGATCTAAGAGATCGTCTATCCTAGGCAGTGGCTCAGCGTTCTTTACTGTGATCGCATTCATACCCCTATAGTCTATACACATTCGCAGCTCTCCTTCCTTTTGGGGGACAAACAAAACTGGTGCTCCAAAAGGAGACCAACTGGGCCTAATCCAACCTTTCTCAAGGAGCTCATCAAACTGCTTGCGCAGTTCCTCTAACTTCCTGGGGGACATCCTGTAGACTGCTCCCTTAGGAGTTCTAGAACTTTCTCCACCTTTCCATCTTTCTCTAGGCGGACGTACGCCTGGACTCCCTCTACGTAGTCCTCAACACGCATAGTGCGGTTGTCTGCGAGGACACTAACTATGGGGTTTTCTAACTTTTGGACTTTCAATCCTAGCCTCAACTTCTTAAGCGATTTGCGGCTAATATAACTACGAGTAGCCCCTGAATCTATAAGGGCCCCTACTCTACTTCTAAAAACCTCTACATCAACTAACACTAGATGTCCTTTACTATCTTTCTTCATTTTGGCCCAGGTTGGCATCCTCTCCTTCAACTCTTCAGTCACGCCTGTGAGGGAAGTGCCTAGAGAGATGCTAACACAAGCGGTCTCAGGACAGCTAACTAGGCACGGGCCTGCAACCTCTGTCGAAGGCTCATGTGTTGTGGGAGTTTCCTGTACGCGTGCGCTCGCGTCCCCACATGGCGTAATAGTAGGGGCAGTTGCTACCCCTACCGACGACTGCCTTTTGACTCCCGGGCAGCCCATCGGGCCTGTCTATACTTGGGACAATATTTAATAATGTGGGCAGGGTCACCACAGTAAATGCACTGCCCCTGCTCCATACGCTGCTGCCACACTTTCTAGTCCAGACCCAGATCTTCCCAAGGCCGGCCTTGTGGCCAACCTGGGTGCCAACCTCCTCTCCTTTGAGGTGATCCTCCACCTCGTCGCTGCGGGGACCGACTGGAACCTTGACGATTTGACAGGGGACCTTGTCCCCTAGCTCCCACTTGACGGTTCCCTTGACCGCCAACCCCCTGTGCGCCCGGTCCTCGACCTCCCGTGGCCTGGCGCCTTTGGCCCTGGCCTCCTCCTCTACTTTGCGGCCTCCCTCCAGCCGCAACAGCAGCATAGGTCCTCCCCTGGCCTACACTACTGTCCTCCTCCTCGAGCCCCCACTCAATTTGACTGTAGCGGACCTCGTCTATACCACCTTGGTCTGAAGTAAGGATCAAATGATACTTGGCCCGAGATGGTACGGCCTTTCCACTTTTTGCCCTTATCTAAGTCTTTATGCCAGAAAGTGGAAACTGGCATGGACTTGGCCTCAAACAAGACCACTTCCCTACTCAACGCGTCATACGTGATGTTGGGTTGTTGGGTTTTGTCAAAGAAGTGCCCTCGCAAGGGCTCTGGCATGGCACGATAAAACAATTACTCCTCCACTGTCGTGAGTGGATAGTTTGGAGTTTGTCTGAGGCCCTGACGCCTCTTGTGATGTCAGCGAACCTCTCACGCAGGAGACGGAGAAAAGTGGAGAGAGGGGTGAGCCTAGAATATGCAATCATGTTATGCTCACAATCAGCAGCGCGCGCAAGGGACCTGGCGAAGCTGGCCGCTTCGTCCTTTACTGCATGGAAGGCCACGAGGACTTGCTCCTCGGGGGCAATATGCTGCAGATACACGTATGTATTGATATTGGCCTCCCAGTTATCAAAACTACCGTCCTTCTTCCCGCTATAATCGTTAGGGAATTTGAGCTTTACAGGCTCCTCGCGGGGACGTGACGCGGCCTGTGCCGTGGCCACTACTTTGGCGCTTTCAATGGCGCCTGCGCAGAACTTATCCTCGCCTTCCTTCAATCTCTTAACCTCGGTCCCAACATGGGTGACCACGTCGCGCGCAAACTCTCTAAAGCCCGAGCGGATGGCATGCAGGGTCACATCTTGACCCTTATTAGCTACCCACTCGCTGATCTTTTTCTCCATCCACGCGTCCTCTCCCTTCGTGCCACTTCTCTCCTCTGTCTCCCCCACGCCTCCTTTCAAGGGGTTCTTCTTCTTCTTCCTCCTCGTCCTCTACTGCTGCTTCTTCTTCGGCAGCCTTCCTCTTCTCTTCCTCCTCCTGCTGTAACTGCAACATCTTCTCTCTCTGTAACCTCATCATCTCTTCTTCTAACTTCTTCTTCTTCGCCGCCTGCTCCTCCGCTATAGCCTTCAACTTCGTTTGCTTGCTTGAGCTCTTTCTTCTCTTTTCTATCTCTCAGGATGGCAGCGATCCGGGCCTATTCTAAGGCTGTCACTACAAGACCTATTGTGATCATGAGGCATTTAAGGAGATCCCCCGTAACTCCTCAGGAATTCTTTAATGTCGCAGACAGGACGACGCGATCAGCAGGTCTTCTCAAGACTTAGACGGCCTGTTGTGCAGCCCACAACTCGAATTTTGGGCCTACCGTGCCACACCGAGCAGCCCGCCAGTCAATACCTATCCTTGGGAGGGTTCGTGTCCTCCGGGACAGTTGAGTCGTTAGACACAGTCTTTAGCCCTACTCACCCCATGTGGGTTTGGTCAACAAGGCCCTATCCTTCATCCACAGAGTTCCTATCACCTGAACAAAAGAGACTCAATGCAGAAAGAAGAGACAGGCAGACTTTACTCAACAAGTACCACAGGGTGTATGCACATCCATAGGGCGAGGGAATAGGCTGAAGGCTTGGCGAGATTATATCGGTTCCAGCTTGGTCAAACTCGTGGTCAACTGTCTTGGTCAACGCCTGGGTCAACGCTTGGTCAACGTTGTAGTCAACCCCCGGTCAACCCCTCGTCAACGCCGGGTCAATGCTCAGTCAACTCCTCCGGTCAGCTTCGGCTATGGTGGCCGGCTACTCCTTTGTCGCCACCCTTCTCCTTCCTTCTCCCTACCTCGCCTCCTTCTTCTTCACCCCGTCTATCTTCTGTCTTTTTTTTTTTTTTTTTTTTTTTTTTGTTCGTCTCTCCTTTCACCTCCTCGGCTATGGCTTCCTTCACTCTCCTCGGTCTCTCCCTTTGTCCTCTCTTTCACCCCCTTCGTTTCTCTGTGGTGGAGTTCCGCGGCTATGGCCGCCTCTTCACTTCGTGGGACTGCACGACACACTTCAAAGGTACGTTGTTGAGCGCATCGGTCCCGCACGGGGACCCTCCCGGCCGCGTCACGCAGGATTTTGCAGCACTTGTTGCGGAGAGCGTTTGCCGCTCCGGCCGAGTGCACCAGCCGTACCTCTCACGAGCCCCTACGATAGGACAGGGTCACGCGAGGCACCGCTTACCTCCACCTGCGGGAGTTGTCACCATCCCTTAGGTGGGCGTATCCCCGCCGAGCTACTGAACCACATGCGAAGGCTTTTCGTATGCAATCGCAGAGGTGGCCCAGCCGAGGGCGTTTCTCGTTTGCTGTAGCATAGGGGGCACGCGCGGTCAAACGCCCAAAACTGAACCCGCACGCGAACCGATGCATTGGGGGGCTGAAGTCCCAAGCGCGACTCGGCGCCGTTCGACTAGGACGCATCACACACACCACACGTTACACCATAACACTCACACACATACACAAACAAAACAAAACCACAATACAACAATACTCCTAGTCCCTTTAGTACCTGACCCATAACTTTCGGAGCGAGAGTCAGATAGGCATCACACGCTGAACTTAGCATAAAAAGCTGGACGGGCGCGTGACCAGCCATGCGTACAGATGCAAACGCTCACACTGATGGGGTACTATGTAGTACCCGTAACCGCGCGACCCTTGATAATCTCGAGGGTCATGTTCGACCCTCAAGTGTCAACTGACAAGCGCTTCGAGGGGTTAACCTCCCGACGCTAGACAACCGCCAAGTGCGGTTGAAGACCACACCCTTTTCTGCACCCAGTGGAGAGGGGTTGAGTAGACAGCTTCAGGGCTATCGTGGCGGCCCGACATCAAGGGGTTTGACTTTGATGGCTGCCACGGACTGCAACGTCCAACTATGAAAAACTCAAAAAGGAAGCGAACGCAGATAGAGAAAGAGGCTCACTCCTTTTTCTCCCTGTCTAGCCCATATTCCAGTTTGTATAGTCTGATAGGCCTATCAAATGGAAGGGGCAGGTCAGTACGAAAGGTGCGCGCGGCTAATGCCCAAATCAGACCCATGACGTTCGAAACGTTGGAAGCTCGTATGCGGATCCCCATAGGCTGACTAGGACTAGTACTCCGCTCGTATAGGGATCCCCATAGGCTGACTAGGACTAGTACTCCGCTCGTACGTCGCTTCGCACTACCGAAACTCGGGTCTACTTACCGCAACATGCATTTGTCCTTTCCGCTTGACCCATAACTTTCCAATGCGGAAATCGGTAAGTGTCGTGCGCGAGGTTTAGTATAAAACCGCGCGGATGCAGGGCCCACACATACCGACCAACAATGCAGTCCTACGTAAGCAGTCGTGGTGACGGCGCATTATGTGGTGCCCATAACAGAGTGGCCTTATCTGAGCCATGGGGTCGCTCTCGAGGCTCAGGCGTCGGCTGAAGTGCGCGCTAAAGGGGGCAAACCTTTAGCGAGTGCAAAACCGGCCTGAGGGCCATACCATCTTCTGCAACCTGAGGTGTTCCAAAGGGTGCGGGGTAAGATGGTCCCTAGGGCAGGAAGGAATTCGGAGCAGTGGTGAGTTGTCTGGCGCATCACCAGCGACACGCTAAACCTTCCGCCCAGAACTTTATCGTTCCACCAAAATAAATTAAAACAAGGAAAAGAAAAGAAACATTAACGTTGGCAGACGAAAACAAGAATAAGCCACCGGACCTCTGCGAAAGTTTAAGCATGGCTTATAGGCCCAATCCGCCCCAAAAGGGTGCGAGTGCCTTGTGTTTAAAAGGGAAAATAAAGAAGATTTATACTTACTCTCCGCACCTTTGTATTATCACGAGCATAAGACTGAACCGCCCTAACTTAAGGGTACGCTCAGTCTGCTTGGGTTACCTTCACTTTATATTCTTCATTTGTCTCTCTTCTCTTTTTGTTCTACCTAACTTACTGACTGGCCTTCCCAACTTAGGGTGCCCGGTTTGTCAGCCGATATAGATTCATGTAATATATATCAAGGTTCTATACTTTTGGTTGACCTTTAGTGCATAGCTTATGGCTAAGCCGCCCCAACTTAGGGGTACGCTTAGTCTTATGCCCTTGTCCCCCTCATAAGAAAACACACACACAGCTAGGGCTACGCAACTTAGAATATCCCCAACTCTGTTTTCAGCAACCCAAAAGAAACATCAGGATTCTGAGTCCTCCCAACTTAGGGTGCCCATCCTCCTGTTCAGAAACCCCACAAGGAAACAAGTCGTTGGACCGTCAACTTAGGATAGGCCCAACCCAGAAAGATCATACATTCAGCCCAGCAAACATAAATAAAACACAGCACTGAACCCACTCAACTTAGAGGGATTCATCCTTGGGTTGACCCGGTCAAACACATGCAAAACACCTTTCTCCCACCTTCCCCCCAGTTTAACTTTGTCTGAGTTTACTCAAAATATTTGAAATCTTATATATACTTGTTTACTTAGCCTTTCGTAAGCATATCCTAACATACATAATAAAATAAAAAGTAATAACCTGTCATAGTTATATTCAGATACCCAAGGGATAATAGCTAGGGGAAGGAATCACACACGTCAAACGAGAGTTATACCTGAAGTTCCCTGCCTCCAGAACCCCACCCGAGCTCCGACAGAGCTCCCGCAATCGGTGGGTGGACCTCCCACAAGGTCTTGATGTGGTCCTACGGGTTGCAATCCCGCCTGCCACCTCCCTCTCATAACCTCAGACTAGACTTAGAGTAAGAAAGATAGAGGAAGATAGATTAGATTCTCGAGATCCAAGGGTGGGACAACTCAGCTCACAGCGAGAGGGCCTTGGAATCTGGAATCTTCCGAGGGCCCCGCAATGATGGCCAAGAAAATGCAGCAGAGGACGACCAGAACCGTGACTGGAATGCAACGCACAAGTCCCCCGACAGGCCTCTAAATCACAGCAATGGACCCCCTTTGCTGAGTTGGATCCTCCCTCCAAGGTCACCACGCTCCCTTTTGATCGTACTGCAATTACATAACCAAAAAAACTACGTCCGAATAGAGCACATCCCCTTTTTCCATTCTAAGCGCAAACTAGAACTCCACAGTCCTGGGCCAGACAACAGCGTACATAGCAGATGAGTATAGCAGCAACCCAGGGCAACAATGCTCGATAATCAGTTCCACAAAACACAGTAGTCGTGCGCAGAGAGGGGCCGCTGCAGCAACCCAAACAACCACACCAGTTCAAGGAACGCAGACCGTAGTTCCGTCGAAACCACCGGCAGTGTCCGACTGCAGCAGTAGTTTCGGCGTCACGGAAACTCCGTCCTCAACGCTGCATAATACGGATTATAGTGACGCCACACAGCAGATGCAATAGTCGAGCCCAGCACTGCACTGCGTAACAGCAGTGCTGGAACTTGACTGTATCAAGTATAATAGTAGTACCGAAGTGCTCAACAATTGCGCACAGTAATTGCACAGTAGTGAACAGAAAGTGCCTCATCAGTGCGCATCAAAAAAAGTTGGGTAGAACAGCAAAACGCAATGAAGAACACAGCAAAACGTTGTGTAGCAACAACCGAAGTATGTATTTATATCAGTTGTGCAGACTTATGCCCCGTCCCGGTACGTGATCCCTCAGTTCGTGCTTGTACAGGAAACTAGGATCAGACATCCGCCCGAGTGTCAATAAGCCATGGTCACACAGATTGAATTAGTATGTGGGCTCTAACAGGAGTCTTTGCCACTTTCTGTGTGTTGTTCCAACCAAACTCCCACCTTACAGTACCCTTCTTTCCTTGTGTCTGAGTCTGACGACCGGTTCGTACTTCAACACACCTATCTCACTGTCCTCTCCTGCCCAATTCTCCTTTAGACACAGTTCACCAGTTTTTGGGTCCCTAGCCTGTGTCCCCACATTCAGACCTCTCACGACAGTTCATGATTAGCAGGCGTTGTGCCTATAGGTATGCTACTGCTAATGGTGGGACAGATTGGCACACTTCTGATCAGGCAAGTATCCACATATATGCATATATATATTCTCAAAGTAATTTCGCTTACCCAATCTGCATTCGTCTACCCAGTCTCTCTTCTGCTTTGCATACTTACTTCGCAATCGCACTCTCCCCCCTCGCACACACTCATCGATCGCACAAAATAAGGACGTACCTTCCCCTATATGTCGACCAGGTACGTGGCCTGATAAAAAAAGAAAAATGAGCAGGACGGTATACAGACAATCTTTAATTTTTTATCACGCCGAACAGTACAACGACAACTATGAAGACTAACACCACGACTGGCACCTGAGCACCTGCCAATTGCGGATGGGCACAGAGACAAACTGTCTTTGCAAAAGTGAGGACGAATCTACCGCAAGAACGCGGAGATATACACAGCCTCCTTAGTCACACCCGCAGAAAGATAGGGCGATGTTACTTCTTTCGATGAGTGAGCCACGCACCGGCCGAACAGGTAAGTTTCCAATCTTGCGGCTCCCCCTCTTAGTTCCTTGTGCTTTGTTAATCACCTCCCATTATCCAACACATCTGGCCGACACCTTGGCCAGATTCCTTTGTTCCCCTCAACATCTGTGCAAGGAAGACAACCGTCTGGGCCATGCGGCAATAGGTCGAGAAAGGCACGGCCAAGGAGTATCCTGATCACAACAACTTGAGCATGAACACGAGGAACATGGCGCGCATCTGAATAAGGACAAGCACGACGACCACCACGACTGAGATGAAGGCCGCAACGATGAAGTACGAAACTACAGTCACGCCCCGCTATTCACCAAATGCGCAAAATGAGAATGAATCTCCCGCTCAAGACTGTCCAGGTGCATCGGCACTTACCACGCTCCCCTTACTCTCAGCCAATATAGTGAGTTCTTCTCTCTCTCTTTCTCTTCGTTCTCCCATGCGCTGGCCTCACACTACATTCTGCTCGATAGCACGAGCCAATTAGAATGAATCTTTCACCGGAACGTGGCCAAATACAGGTCTTGGTATCTTCGTAGTGGGGGCGCAGCTCCTACTGCTTGTGCTGCGATTTCTGCCCCCCGCCTCACCAATCCGACTTCATAGATAGATTCGTGAGGTCTTAAAACCCCGGAACCAGGCCTTAGTTCGTTCAATTCTATACAGAATCGAGTGGAATCTTTGAAATCATGTCTCCTGCCATAGCTGCGCTCCCGCCACCTTCACGCACCGTTTTTCTTTCCTAACTTCTATTATACTAATCTACTACCAAAACTAACTCCACCACCGAACTCGCCCGGGGTAAGAACTCCCAAATCGTGCTTTCCCTGAGAATCGAGCGAGATAAGCTTTTCCTACCGCGTCCGGTCTTCTCTCAGCCTACGCCACTTCAGTCTTCTCGTGCATGCACCTGACGCCCTTTCCCATCCTCATTCATCCCCCTTTTCCTCAAAGTAAGTGCCTGCCTACACCTCGCCCGCTCTTACTTACGAGGTATAGTTCACCATCGCTCTCCTCACTCCCACCACTCCATTCTCTTCCGCCTCTATCTCTAGTTTCGTCCTATCACCAATACTCTGGCCATTCCCGCAGCGCAGATCGTCAGCGCCCGATCATTGGTCGATTTCGAGGCGAAGTAGAGCAGCCCGGTGGTCTGGCCTGAGCGCCTCAAGTAGGGGGAAGGGAAGATACTACCTCTTACCTTTCAGTCGGTCTCATCTTAGGAAGCACAAGGCTGCATCAACCTTCCCTGCCTTGTTCCAGTCCTACCGGACGTCCCAAAGGACCTCGGTCAAGTCCGACGATTTTCGGTTCTACTTGTCAATCAAATTTCGTCATCTGGATTCAGACACAGGCTGTATTTCAACAGTTCATGGGTGTACCCACTGAGCTAGGCTCTTGGGTCACAGCCGGCCCCAAAGACTGG
>BFEA01000057.1:1632571-1709732 GCA_003427395.1 Chara braunii
CAATATTCCGATTCATACTTGGTTGCTCTTTCCTCCATGTGCATGTGCATTCGTTAGTTCAAGCTTCACTTTGTCAAGTTCATGTGTGTTGTAGTATTCCGATTCATACTTGGTTGTTTTTTTCTCCATATGCATGTGCTTTTGAGCCTTCACTTCGTCAAGTTCATGTGTATTGTAGTATTCCGATTCACACTTGGTTGCCCCTTTCACTCATGTGCATGTGCTCCACTAGTTCAATCTTCACTTTATCAAATTCATATGTGTAGTAGTGTTTCGTTTCACACTTGGTTGATCTTTCACTCATGTGCGTGTGCATTCATTATTTCAAGCTTCACTTTGTCAAGTTCATGTGTGTTGTAGTGTTCCGATTCATACTTCGTTGATCTTTCCTCCATATCGTGTGCTTTTGAGCCTTCACTTCGTCAAGTTCATGTGTGTTGTAATGTTCCGATTCACACTTGGTTGCCCCATTCACTCATGTGCATGTGCTCCACTAGTTCAATCTTCACTTTGTCAAATTCATGTGTGTAGTAGTGTTTTGTTTCACACTTGGTTGATTTCTCACTCATGTGCATGTGCTTCACTAGTTCAAACTTGACCTTGTCCAATTCATGTGTGTAGTAGGGATCCGTTTCACACGTGGTTGATCCTCCACTCATATGCATCTGCTTTTGTTAGTTCAACCTTCACTTCGTCAGGTTCATCTGTGTTGTAGTATTCCGATTCACACTTGGTTGCCCCTTTCACTCATGTGCATGTGCTCCACCAGTTCAAGTTTGTGTGTGTTGTAGTGTTCCGATTCACACTTGGTTGCCGCGTTCACCGATGTGCATGGGCATTCGTTAGTTCAAGCTTCACTTTGTCAAGTTCATGTGTATGGTAGTGTTCCGTTTCATACTTGGTTGCTCTTTCCTCCATGTGCATGTGCTTTTGTTAGTTCAACCTTCACTTTGTCAAGTTCATGTGTGTAGTAGTGTTCCGGTTCACAGTTGGTTGCTCTTTCACCCATGTGCATGTCCTTTTCGTTAGTTCAACCTTCACTTTGTCAAGTTCATGTGTATGGTAGTGTTCCGTTTCAAACACTGGGTTGCTGTTTCGCTCATGGGCATGTGCTTTCGTCAGTCCAACCTTCATTTTGTCAAATTTATGTGTATGGTAGTGTTCCGTTTCAACACTTGGTTGCTCTTTCACTTATGAGCATATGCTTTCGAAGTCATGTGTATGGATGTATTCCGTTTCACACTTGGGGGCTCTCTTACTATGGGATGGGTGACCGACATTTGGCTGCTACTACTATGGGATGGGTGACCGCGTTTGGCTGCTACAACGGAAAAATGATTTGATTAGGACTAGAAGTCTCTCTCTCACTCTCTATCTTTCTCTCTCTCTCTCTCTTTCTCCCTCTCTCTCTCCCTCTCGCTCTCTCCCTCTCTCTCTCTCTCTCTGTCTCTCTCTTCCCCTCTCTCTTGCTCACTCCCTCTCTCTCTCTCTCTCTCTCTCTCTCTCTCTCTCTCTCTCTCTCTCTCTCTCTCTCTCCTCTCTGTCTCTCTCTCCTTCTCTATCCCCCTCACTCCTCTCTCTCTCTCTTTCCATTTTGCAATCTATCTCCCTTCCCCTCACTTGGCATATAACTAACCTTCCACCCCTCACTTGTTACGTTGCCAGGGAACGAACGGAGGAAAGGAATTGGTCCTCACTTGGTGGAGAAAGAGGGCAAGGGAAGGGCTGCCGGTCCCTTGTGCCACCAAGAAGGAAAAGGGCAGGACATTGGAAAGATTGGAAGGAGGCAAAGCCCGGAAGAAAAGTAGAACTTGAAATAAGGTCCGTTTGACTCAACCATTTCCCCGACTGCATGACTATGAGAAGAGAATGGGCTGATTGAGCACGAAGGAAAGCTGAAGAAAATGAAAGTTAGGCATGCGGGAGGGGCTATGTGTCGGTCTTTGCTTGTGTGGGATTGTGCAGGTGAGTTAAGGCTTGGGACGCGTTGAGCGGGATAGGGCTGGGAGAAAACGGGCGGCGAAGGAAAAAGGGAGAGGGGGCGAAGGGGCTGTGGGACCCTTTGTATAAAACCAATCCATGAAAGTGATCTTTGCGTTTGTGACTTGGAGTGTAAATGAAAAAAAAAAGTCCAACCTTGATAAGGAAAATGTGAAGTGGTCTGTGCATGCATGTAAAGGCCCCGAAAAGACTAAAGGACCTGCGTCAACAATGATGGATGAGATGCTCGAGACCCGAGGGGTGCGTAGAGGCAAAGGGGAGGACGGCACCGCCGCACCCCGTTGACACCGTAGAATTGCAATGCGTACGGAAATGGTGCGCGGCCTGAGGATGACGCTTAGCCTGCGCACAAGAGAAGAAAAACTCTCAAAGAGCCCTTGGATTGCCTGCGTATTGGAAGGAGCAATTGCTTGAGAACACAACCCGGAAAAAAAAAAAATCAGCGTTGCAAAATGACCAGCGAGGCTACCACCCGGCGTGAGGGTTGAGCTACATCCCCAATGTCAAAGCTCTCTCGCTCGATGGCCCACCCCCATCCATCTCAAAGCACTAGGTGGAGGTGACCTTGGGACGAACGGCCCGCGCCCTGGGCATGAGCGTGGGCAGGCCGAGCCAAATGGGACCCGCAGTGGGGTCGACCAATGCTCGAAAGTCTATTGGGGTTTGGCCCTACACCGTTGATCTATACCGATCCTTGGGAGGGTTAGTCCTCCAGGACGTGTCAGTTGTTCGACATGGACAACAACCCTACTAAGCCCGTGTGGGTTTGGTCAATACAGCTCTATGACCACATACACGGAGTTCCTATCACCTGGATAGAAGTGGCTCAATCCAGAAAGAAGAGACAGACGACTCAGCAAGTACCATGGGTTGAGTGCACATCCATAGGGCGAGGGGGTAGGTGGAAGGCTTGGCGAGATTATAACAACTCCAGCTTGGTCAGATCTCGATCAACAGCCTTTGTCAACGCCGATCAACGCCTCGATCAACACCAATCAACGCCTCGGTCAACGCTCCGGTCAACTCCTTGGTCAATGCAGGTAAACACCTCGGTCAACGCGGGTCAACACCTCGGTCAAGGCCGGTCAACTCTTCGAGCTCGGCTATGGCAGTCCACCCCTTCTCCTTCACCAACCTTCACCATCCTCCTTCTTCCAGCCAGCTATGGATTCCCTCTTCTCCTTCTTCTCTCCTTCCTTCTTCAATCGCTTTCTTCCTCCTCGATCTTCTTCCTCACTTCTGGTCCCTTTCTTCGTCTTTCTCTCCGTGCCTAAGCTCGGCGGCTATGGCCGCCACCTTTCTTCTTCATCGGACGCAGAACAATCTTCTATCGCTCTCTTTTTTTCTTTCTCTCTTTTTTTCCCTTCTCTCTTCGTCTTTGTCGTCGCCAGCCAGTCTTGTATCGCTCAATCTCTCTCTCTCTCTCTCTCTCTCTCTCTCTCTCTCTCTCTCTCTCTCTCTCTCTCTATCTCTCTATCTATCTATCTATCTATCTATCTATCTATCTATCTTCGTCGTCATTGTTGGCACCTCAGCGCGGTTGCATCTACCCAATGAGCGAGGAAGAGTTAAGTGTGCTACAGGCACAACTCGACGACCTTCTAGAGAAAGGCTGGATACGGCCTAGCTCATCGCCATACGGTGCTCCTGTTCTCTTCGTCCGGAAGAAGAACAAGGATTTGCGGTTGTGCATCGATTACCGCAAGCTCAACGCGCAGACGATCAGAAACGCTGGCCCTCTCCCACACATCGACGACCTTCTCGAACGACTGGGCAGCACCAAGTTTTTCTCCAAGCTGGACCTCAGGTCGGGATATCACCAACTCGAGATTCGGAAGGAGGATCGCTACAAGACCGTGTTTAAGACGCGATATGGGCATTTTGAATGGYTGGTTATGCCATTTGGCCTTACGAATGCCCCCGCCACTTTCCAAGCGGCTATGACAACGGAGTTCCGACAGATGCTGGATCGATTCGTACTTATCTACCTCGACGACATCCTGGTGTACAGCCGGAGTTTGGACGAGCATGTGGAACACCTGCGCACCGTTTTGGAGCGGCTACGACAAGCCAAGTACAAAGCCAACCGCGTCAGATGTGAATTCGCGCGGCAGGAGCTGGAGTACTTGGGACATTGTGTGACGCCGCAAGGCATCCGTCCGCTTGCGGACAAGATCGAGGCCCTCCGTGTATGGCCCGAGCCCACCAACACCACGAACGTTCGTTCATTCATGGGGTTGGCGGGCTACTATCAGCGATTCATCACCGAATACTCGAGGATTGCTGCACCTATGACGAGATTACAATCGCCGAAGGTGCCATTCGTATTCGATGACGACGCACGCCGGTCATTCCAAGCACTCAAGACGACCATGCTCATGGAACCCGTCCTTAGCATCTATGACCCCACGCTGCCCACGAGAGTGACTACGGACGCTTCCGACTATGCCATTGGGGCAGTCTTGGAACAGCATGACGGCGACGACTGGCACCCTGCGGAGTATTTCAGCCACAAAGTGCCGCCCATCAACTCGCTTGATGATGCAAGGAAGGAGCTGCTTGCGTTCGTGATGGCTCTCCAGCGATGGCGACACTTCCTCCTTGGGCGTCGTAGGTTCACATGGGTTACGGACAACAACCCACTGACTTACTACAAGACGCAGGATATGGTGAGCAGCACGATCGGACGATGGATGTACTTCATCGACCAATTTGACTTCACACCGAAACATCTTCCCGGCCTCTCCAATCGCGCAGCAGATGCACTCTCGTGAAGACCTGATCTTTGCGCTATGACACATCATGCCTTCGCATTCCACGAGGAGCTTCAGAGACACTTCATCAGGGGCTATGAGTCCGATCCAGACTTCGCCATGCTACATGCGCAGCTATCTTCGGATCACCCGCCGGCCAGCCACTATCGCATCGCCGATGGGTACTTGCTCCTGCACTCGCGGGGCAAGGACTTACTATGTGTCCCACGCGACCGCCGTCTTCGAACTCGCCTCCTCGGCGAGTATCATGATTCACGACTCGCCGGCCATTTCGGAGTCAACCGCACTATTGCACGGCTTCGACAGCGATTCGGATGGCCCGACCTCATCACCGACGTCACGAGGTATTGGGACTCTTGCGAAGTTTGCCGACGAAGCAAACCCCGCAACCGCAATCCCTACGGCGAGCTGCGCCCGATGCCGAGCCCGCAGGAACCCGGTCTCTCCATTGTCATGGATGTCACCGGACCATTCCCCCGCGACCGCCTCGGACACGACGGCATCCTCACAGTCGTGGACCGATTGAGTAAGTGCGCGCGTTTTCTCCCTTGCAAATACTACTCCACGGCTCCCGA
The DNA here is from genome assembly GCA_003427395.1 of Chara braunii. Lineage (NCBI taxonomy): Eukaryota > Viridiplantae > Streptophyta > Charophyceae > Charales > Characeae > Chara > Chara braunii. Next base: position 1,637,922 of record BFEA01000057.1, read on the forward strand.
GCTAGCACGCCTCTTGCACACCGGTTGGATTTGTGGCCACGGTGTACCAGAAGACATAGTCAGCGACCGTGACACTCGCTTCATGTCGGCATTTTGGACTGCTCTCATGCAGGAGTCCGGCACAAAGATGAAACCAAGTTCGGCTCGGCATCCACAGACGGACGGGCAAACGGAGCGGGCACATCAAACCGCTCAAATGCTGCTTCGTACGCTCATCCGTCCGGACCAGAAAGATTGGGTTGACCGCCTCCCCGACATCGAGTTCGCCTACAACACTTCGGTGCACCCGGCGATCGGCGTGACTCCATTCGAGTTGCACCACGGTGGATGGAAAGGTCGTATCTTCGCCGACCTTCTCCTCCCACAACCGGCCGACATCGATGCCGCTTGCTCTCCCGCTTCCGTCAGGAAGTACAGGGAATCGCTGGCTCAAGCCCGCGCGAACATGCAAAAGGCTCAAGTCCGCATGCAGCAGCAAGCCAACAGGCATCGCGTGCCATGTCCCATCCGCGCCGGCGACCTGGTTTGGGTTTCGCGGAAGAGTTTGCATTGGAACAGGATATCTCACGCAAACTGCTTCCCAAGTGGTTTGGACCATGGCCCGTAACATCAGCCTCGGGCGATGAGCCCGATGGCCCTTCATTTGTGATCAACATCCCCCTGCATCTGACGGTCCATCCAGTCTTTCACGCCTTGAAGCTGGCAACATACACACCAGCTAAGAGCGACGACTTTCTGGGCCGGCGATTGCAGGACCCTCCTATGGATGGTCATCAGGAAGTTGACCGCGTCATCACCGATTGCAAGTACGGCAGCAAGCCGCAACAGTACAAAGTTACATTCAAAGCATGCGATCGCGACGACACTCGGTGGATTTCAGGAACAGATTTGAAAGCATCCGCACCGCTGATCTACGCGCATTATGAGAAGCAAAGGTTAGCTCAGGAAGCTTCACGACCAGCCCCTCCCACCCGGACCGTGGTCCCTCCCTCAGACAGACAGCTTCGCCCTCGCAGGTAAGCTCGGTCTTTCAAGAAGGGGGGGGTGTGGCATACTGCGTAGCCACACGGGCCTGCAGGGCCCGTCCCGCACTTTCAGCCTAAAAGCCTAGAAAATAGGGCTTACAGGCCCCGATCGTTTCAGCCTGAAACTGAAAAACGAGGGCCTGTACGCCCTATTCCGTTTTCAGGCCCAGAGGCTTTTCAGCCTGAAACGGAGGGCCATTTTCAGGCCCTCAAAACAGGGTTTCGGGAACAGGCTATTTCTGGCCTGTTCCCCACGCCAGCTCAAGCAGGAGCTGCAGCGGCAGCCCCTCCCTCCCTTCGGCATTGGCAAGAGCAGCCTCCTGGACTGCCTCGCCTGCAGTCAGGACGCACCCGAGTAGTACATAGGAAGTTCCCATGCACTTCACGGGTAGGTAGTTGGACAGTAGGCACGAGTAGTCTTCAGGATTCAGCCGCAGGACTCGGGAGGAGCGCTGGCAGTAGCAGTTAGCGCTAGCAGTAGTCTTCAGCGCTGGGCGCTCATAGCTGTAGCAGTAGTCTTCAGCGCAGGGCGCTAGTAGCTGGTAGTGGTAGCGTTGGAGAGAGATGGCTGGCGGAGGCCAGCGGTACTTACCTGTGGCGCCATAGCTCCAGCTCCATCTTCGAGGTACCTGCATCAAGGCGCCAACTTCACAGGTCAGTACTGGACACAAAGAGAGAAAGAGTTCTTCTTCTTCCTCTTCTAAGTCCACCATCTCTTCTCACCCTCTCACCACCTGACTTCTCAGGATCAGCAGACTACGACAGAGAGAGAGAGAGAGTTGTGACTTGAGACTTGACGACATTGKATCCAGACTCGACATTTGGGATTCAGACATTTTGACGAGGGACTATTTGGGCCTGTGCCGAAGACTTGGTGTTGACGGCATTCCCATCTTCCCCTCCTCTTCGTCTCACCCCCTTCTTCTTCGTCTGTGTATGGTTGGGGCTGGCGCAGTCTTCCTGTGTGAAGCGCCAGACCCCTTTCACACCATGGAACGATGATGATGATGTATGTTCAGGGATGCATTGCAATATTGATTGTTCGGATCATTGGTATCTAAGTCTTCCGCTACGCTATCTTGTACTTTGTATTGAGAGGTCGGTTCTTGTTCTGGTCTGCACCGTTACAGTATGCAACATATACCCTATCTCTAACCTACAGCAGCTATGGCTGCCTTCTACCTTCCCTACGAACCAGCAGTTATGGCCGCTTCCTCTCCTTCACAGCCCACTTCTCCTTCGGGCACCTGCAGACCTCCTTCCACAAAACGCTCAGGCAGCGCTTCCACATGGCTCACAGGCAGAATGAATGAATGACTGGACGCTGCCTTTTGATTTATACTTCGTTTGGTCGCTGGTCTTCCCCTTTCCACCGTGCCCAGGGTGCACAGTCCCACATGGTACTTGCTGACTGGACAAAGTGCGACTGGGACTGGGTACTGTTGACTAGGTGAGGTTGGACTGCCCACTTGGCCACTTGCCTCTAGCCTAATCTAAGCAGTTCTCGAAAGGTCATTTTCGGACCATCCGGAAGTCTGTAGACTTGACCATTCAGGACTGTAGCAGCTACGACCTTGACCTTTCAGGACTGTAGCAGCTACGACTTCTACACAGCTACGGGCCCTTCTTGACAGACCTACGGTTCAAGACCCGACGACCACAGTAACCTGCGACAGACAACAGACGACTACCGAAACACAGGTGACGGGTTCAAACACACGTGGGTCGACTTGGTAGTGTACATGGGTGAGGGCAAGGTCTAGGGATCGAGCCCTGGGATCTGCGTCTGCTACTGCAAAGGTGAAAACCGTTTCACCTCTTTGATCTTCTTCAGAAAATAGGTTTTCTTTCTGAAGCTGTCAAGATGCACTGCGTGGCCTGACAGGTAGCATTTGCACAACCATCATTGAACCATGTGCATTTCTTGCCACATATCTACACGAGTATTCAGTCCTCCAACTTGGCTCCAAGGCATGTATAAACGGATAACATCACAAAAAACAAGCAAGGGGTTGACCAAATGCATCAAGCAATAACTTGAAAAGGATCATTTAGTCGAATGTTATGAACTATACCACTTGCACGCTGCGAAACAGCATGCACCCATCACAGACCCATGGAGAGAAACAAGGGAGCACAATTTCAAGATAACCTAAATACTTCCTACACAAAAAGCTTGAAAGCAAAACGGCACCATGCATGACAATGGGAAGATACAGAGAAAGGGATGCAGGAGGACAATGTTGACAAATGGCATCAGGACGAACTTTAACGAACATGAGTGCTGCACGAATATCTCTCCGCTCACCTTCCATGGAATCTGCAGAAGCAGTGAACGAAAACATTGAAGGATGCAGATCCCAGAAGTGAACCCCCCCCCCAACCCCAACMCCCCCCCCCCCCAAAAAAAAAAAAAAAAAAAAAAAGCGAGGAAAAATACGGTCAGAGTTCCATCACGAGTCAGAAAACATTTCAAAGTTTTAAAAGGTAATCTGCTTCCATCAATGGAACAGTTTTCATGTTATCTGAATGAGTACAGCATCGTTATTACCTCTTTGCCATGTCCTCATCTCCTCAGCAGGGCACTGTCTTGCAGCTGTCTGCTCCACTTCATCCACTCCCTTCAAGATCCCTCCCTATTACTCCCCTCTTCACAACCAACCAACACACTCGTCGCCACCAGCTCCATGCCACCTGCCCACATCCATCCATTCCTCAATGTATTTCATCCAATTAGGCGTTTTCTGGGTCCTTTTAAACTACATTTCCCCATTTGAATTAATGCATCTGCACAGAAGCAGAAGATTTAGAAACAAAATAGGCCACATGACAATGGCCATCCGGATTACCTCTCCTGGATGACATCCCATGTGCTTCTATGAGATGTGTAATAACTTGCTTTGCTCAGGCCAAAGGCAGTGGTAATCTCAATCCCTAACGCACGTGATGAATGCCCCACAACAGGGCCGCACCAATCACACCCAGATGTGACCACATGAAAACAGCTGGCAGGAGACAAATGTACTTGTAAGAAGCAGCTGCTATTTTCCACAAGTGATTTGGCAGGACATCCGAATGCAAATCCCAGGTGCAAGCCACCAGGTTGGCCCATGAGAATGACCCACATCAGCGGGAGGTTGCACAGTAAAAGGACTGGGGCAAAGGGCACAGCGGTCAAAGCCACCAGCTTAAGCCGCCAGTGCACGGCCCACACCTTGCAAAAAAATGCCAGTCGCCCACACCGAAAATTTCACAGCTCGGGCATAGCGGACCACAATGGCGCCAGCCAAAAAAGAGAAAGACTGCCGATGGCGATTCAGAAAAGCTTGGTGTGCAGAGAAGTGCCTCCAGGCCCGGGTGTACTGGTGGTCTAACACTGGCCTCCACCTCAGGTTAGGACCCCCTTTAATGGATCTCATGGCAAGATGCAGTTCCTTAGGATGTGGAAATGCGACGTTGATGACCCACGCTGCAAGTGTTAATGTCAGGGAAAACTAGACCGCATAGAAGTTGTGGAACCTGTAAAATGAGGGCCTGAAGAAAGGTGCAGCATACCGAGCCCCATCAGCATATTCGGATAGGGAGCTCTCTGCTACACGGAATCATCAGTGAGCATTCGACACAAGCTACACAACCCATGCCAGTGTCATGAAGTTCAACATTACCCACCTTAGCACACCTTAGGCTTGACAACCTACTGAATTGACAATGGAGCATCAAGGCTGTTGAAGAACAGCCCGACGAGGGGAGAGCTGTTGAAGAACAGCCCGACGAGGGGAGAGCCAGCCAAGTCATTTTCGCAGTAGAAACAGATGGTTTGCATAGAAGCCGGGACTGCAGAGATGTAATGTTCACCATTGCAAGGCATACTCCTCTCAGCAACCTCAGTGGAGACCTGGAATTCCGCAGAGCTGCATACAGCTTCACTTATGAGATTAAACATCTAACCAATTATGCATTCTACATCTGCGCAATATACCGTAAGAGAAAAGCCTCCGTAGTTGTCACATAGCAAGATGGTACGGACCAGAACCAAGAACCGACCTCTCAGATAGAGCAAGATAGCACGGCGGAAGACTGGGATACCAATGATTAGACCCAAGCAATGTCAAAATGCAGACTCGACATACATCATCATCATCACACGGTGTGAATGGCCTGGCGCCACACACAAGGACAAAGGGGTGGTGCCAGGCCTAGCTCATACACAGATGAGGAGGAGGGGGAAGAGACGAAGAAGAGGGGGGAGGAGATGAGAATGTCGTCAACCCAAATATCGCTGATATAAATCCCAAATAGTCCCCCCCCAACGTCTCTGTCCAATGTTAAACCTGAATCCCAAATGTCGTCAATCCCTCTCTCTCTCTCTCTCTCTCTCTCTCTCTCACACACACACACACACACACACACACACACACATAGCCAGATAAGCAGTCAGAGCTGTGTAAGGGAAAGAAGAACGTGATGGCCTGGAGGAGGGAAAGAAGATCTCTCTCTCTCTCTCTCCCTATACCAGGCACTGACCTGCAAAAGGTGGTGCCTTGAGGCAGGAACGGACAAGCTGAAGACGAAGTTGGAGCCATGACGTCGCAGGTAAGTCTCAGGTAAGTCCCCTGGCCTCGGCCACAGTCTCTCTGCTCTCCCTGCGCTACAGCGCCCAGCACTGGAAGACTACCGCTACACTGCTGTCATCCAAAGAGAGCCTCTACTCCATCTTCTACTCAAACCGGACTGAGGCTGGACCCAGCTATATACAGCGCTGGGTCGGCCTCAGCGGCTGAGTCTGGCGCCCAAACTGAGGCTGGGCCTGAAAAGTTTGCCGCCCAAACTGAGGCTGAGCCTCAACCGCCCAAGTGCCTACTGAAACGGCACAGCCTCTGGGTCAGGGTCTGGCGCCCAAAATGTGCACCAGGGCCTGAATCTGAAACGAGGCCTTCAGGATCTCTTACTGGTTGCGGTCGGCCTATGCTAACCGACAGATCCTACAGCCCCTAATGCGGGCCAAAACAACGCAGATCTAACTCTACCAACCCCTAGCCTACCTGGTCCGCCCCTGCTGGGCCCATGTGGAACTGAGTATGCCACACACCCCCCTCCTTGAAAGACCGAGCTTACTTGCGAGGGTGAAGCTGTCTGTTGGAGGGAGGGACCGAAGTCCGGGTGGGGGGGGAAGGCTTTGCAGCTTCCGTGGCTAGCCGTTTCTTCTCGTAGTCCACGTAGATAAGTGGTGCAGAGGCTTGCAAGGCTGCTCGTGAAATCCATCTCGTGTCGTTGCGGTCACACCACCTGAATGTGACCTTGTACTGCATTGGCTTGTTGTCGTGCTTGCGATGCATGATGAATCGATCTGACTTCCTGATGACCATCCATGGAAGGAGGGTCCTGCGATCGTCGGCCCGGAAGTTGTCGCTCTTGGCTGGTGTATATGTGGCCAGCTTGGAGGCGTGGAAGACCGGGTGGACCGTTAGATGCGGCGGGATTTCCATCACAAAATTAGGGCCATCAGGCTGATCGCCCGCCGCTGATGTGACGAGACGGTCCAGACCACTTTGGAAGTAGCTTGTGCGATACGTCTTGTTCAAGCGCAAACCCCTTAGTGGAGACCCAACAAGGTCATCGGCGCGGAAGGGGCATGGCACGCGACGCCGATCGGCTTGCTGTTGCATGTGGACTTGAGCCTTTTGCATGTTGGCGCGGGCTTTAGCCAGCAAGTCCCGATTGTTCCGAACGGAGGCGGGAGGGCAAGCGGCGTCAATGTCGGCAGTCCGTGGGAATGGGAGGTCGGCGAAGATGTGGCCTTTCCGGCCACCGTGGTGCAACTCGAATGGAGTCACACCGATCGCCGGATGCAACGAAGTGTTGTAGGTGAACTCGATGTCGGGGAGGCGGTCAACCCAATCCTTCTAATCCGGACGGATGAGCGTACAAAGCATCATTTGAGCGGTTCGATGTGCCCGCTCCGTTTGCCCGTCCGTGTGCCGATGTCGAGTCGAACTCGTTTTCATTTCAATGTCGGACTCCTTCCTGAGAGTTGTCCAAAATGCCGACACAAAACGAGTGTTAGGGGTCCCTGACGATGTCTTCCAGAGCGTCGTGGCCGCAAATCCAGCCGGTGTGCAAGAGTCGCGCAAGCTCGGGAGCCGTGGCGTAGGTCTTGCAGGGAAGAAATCGCGCGTACTTGCTCAAGCGGTCGACGAATGTGAGAATGTCGTTCTGCCCGAAGCGGTCGCGGGGGAACGGGCCGGTGGCGTCCATAGCAATGGAGAGTTTGGGTTCCTGCGGGATAGGCAATGGGCGTAACTCGTCGTAGCGATTGCGACTGCGAGGTTTGCTTCGTCGGCAAACTTCACAAGAGTCTCACTACCGAGTGACGTCGGTAATGAGCTCTAGCCACCGGAATCGTTGTCGAAGTCTTGCGATCGTACGGTCGACTCAAAAGTGGCCGGCGAGTCGTGAGTCGCGGTACTCGCCGAGGAGGCGAATCCGTGATGGTCGTGTGGGACGCATAGTAAGTCCTTGGCTCGTGAGTGAAGAAGCCAGTAGTCGTCAATGACGTGATAGGCGGGTGATCCGAGGATAGTTTCTCGTAGAGTGTGGCGTATTCCGGATCGGACTTGTATGCTCGCACAAAATGTTGATAGAGAGCGTCGTCGAAACTGAACATTTGGTGAGTCAATGCGCAAAGATCTGATCTTCGCGAGAGAGCATCCGCAGCTTGGTTGGAGAGGTCGGAGATGTGTTTTGCAGTGAAAGTCGAATTGGTCAATGAAGTATATTGTGCCAGACCCGCCGGGATGGCGGTCCGTCAGGATGGAGGAGGGTTGACGAAGGAGGAGGTAGAAATTGAGCTGGAAGGCACAGCGCAGCTCCGACGCAGACTCGACACGCACATATTCCAAGATGTGCAAAAGTGAAGAATGACGAAATACAGACAGCAGTCAGGGTATACCCCCAACGGTCTGACTGGTCTGAACTAGATTGGCCTGGTACCGACAGTGGTACCGGGCAGGACTGGACTGGACCGAAAACAATACACGACCTGTGGGGTCAGGCCACGGCCTGGTCCCACAGGCCGAGCTGCAAATAGCCGAATAGGCCCTGGCTGTAGGCCAGGGCGGATAGAGGCCCGCTGCACGATCCTCAGACCTATAATGGATCGCAAGAGCCATAAACACGCTATCCGCAAAAGCAGCGGAACTCTGCAATAAAGAAAGCTTAGAAATCTAGGATGCGGAGCAAGCTCCATCCGGAGTCCATGCAATGCAGCCTAAGCTACATAATGTCAAATGAAAAGCGAATGTCTGGTATACACATCCTAACTAACAGCAAAAAATGAAATGTCGCATGATACAATCCTAAAGTCCTGGAGGCGATGACCTCAGTGTTGAAAGGAAAAAGAGCAATATGTAACAAGATAATGTGATGTCGCGGAACCACTAAGAGTGGGATGGTCTCAGAGGGGGTGAATGCAGCCTAAGAATTGAAACTTCTAAGGGCAGTCACACACGAAGGTGGGATAGGTCATCAGGCTCAAGGTGAGAGAGTGGTAGCGAAACAAAACCAATGGCCCTAACAGATAGACCGTCAAGGCGGGTAATGCTCGACAAAAGGGTGACACCATGCAGCGTCGACTATGAAAAGGGGAGCCTTGAATAGGGTGGAGATATGCCTTACTGAAGGCATGAAAGAGTCGGCACTAGGGTGATGAGGGCAGTGGGTGAGGGAAACATGCACACAACTCATCGACAAGGGGAGGGAGCTAAATCTGGGAGCAAGGAAGCCAAAATAATGCTACGGTCCCAATGCAGATGCGATACCAAGGGAGAGCCAACTAAGTGAGAACCATCATGCGGCGTATGCAAGGGAATGTACAGGGTAGGGTGGTGGCGTGAAGTAGTCACGTCCAAAGTAGCTGAAGCCGATAAGGTAGTCATTGAAATGGTCAATGACGTCGATGAAGTAGGAGTCTAGTCGATGTCGAAGCAGAGCCGCAAAACGCTGACATCCTAAAGAAGCTCATGATGGAGTACCTGATGGTGTGAGTCAGTAGGGAGAAGTAGGTGATCAGAGTGTCAGTCGACGAGATGCCGAGGGTGTCGACGAGTGCGCTGTGGACGAGCAGAGGCGTCCGTCTACTGCTGAAGAACGGCCTCAGAGGGAGCGGGCTCATCCTCGACCATCTCCTCAACCGGAGGAGGAGGAAGAGGGTCCGTCGGCTGAGTAGGAGCAGATGTCTCAGCACGACGAGCGCGACCATACGCACGCACCAACATCCGGGAGTGCTGCAAGTGCTCGAGGGGCTCCCAAGTAGCTCCTCGTCAGGATAGCCCTTCCAACGCACAAGGTACTCGATGTGTGGAGGGGTATCGTCGGAAACTCGGCAAGATACGATGTCGGAAACGACGAACTCCTCGTAACCGTCCACCATGATAGGTGGAGGGCGCTCATAAGGGCGTTCGGCAAAATGCTCAAACGGTCTGCGATAAGGACGCAACCAGGAGACGTGGTAAACATCGTGTACGCGAGCCTGTCGAAGGTAATCAGGTTGCTTCACACAAAAACAGACCGGATTAACGACAATATCATAACCGACGGCCTGAAGGATGCGCCATGGACCGAAGAAGCGACGCCTCAACTTGCGAAGCGTATCCGCTTCGAGTGGCAAGCGGTATGCGTCGACGAGCGCATCGTCACCGACTTTGAATGGATGATCCATTCGTGATCGGTTCGCTCGTGCGGCCATGCGAGTCTGGGAGTCGGTCAAACTCTCGTGTGCGTGGTTCATAATTGCCGCCATGTGGGCGATCCAGTCGTCAAGCGCAGGACGGAAGTCCGCAGGTACGCAAGGGTGGCAGCCAAGGTCGCAATAGAATGGCGACATCCCCGTGGCTGGTGAAACGATGTGGTTGTACGCAATCTCCGCGTGGGCTAAGTGTAAGTCCCACTGCTGGTCATCCCTAATACACTTTTGGAGGATATTACCGAGATTTTTATTGGTGACCTCAGTCTGACCATCCGTCTGAGGGTGGTAAGTCGATGAGAAGCGGAGCTGGGAACCGTACACCTTATGTAGGCGTTGCCAGAATGTGTTGGTAAAGCGCGAGTCACGGTCGGAGATGATGCTCTAAGGTAGGCCGTGATCTCCCACGACTCGATCGAAGACGATATCGGCGACCTCACGAGCGCTAATGCGCTAGGGGCACGGGACAAAACGTGCCAGCTTCGTGAAGTGATCGGCGACGACCAAGATAGACTCATGACCGCGATCAGTGGGTGGGCGGAGGGGACCAACAAAATCCATCGCGATGGACTGCCAACGCCCCTCAGGTATGGGTAGGGGCTGAAGTAACCCATACGGACGGTGGTTCGCAATGTTCACCTCCTGGCAGGTAGGACACTCATGAATGTAGGCTTTGACGAAATCCTTTGACTTCGGCCAGACGTATAGGCGACAAACACGAGCCAACGTCTTGTGGAAGCCCATATGACCGGCAACTGCTCGGTCATGGAACTCTGCTACAGCCTGGACACGAAGCTGTCGGTGGAGGGAATGCAAATACGTGGTTCTAGCCGACCAGATCTGCCATGCCAGTACACGAGACCGTTCCCACCGAGTGAGTATGAGGGAACGGTCTTGCCACTCCGCAGTGTCGCATGGATGACGCGATAATTCGGGTAGTGTACGTATTGAGTGCGATATGCGTCGATCACCGACTGATCAACAGTGGTGATGGAAATAACAACAATATGGATGGGTTCCTGATTGTGATCAGGACGGCGGGACAAGGCATCGCCGACGTAGTTCGTTTCAACCTTGATGGGCTGAGTGGTGAAACTGAACTCGGATAAGTCACGCCACCAATGTGCCTGTCGAGGGGAAAGCTTGGGCTTCGTGAGGAAAGTTTGGACAATTGAGTTGTCTGTGCACACCTTGAAGGGCGGCCCGTGCAGATAATGACGCCAATACCGGGTAGAATAAACTACTGCGAGAACCTCACGTTCATCGGCATTGTAGTTTTATCTCGGCAGGCAATGGCTGGCGGGAGTAGAAAGCGAGCCTCGACAGTCCCATCCTCCACGATGGTCGGGGAGTAAGTAACAGGAGGACTGTCAGTGGAGGGAAGTGGTGGGAGGATAGGCGTCGGTCGAGAAGCAGTGTCAGCAGGAGGGGGGCGGGAAGGAGGAACATGGGGATAAGGTGAATCCGGAGGAGAGGGAAACACCCGAGATAGTACAACTCCTACTGCAAAATCTAACGCATCGGTGGTGACGATGAAGGGACAATCAAAATCGGGGAGGCGAAGAACCGGCACACAAGTCACCACCTTCTTGAAGGCGTGAAAGGCGTCCTTGAAAGGGGTATCCAAAACCAAGGCGGGTTCTTCGGGAGGAGGGTGGAGGTAAGAACTTAGGAATACCTAGCGTATCCCTCGATGAAATTACTATAGGAACTCATGAGGCCTGGGAAACTGCGAGGTTGCTTGGCAGTTGTGGGCACGGGCCACTCTGCAATAGCAGTGATCTTCGCGTCGTCCATGAGGAGACCCTCGTCAGACACATGGTATCCTAGGAAGTCCACTTTGCTCTGGGCAAAGCGGCACTTACTAAGCTTGACATAAAACCCATGCTTGCATAAGCGCTCCAGGACATCGGGGAGGTGTCTGAGATGGTCTTGTAAGGTACGACTGTAGACCAAGATGTCGTCCAGTTATACGAGAACGTATTCTTCAAGGATGTTCATGAAGATGTCGTTCATCGTCGTCTGGAAGGTGGCAGGTGCATTGGTGAGGCCGAATGGCATCACAGTGAACTTGTAGAGACCGAAGCGCAACCGAAAGGCAGTCTTCGGCTGGTCCTTTATGGCTACGCGAATCTAGTGGTAACCGCTACGAAGATCGATCTTCGTGAAGAAGCGGTTGCCTGCCAAACGGTCAAACAACTCATCCGCGTGAGGCATGGGATAACTTTTCTTAACCGTGTAACGGTTAAGGCCGCGGTAGTCAATGCAAAGGCAAAGAGTTTCGTCCACTTTGCGAGCAAAGAGGACGAGTGTACCCCAAGAGGAGTTACTGGGTTTAATGAAACCCGGTCGAAGGAGCTCCTCGAGTTGACGCTCGAGTTTCGTCGCCTCTAGAATCGAGAGTCGGTAAGGTGCCTGATGGTGGACACGATAGTCAGGCACGAGCTGGATAGAATGCTCAACACCGCTCATGTGAGGAATCCCGTTGGATGAGAAATACGGGGGGAAAATGTCGTGGTACTCTCGAATCAAATCGTGAACGGCGGGCTCTAAGTCGGCCTTGAACCGCATGAGTTCCTCAACGTCTGCAGCAGCACGAGACATATGGGTGGACTCGGCAGTGAACGACGTAGGAACCTGGGATATCAAAGAGGTATCACCAGGCTGAGGGGTGGATGTAGAGATCGGAGCCGCGAAGATGGAGGAAGGGTCGGGGGGATCGCGCTCCAATGAGATGAGCTCAACCTTGGGACAAAGTGGATCATAGCGAAAAAGATCCATGGCGTTCACAAAGTAGAACGTGACGTCCTCCTATCGTATGAAGTGAGCAAATTGACGAGGAGAAGTGAATACGATGTCTGGGTGAGACCCAAAGAACCGAGGGTCCTGGGTAGGTAGGTGGGGACGGGTGTCGCCCGTGGTTCCAATGAAGGGGACTCAATTTCTGACCACACTTCGTTTTGAGAACGAGTATCTCAGTCGCCCATTCGGTCTCTGTGCCACGGAACCGGCGAGACCAGGGAGTGTCATGGATAAAGTCGTACCCTATCTCCAGCGCGTCGAAGTATGCGGAGGATTGGTAGCGTCGAGGCACCTGGATACTATTCGATGGCTGGAGGGTGAGTTAAAAGTGGAGGTCGGGGACCGTCTGATCGAAGAAGCGTTGCGTCTTGTTATCTCCGAGGGTAACGGAGATAGGAGAGCGAGACCCGGAGGTAGCCAGGCGAGCTTCCTCCACCGCGCGAGGGTGAACGAATTCTCCCTGCGAGCCAGAGTCCCATAAAGCGCGGTACACCCTCATAGATGTCCCCAAGCGGATAGAAATGATGGGGAGGGTGCGATCAGGGTCAAAGAGTAGAGTGAGAAGACGACGCAGGACCACGTTGGTGTGTCTTGTGAGTCGCTCCTAACAAGTCTGAAGAATGCTCAAATCCAGGAGAGATGACACGATGTCATCGCCACTCGCCAGCTGTGCGCTACAACAAGTTTTGCGAATAGCGCAACGAGTCAGAAGTCTCGGAGGGGGAGGACTAGATGTGGCGGTTTGTTGTGGGGCAGACGGTACCTTGACAGACAGCGGGGCAGAGGGAACTGGGTCTGTCGTGTCCTGAGGGTCCACCGGTGGCGTAGCCAAAAGGGAAAACTGTGACTCGGTAGTCGGGAAAACGGCTACTTGCAAGGCCTCAGCAATACACTGCACCTTGGCTAGCTGGGTGGGGTGGTCGGGCGGGGTCCGTGGGGGACTAAGATCGGCACTGACGAGAAATGTCGGCATAGTGCCAATCGAGGGCGACATGGTATGGACACCATGAGGTGGTGTTTATCCTGGCGGCAACGAAGGCAACCGCAGCGAGCCTCGAGGGCAGCTCACTCCTCAGGGGAGAGAGATCCGCGAGGAGGGACAAAACCCTACGGGAGATCTATCTGAGGAACCGTGAACATGCGGGCGCCAGCTAGCCTGTGCAACTCAACTGCGCGTGCGACCCATGGCAGACATGACCATCTGCAGGCGCTCGGCCACCGGGACAGTGTCGTCATCCAAGTGATACTGGATGACGTCTCGTAACTCCATGTCCTCGGGGGTGTTCCCAAGGGTAGGGTCAAGCTCGGTCGAGGCGTCCTCGCCGTACTCCAGAGAACTGTAGCGCCGAGAGAATGACGCTCCAGGTCGAGGTGGTCGACGAAAGCGGCTGGCGAAGGAGGATCGATCGCGAGTAGCACCGTGTGACTGGGTAGCGACGGCGGCGGATCGCGAAGAAGATGGGGCATCAGAAAAGCGACTCTGCATCTTCTAATACTGTCGAGCAGCCTCGTAGGCCTGCTCTGCTGAGGCGAAACTCTATTACCAGAGCTCGATGCGGTAGTCAGTCGGAAGACTGACTACGAACCTATTGGTCAGAAGGACCTAGGAGTGCCTCATCGCAAATAAGACGGGCATCCTGAAACACTTTGATGGGACGCTCAAGGTCGGCTGGTGCCGAGGACCCGCGCCACTATGTTTGGGTGACCCGATCTAAGGCGTCGGTCGCATCGTGAAGAGTGTCGTAGCGGTCGTGGAGGAACGCGGTGAAATCCGCGAGAGTGGGATCCTCACCTGAGCGAGTATGATGGGTATAATAGCTCTCTCCTGCGGAGAACGTGCTGCCTCTCAATTTAGTTGCCAGCATGGAGCACCAGAACGCATGACTAGTGTTAGTCAGTGTCAGCGCACGTGTGGCAGCCTGCAACCATTGCGACACACATTCTACCATCGTAGTCGGGTATGTCTGACAGACGCACAAGGGTGGGACCGCTTTGTTGACAGCAAGGGGAGAGAGGTTGATGGGCCTGCACTGCGGCGACAAATGTCGAGGCCGGTGCAGAGGTAGAAGTGGTGGCATGTTGAGAGTCGGGGCTGTTGGTGGAAGGTCCAACAGACATGGAGACAACGGTCGCAGCGACCTGTGACGGAGTAGCGAGTTAGGAGGGTAGAGGGGGGGGAGTCGGTATAGGGTCAAACCCCGGTAGACTTTCCAGCCTTGGTCGACCCCACTGCGGGTCCCATTTGGCTCGGCCCGCCCATGCTAATGCCTAGGGCGCAGGCCGTTCGTCCCAAGGTCACCCTCACCTAGTGCTTTGAGATGGATGGGGGTGGGCCATCGCGCGAGAGAGCTTTGACATTGGGGATGTAGCTCCGCCCTCACGCCGGGTGGCCTCGCTGGTCATTTCGCAACGCTGATTTTTTTTTAATTCCCGGTTGTGTTCTCAAGCGATTGCTCCTTCAAATACGCAGGTAGTCCAAGGGCTCTTTGAGAGTTTTTCTTCTCTTGTGCGCGGGCTAAGCGCCATCCTCAGGCCTCGCACCATTTCCCTACTCATTGCAATTCTACAGCATCATCGAGTTGCGGCGATGCCGTCCTTCCCCTCGCCTCTACGCACCCCTCGGGTCTAGAGCATCTCATCCATCATTATTGACGCAGGCCCCTAATCTTTTTAGGGCCTTTACATGCATGCACAAGCTACTTCACATTTTCCTTATCAAGGTTGAACTTTTTTCTTCCATTTACACTCTAAGTAACAAACTCAAAGATCACTTTCATGGATTGGTTTTATACTAAGCGTCCCACAACCCCTTTGCCCCCTCTCCCTTTTCCCTTCGCCGCCCGTTTTCTCCCGCCCCTATCCCGCTCTACGCGTCCCAAGCCTTTACACACCTGCACAATCCCACACAAGCAAAAACCGATACAATCCCCATTGGGGGTTAACACATAGCCCATCCAACATGCCTAACTTTCATTTTCTTCAGCTTTCCTTCGTGCTCAATCAGCCCATTCTCTTCTCATAGTCATGCAATTGGGGAAATGGTTGAGTCGAACTGACCTTATTTCCAAGTTCTACTTTTCTTCCGGGTTTTGCCTCCTTCCAATCTTTCCAATGTCCTACCCTTTTCCTTCTTGGTGGCACAAGGGACCGACAACCCTTCCCTTGCCCTCTTTCTTCACCAAGTTAGGACCAATTCCTTTCCGTCGTTCGTTCCCTGGCAACGTAACAAGTGAGGAATGGAAGGTTAGTTATATGCCAAGTGAGGGGAAGGGAGAGAGAGGGCAAGATGGAGAGAGAGAGAGAGAGAAAGAGAAGGGGTGAGGGGTAGAGAGAGGGAGAGACAGAGAGAGAGAGAGAAAGAGAAAGAGATAAAGAGAGAGCGAGAGAGAGACAGTCAGATAGAGAGTGAGCGAAAGAGAGAGAGAGAGAGAGAGAGAAAGAGAGAGAGAAAGAGAGAGAGAGAGAGAGAGAGAGAGAGAGAGAGAGAGAGAGAGAGAGAGAGAGAGAGAGAGAGAGAGAGAGACTTCTAATCCTAATCAAATCATATTTCCGTTGTAGCAACCAAACGCTGGTCACCCATCCCATAGTAGTAGCAGCCAAATGCCGATCACCCATCCCATAGTAAGAGAACCCCCAAGTGTGAAACAGAATACATCCACACACACGACCTCGAAAGCACATGCTCATGAGTGAAAGAGCAATCAAGTGTTGAAACAGAACATTACCGTACACATAAATTTGATAAAATGAAGGTTGGACTAACCAAAGCACATGCCAATGAGCGAAAGAGCAACCCAGTGTTTGAAACGGAACACTACCATACACATGAACTTGACAGAGTGAAGGTTGAACTAAAGAAAGCACACGCACATGAGTGAAAGAGTAACCAAATATGAACTGGAACTCTACTACACACATGAACTTGACAAAGTGAAGGTTGAACTAACAAAAGCACATGCACATGGAGGAAAGAGCAAATGGAATACTACCATACACATGAACTTGACAAAGTGAAGCTTGAAATAACGAATGCCCATGCACATGGGTGAAAGGGGCAACCAAGTGTGAATCCGAACACTCCAACACACACAAACTTGACAAAGTGAAAAATGAACTTGTTGAGCACATGCACACGAGTGAAGGGGGCAACTAAGAGTGAATCGAAAACACTACAAAACACATGAACTTGACGAAGTGAAGGTTGAACTAACAAAAGCACATGCATATAGGTGAAGGATCAACCACATCCACATGTGAAACGGATCCCTACTACACACATGAACTGGACAAGGTGAAATTTGAACTAGTAAAGTACATGCACATGAGTGAAAGATCAACCAAATGTGAAACGGAACACTACTACACACATGAACTTAACATGATGATTGAACTAGTAGAACACCTGCAAATGAGTGAAAGGGGCAACCAAGTGTGAATCAGAACACTACAATACACATGAACTTGACGAAGTGAAGGCTCAAAAGCACATGCATATGGAGGAAAGAGCAACCACTACAACACATGAATTTGACAAAGTGAAGCTTGAACTAACGAATGCACATGCGCATAGAGGAAAAAGCAACCAAGTATGAATCGAAACATTACAACACACATGTTCTTGACAAAGTGAAGCTTGAACTAACGAATGCACACGCACATGGAGAAAAGAGCAACCAAGTATAAATCGGAAACACTACAACACACATGAACTTGACGAAGTGCAGATTGAACTAACAATAGCACATGCATATGAGTGAAAGAGCAACCAAATATGAATCGGAACACTACAACACACATGAACTTGACAAAGTGAAGCTTGAACTAACGAATGCACATGCAAATAGAGGAAAGAGCAACCAAGTATGAATCGGACTTCACCTACTACTATGTGAGTGAAAAGCAAACAAGTTTGAAGCATGAGATCATCCATGGAAGAATAAGGACTTCACCTACTACTATGTGAGTGAAAAGCCAAAGTTGGACAAGACCAAATCACAAGTTTGAAGCATGAGATTATCCATGGAAGAACGGAACTTCACCTACTACTATGTGAGTGAAAAACAAGAGTTGGACACGATCAAAACACAAGATTTGAGCATGAGATCATCCAAGGAAGAATCGAAACTTCACCTACTACTATGTGAGTGAACAGCAAGAGCTAGACAAGACCAAATCACAAGTTTGAAGCATGAGATCATCCATGGAAGAATCGGGAGTTCACCTACTACTATGTGAGTGAAAAACAAGAGTTAGACAAGACCAAATCACAAGTTTGAAACATGGGATCATCCATGGAAGAATCGGGACTTCACCTACTAATATGTGAGTGAAAAGCAAGAGTTAGACAAGGCTCTAGGAAGGAGAAGGAGAAGGAGAAGAAGAAGAGAAAGAAGAAAAAGAAAGAGATGAAGAAGAAGGAGAAGGAGAAGAAGAAGAAATAGAGAAGAAGGAGAAGGATAAGAAGAATAAGAGGAGAAGAAGAAGAAGAAAAAGAAGAAGAAGAAAAAAGAAGAAAAAGATGGGTAGGAGAGGGAAAACAAGAAGAATGAAGGAGAGGAAGAAAAAGAAGAAGAAGAAGAAGAAGAATCTCCTCCTTTTCACTCACCTTCATGATGTCTTGGAGATCGAGCATCAACCTTGATGAAGCTTCCTCCTTCTTGCACAAGCACCACCTTGGCTACGTCTTCCTTCTTCCTCAAACCCCTCTCTCCTTCCTCTCTCAACTCCACCCAAGCTATGGCAAGCTTCTCCCACTATGGCTATGGAGTCCTCCCCTCTAGGAGGGCTAATGGGACTCCCTCCAGCCTCTCTCTCTTCCTCACACCCTGAGGGGCTATGGCGGATCACCTCCCTAGGCCAGCCTCACCTCCACTAACCTCTAGAGCTCTCTCTCCTTGCTCACAGTCTCCTCTAAGCTCTCCAGCTGGTAGGGTTTCCCCTATCCTCTCTCCAAGTGAGAAAGTCCTCTTATGAGCTCACTTGGGCATCATGGGCACTCCTCCGGCAAATGTGAGTGTGACAGACTGAATCCTCAGCTTATGTAGGCTGAAACCAGCACTCCGGCCAGCCCATGGGCCTCCTCATGTGCCTGGATGTGAACCGAGGTACCCCTAAGGTAAAATTCTACTACTAGGCCCTTCCGAAGGTACTCGGGCCTCATTTTGGCCAAGTGCATGCAGTCTGAGTAGTTGGTACCAACTCGGATTGCCTCTTGGCCTCCTTCAGCCTCACTTTCATTTCCAAAATGTTGCTCCCTTGGGTCCTAATGCCCAAGGGGCAGCCTCACTTGAAAGAAAAAAACCCAGTGGGTTTTTTTCTCGATTTTTTCAGTTTCTACCCCACTTTTGGTAGACCGAGGTATTTTCCTATGCCTCGGTACAGTTTCAGCCTTGAGTCTGGCTGAGATCCATGGCCCACAATATTTCGAGCTACCCCCAACTAGCCCTTGCTTCAACTTTGGGCCACTAAGTTCAAATTTTTAACTTTTGGTGCATCTGGCTCTCTTTTGAAACCAAATGCACATTTTTGTCTCTTTCCCTCTTTTGTTTCTTTCCATTTGGGGCTGCCACCTCATTCTGTAGCTAGCCGTTTTGGGCTGGCCCACAAAAAACGGCTAGTTCCTCTCCACCATGAGATCTGATCTCAGATCGATGGTCCACAAAAAAAACAGTAATCTCCCCTTTGCATTTTCTCTTATTTTTCTCTTTTTAATTCAGATTTTGTGGAGATATGGCCCCAAGGGGTGCAATCCGGATTGCCCTCCCTCATTCTTGGAAGGATGAGGTCACAGTCGGGACCTGCCTGTCCCTACTATGCAGGTCCCAATAGGTCGACACATTCTCCTCCACTCTTTTCTTCCCTTTTGTCTCATTCTCCCTCCATTTTCTCTCATTTTTTTTTCCTTTTTTTTTTATTTTTGATGTGACAAGTGTCCACTAGCTGTTGAGTCTTTTTCTAGGCCATGGATCCTCATCCATGGCCAGATTTAGACCCAGCAGTTGACCGTTATATCTCGGATTACACTAATGGCACCCCTATGCTCCTATGGGGTTCCATTTCGCCTCCGTTATGCCCAATTTTGAGCCCCCCTTGCTCCGATTTTCTTTGGGCAGCCTTTTTCCCATGTTGAGTTCATTGAGGCTCTATTTTCTCATGCCTACAGTCTTCCCCCGAACAAAACGCACATATGTACTTATCAACTTTCCCTGAAAAAGTCTATTTCTCAAAGTCGGTCCCGGAAATCCAAATAGAACACACGTTGAAATAGTGTGCACGTATGTTCTATTCGAATAGTACGCATGTATATTATATTCGAATTGCCCTTGTTACCGCCACCCCCCCCCCTTCCTCTCTCTCTCTCTCTCTCTCCCTCTCTCTCTCTCTCTCTCGCTCTCCCTGGTTCTTGAAGGCTTCTGGATGGCTTGCCTGTTGTTCTCTGTGCAGTACTTGACACAGGCAGCGTCGATTGCTGCTTTCAAATATTACTTACTGCAAGTGACGGGCCTGACTGTTCGAACATTGGGCCCGGGGGCAATGACGCCACAGTGTTCGAACAGTTCGACCGTTTTTTGGTAATCTTTCGAGGTTTTTTTTTTTTTTACAGTTTGTCTTTTTTTTTTTCCCCCCCCACACTTCTACCAATATCGGACTTATGTCTGCCATCCTTGCGCCTGGGCTTACACGGATACTGGGTACTGGTCTTTTTTGGGGCTCGTCTTCAAAAGTTGATACCCAGTATCCGTAGTATAACGCACGTGCATTATAAACGAATACAAAGCACTCCGTGCAATGTATTCGTTATTAACGCACGTGCGTTTTGTTCGGGGGAAGACTGTAGCGAGTTCGAGATATCTAGGACTGCTGGGCAGCCCTCCCAACCTTATTATTTTGCTTCCTCCCTCTCTTATGACTCTCCCACTTGGCCCCATTAGTGCTTGCATTAGTGGTGCTAATATTTTCCACCGTCTACATCCTCAATCTCGACGGTGCCACTTGCTTGTGCGATTATTTATTGTGTTGGCTCATGATTCCCTTGGGACATCCCAAGTCCCCGTCACTTTCCTCCATACTGGTTCTGTTCTCTTATCCCGCCAGTAGTCCTACCGGCGCATGTCCCGTTTTTTTTCGACTATTATTATTTGGGTTCACTTAGTCCCCGGCAACGTCCCGGATGCTGTCCCATTTTTATTTTGGGACATCTTTGCCCTTGGTGGTTCCAATATCCCTTCCTTGGGTGCCACATGTGTGCCGATTTTTCTCGGCCGTGAGATCTCATCTCTCGGTTGCCGTTTACCGTATCCGCTTGCTCCATGCCGAAATCACTTTTTTCTAGTCTTTCGGGCTTGTCGTGGCTCATTTTCCCTTGGCCTAGGCATCCTCATGCAGTTCGTTATTTCTCGGACTACAATCATGGCCATTTTCCTAGAACATGTGTTTTCCCTTCCCCAGCAGTCTGTTGCAACTCGGACTGCAATAGGGGTCAATTCCCTAGCCCCAATGCCCCACAACTAGTTCTCTATTGAAAGAAAAAGAAACTGTCATTTTCCAAGCGCATCCGGACTCAATTTTGGCTCCGGATGTACTTAAAACATGTGTTTTTCATCCCCCATGTCATCCGTTGTATTTCGGTTGCATGGGGCCTTGATTTTCCTTGATTTTCCCTGCAAAATTTAAAGAAAATCAAAGTCCTTTGCAACCGCCATATTCCATAATGAATCTGGTCACGGATGTATCTCCCCAAGTGGCAGTTTTTGACTGTTAGGGCCTTTTTCTCTTTTCTTTTATGTTATTTTTCCTCCTTTCTTGGACAGTAGGGACCTGCCAGTCCCTACTTGTGGCAGTCCCTACTGACGGCCAACTCACTCACTCCCTCTCACTCTTTTTGTCTTGTTCTCCCACATTTCTTTTCTTTTCTTTCTTTTTTCTTAGTATGCCAAGTGTCAAGTGGCCGTTAAGGCCCTTTTCTAGGCCCTTCCTCTTAGTTTTGGCCCTCCCTATGCCCAAGGNCTTTTTTTTTTTTTTTTTTTTTTTTTTTTTGAGCATGCCAAGTGTCAAGTGGTCGTTAAGGCCTTTTTCTAGGCCCTTCCTCTTAGTTTTGGCCCTTCCTATGCCCAAGGTGCAGTCCGTTATATCTCAGACTGCAATAATGGCCTCCTCATGCCCATGGGAGCTTCCTCTTTCCTCTAGTTTTCCCCCACAATGGCCCCCCCAACTACGATTTTCTCCCTGAGGCCTATTTTTCTCATGGAGCCTCTTTTGACTCCATTTTCTTGAGGGGGACTGATCCGAGATTTTTCGGATTGCTCCCATGTCTCCCACTTCACGTTTCTTTACTTTTTCTCTTGTTTTTGACATCCCCATTTGCTACCACTAGTGTGCTGATATTTTTGGCCGTCAAGATCCCGATTTTGAAGGTGCATCTTCTTTTAATTGTTTTCCCCTTGCGCCGCTCTACCGTTTCACTTGCAACCTTCTCATGTCCACGCCACTCGTCCCGCCAGCGGTCCCGACACTTTGTCCCGCCGGTCGGTGGTCCCCGACACTTTGTCCCGTCGGTGATCCCTGACACTTGGTCCCGTCGACGGTCCCCGATACTTTGTCCCGTCAACGGTGCCCTACACTTTGTCCCGCGAGTGGTCCCCAATACTTTGTTCCGTCAGTGGTCCGCGACACTTTGTCCCGTCAGCGGTCCCCGACACTTTGTCCCGTCAGTGGTCCCTGACACTTGGTCCCGTCTACGGTTCCCGACACTTGGTGCCGTCGACGGTCCCCGACACTTTGTCCCGTCGGCGGTCCCCGACACTTAGTCTCACCAGTGGTCCTCGACATATTTCGTCCCGGATACCATTATTTTTACTTAGTCCCACATGACCCCTGGTGCCTTTCCCCAAGGTGTCCCGTGCTCTGTGGGCGTCTGCTGCTCCACGGCGGCCCCTCTCCCTTGTCTTTCTCGAGCCTTGCGCGCGACGGTTTCTCCGGTCTCGGGTCTCCACTCCGAGACCCCCGCTAACAGCCTAGGGCGGCCCCCACGTTCGGCCCTTGATTTCTAGCGTCCCACGGCCACTGGGGCCGTCCACCTCTCAGCCGCCCTATTCTCTTGTCGTCCGCCGTGCCGCATTTTGAAAGTTGGCGGCCCCTTGGCCTTAATTATGCCGAATTGCAGTAGCCCTCCCGGCCTCATGCTGCGCCCCTATGTGCCCATGTCCTCGCGCTTACTTGCCCAGGGCATTATTCCTTCCGGCGGTCTAGTCCTTTGTCTTTTCTTTTTCTTGCCTCCTCACTCCGGATTTCTCTGTCGTGCACAACTTGGCTATATACAGGCTCTCGAATGATGGGATGTTATTCGGGACCCACCGGTCCCGACACCGGTCGAGAGAAATGAGCAGGCAAGACAGAGGTGGGAAGGGCGGTATAAGAAGAAGGGTGAGCAACCTGTGAAGGGTGAGGTTGTCTCAGGGAGAGAATCTCCTCCTGGAGATCTGCCACGGTGGCCTATAGGATAGCCACCCGCTGGGTGCACGGGGTCGGGCGTGGAGGAGGCGGAGAGAGTACCCTAGCGGGAGGAGAAAGAACCTTGGGCCGTAGTGTCGCGACCAGTGCCGGACATTGGGAAGCAACACCGGGGTGGGTAGATGAAACTGCCTGGCCAGATACAGGTATCTCTGTGACAGCACATGCGGCAGTGGCCGAAACGGCAGGGACAACAGCGGCGGTGGAGGCCAATGGATGTGCCGCAACAGACGGTATGGTCCAAGCGGCAGCAACAGTCACCACTGCGGAGGGGGAGTGTTGGCCCGTGGAGGAGGACGAACCACCACGTCTCCGTCTCGGGAGTCGTGGAGAGTCGGACTCTAAGCCGGTATTGGATGGAGTCTGAAAGCGGTGAGTAGAGCGACAAGGAGAACCCTTGAGGCAATGAACTTCGAGGGCGAGCGCATTTACTTGCCTCTCCAAGGGTGCAAGCGCATCAAGCCGCGCTTGCAGACGTGCAAGGAGGGATGCAAGAACAGGGCGAAGGTCCGTAGGGTCCACAAATTGCTGACCCTGAACCGCCGGGTGGGTAGGCGCCTAAGAGACGGAGGGCGCCGTGACAATCTCCTCAGCTATAGTCCCATCCGTGGGTAGTGGAGGAAGAGAGGTAGACATGGTGGGAGGTGGGGGGAGAGATGGGTTGTGGTATGGGGATAGGGTACCACTGGTGAGAGGGAGGGGACCGCGAGAGCGTCGTGGGTATTCGTGGGTCGGCTAGCCTCGTGACCAGCGGGTTGCGCGTGAGATGGTGGTGCGAATCCAGTCGAGGCGAGAGGAGTCTTTCGGGTCCGAGGTGCCCGACGGGAGGAGGCGGAAGAGTAAGGAGGTTAGAAGAACCCTAAACCCTAGAAAAACCTTAAGAAAACCCTAACCGGGGTTTGGGTGGTTAGGGTAGGGTAGCGGCGACCTAATCAAGGAAAGAAGATAGTAACCATGGAGGGAAGAGGGAGAGAAAATAAAATAAACAGTGAAATTTCGAGATAAAAATATAAAAAATATTAAATAATTAAAATAATTAAAAAAATAAATAAACAAATGCAAAGAGCATGGTTGTCCACCGGACGTTCGGATTGGGATCCAGACGGTCCGGTCAGGATGTCCGGATCGGGTGTCCGGTTTGAGGTGTCCGATTGGGCCCCATTTTGAGAAAATTCGAAAAAAAAAATTGGGGTCCCCAGACAATTTTCCAATGCCTGGAAGAGCCCCTAAAATTGTTACCGCGGTGTTTGGTGGACCGTTGGGCCAACCGGACCGGCCCTTAAGGGCCTGTACTTGCAATCTTGGGTGAGCTTCAGCGGGCCAAGCCGAACTCTGTGTGTGTGTGTGTGTGTGTGTGTGTGTGTGTGTGTGTGTGTGTGTGTGTGTGTGTGTGNTCTCTCTCTCTCTCTCTCTCTCTCTCTCTCTCTCTCTCTCTCTCTCTCTCTCTCTCTCTCTCTCTCTCTCTCTCTCTCTCTCTCTCTCTCAACTGGCTATGGTCTCTCCCTCAGACCTCTCTGTCTTCTCTCTCTAAGCTATGTGCAATGAGCACCTACTACCCTACCTTTGGCTACATCTGTCACTCTCTCTCTTTCTCTGGTTCTCCCTTCCTCCAGCGCTAGTGCAGTGCAATGGTCCATCACTTCCAACAAGTGCAAGGCAGAATGAATGACTGAGCTGACACAGGCCGGTCTTCTGCACTGTTGACTCGGCTGTGCCCGCCTTATTTGCCTTCGACTTCTGATCTGTGGGCCCAGATTGGGCCCAGATTGGGCCCAGATCCGACTCTGCTGTGGCCGGTCGGGTCTGACTGTTGACTCTCTGGTCGCCTAAACTTGACGTCTACAGGCCCTGGGTCCCTTGATTTATCCCTCGACCCCAGTCCTATCGGCTCAAGGGCTTTCTTCGACTTCTCTAAAGGCAGTAGGTCCAATGTTTGACCCGCAAACTTTTGCCCTGGCCAAAAGCTACGGCCCGAGGGCTTTTCCTGTGCTGACTTCACCTCGGTTGCTTGCACAGGATTGTTCCTGCCTGAATATGGACATAAATCCGGTAAGATCAATCCAGGAAAAGGAGTGTATGGCTGACAAAATTGCTGGTATAAGAACATATAACTTGTGCAGACACCCATCATTTCAGCATTGCTCGACGCTCAGTACGAGGAATGCTAAAAGGAGAACAAATGAAAGATTTCATGAAGCAGTTCCGTGATGTTTAGGTCGGAGCCAGACCAGGCTCATCACAGGAGATGCCTGTGAGCTGCTTTCGACTCTGCTGTTTTTTCCTTTTTCTTCTTGTGTGTAGAATTCAAGGCAGTGCGCTGGGTGCTTTTGTCTGCTGCACACCCTGAGATTCTTTTGGTTTTTTGACCCCCACAAAGTGGCTGTGAGGGTTGAAAACAAGAGCAGTTGCAGCAGCTCCGTCGAAGTTGAAGCGTTTGTGTCCGTCCTGGATGCTGTTGCTTGAGGATACGGAAACAATGGTGGTTTCAAGTCATGGTGTGACTGCATAGCATCCTCGTTTTGGGTGGGAAGGGAGGGAAGTGTTGCGAGTTCCTTCTCTCTCCGGTGCATGCTTTTCCTTCTTCCCGTTTCCACCTCATGGAGCTAGTGGGTCCACTCCATTCAAGCGCTGTAGTCTTGTACAGTCCTCTCGAAATGCTTGCCAATTTGTGTGCTTCTTGATCCTCACTGCTTCTGCCATGCAGTTAGTATTTAAGACATTTGGTGTTCTGCATTGGAGTAAGTTCCACATGTGCTTCCGTCCTTAGGTCTCACAAGCCATGTATTCATTGGATTGTACATGGTTCATGTTGCATGTATTCTCATCTGGCTCCTTCCATTGATATGCCGGGTCTTCTGTGTGTGTGTGTGTGTGTGTGTGTGTGTGTGTGTGTGTGTGTGTGTGTGTGTGTGTCTGCGTGCGTGTGTGTGCGCGTGCGTGTGTGCCTGCGTGTGCGTATGTGTGTGTGTGTGTGTGTGTGTGTGTGTGTCATAAATTTTCCCCACAACAGCTCCAATTCCACCCAGATTAATAGATTCAGAATCAAAGCAGTCTTTGTCCTATTGTAGACAACGAGAGCATTTGAGATGAGACAGTCACAGTCCAACATATTAAGGCAATTTTATAATTACTAATTAGACAATTTTTGGTGCCCCTTCCATTGTTCTTGCAGTTGTGTGTGTGCACGCCACTGTGTGTGTATGTAATCGTGTTCAAGATAAGTCGCATAACACAACTACAATAACATTTGTTTGTTTGTTTGTTTGTTTGTTTGTTTGTTTGTTTTATTTTTTTATTTTTTTTTAATCCGGACATCCGGACCTGTTCTTCCATAACCAGGCAACTCGGTGTCTGGATGTCCGGGTCCACGGCAACCATGGTAAAAAGAGAAGTAATATTTATTTTTGGGGGAAATTTCGGCACCATTTCCCTACACCCCAAAGGGTCCAGAATGTGCCAAGAGGAAGGAGAAACCAAGATAAGCACACTAAGGTTCAAAATGTCGCAAATGGGTGGGAGAGGGCCGCGTGAAATGTGTGCTAACGAAGCGGCGATAGCGGCGCCCGGTCGTCGTCGGCGGCTGTGAACGTTGGGGTACGTGGACGCTAATCTCTTCCACGAGGCGCCTAATAGCTGTGTGAGAGCTATAGCGACAGTGCCCTGGCGTAGCCTAGCCCTTGAGTGGGTAGGGAGTGCTTTGCACTCTTACGCAATGGCATCCTGGCAGCTCCGTATCTAACCTCCATATCAACCTGCACACCTTACAGGAGCTTGACATCAGAGGAGCCACCCTTCCCTAAAGCCTTTTGTTGGAAGGGGGGGTTCCTTTCTCACCATCCAAAGGCCGTGAGCTGTATTTCACGACACGCCATCCCGACTGCCTCGATCACTAGGAAAGCATGGAAGGCGGAGCGGCGCATCTGGACGCAATAGGAGAGCGTGCGGCTGTGGTGGCAGCGTTCCGGCATGTCCAAGGGCTTCAGCAAGTCTCGTTTGACCTCTCTTCGTCGCAAGGCAGTCTGATGTTCGTTTACTTCATGTTCTGGTTTTCACGTAATTTGGTTGTTGCTTTGGTCCTCTACGTTCTGTTTATTCATGATGTAATTTGAGGGCTTTCGTCCGTTGGTAATGAGTTCTTATGATTGATTGAGATATCCTTGGAAACATCTACACAACGCATTTCCCTATTTGGGAGTTGTGTCTGATGTTGCAACCTTCTAGAAGTATGTGTTGTTCACAGTTTCTCGATGTTCTTAAGCGTTGGGGTATGTTTGTTGTGGTTTAGGGTGAAACTCACGGGGTTCGGATGATATGAGAGACCCAGTGAAGAGCAAACTATAATTGTATCCATTGGGTGCATGGTGGAAAACCCATTAGGCAAAAAGGCTCTTTACAATATTTTGGTCAGCGATGATGAGACAATAACCCTAAGGCTTATTCTTCCTTCCCAGCTTTTAACCATTGAGATTGTTCCTTTAGTTTGATATTTGGTAGATTTTTGGAATTTTGATTGGGTATTTCACTTCTTCCTTTGAGAATTGTTTACGTAGTAGATTCCTGAAACTGCTTCTGTTGTTGGCGATATAAGCGTGTTTTGGCTCCAGATTCTTTTCATTCTACTGTTATTCAGAGGAGGAAATTTCTCACTGTTAGTAGAACTATATCCGGTCAGTGGCATCGATAGACTCGCTTAGCTTTGTGTGAGAGTCAAGTATGCAGATAGTCAACCACGGAGAGCGTTTAGTTGATATTAGGAAGGTTTTGACATTCTGTCCACCGGGATATACTGAAGTCTATTTTCTTAAAGTGGTTGTTCTTGAAGCGCAGGAAACAGTGATGCAAGGTCACGCATGCCTGGAGTGGTGTGGGGAGTGTTCTACGCTCGACCTATGGTCATCCTGGGAACTCCCGCTTACATCTGTATCACTTACATACCTACGGTAGAATCTGGGAAATTAATAGGATGAAGGTATAAGATCGTTGCCGGGTTTGTAAAGCCCTAAAGCCCAGAAGCCATGTGGGTGGCGGCGCCATCAGCGGGAGTGGGAGACTCGGTAGTGGCAGTGGGAACGTTTTCTCGGGCGCGAAGGGTAAAATAATTGCCAGTCATAACCAAGTTTGGAGTTACAGTGTTGTTTACTTTCCAAGAGTGGTTGATTTCCAAAAATAGGAACAGTGACACAGGGTCACCCATGCCTTGAGTGGTGTGGGAAGTGTGATACGCTCGACTTTGTGCCACCAGGAAAATCTCGCTCGTACCTTCACCACTCATATATTCTGTGGGCGCAGTTATCCTTTTCTCCCTCCCTTTGAATTCCCCAAGACTCTCATGTGTGGCCGTTTCTTGGCTATATTCAATCGTTTATTCTTTGTAGATAATATTAATACGCCTAGTTCTAATTTTTGTTAAGATTAAATTTAGTACGTACTTGGACTAAATTTTAGAATTGAATTGTATCTAGGAACTTAGTCTGCCTTTGGAAATAATTTTAGGGTTAAATTGTTAAATTTTCGTGAATTGCCTTGTGCATTTTCGAGATTTGCAGTTTATAGCTCGTAGTTCTTTGCCAATAGTGTTTCGATTCTAGAAACATGCCATTGTTTTCCTGTGCAGCAAGGATATTACACTGCCATAGATTTGCTTTGCATTTTTTTATTTTTTGGAGATTCCTTAAAGGGACACTGGACCTGGTTTCTAGGAACCTAAGATGAGTTTTGGCCTCAGCAGATTTGTACCGGGTTGATATGTAGGGGTGTGTTCTCGGGCCCCGGTTGTCTCATTGGAATGGAAACTGCTATATTTCCCCCCCCCCCCCCCCCCCCCCAAAAAAAAAAAAAAAAGTCGCAAATTACTAGGCTACCAAAGTGGCCCAAGGCCAGTTGCCCGGCCGGGCCAAAAACAATAAAAAAAATAAAAATAAAAATTATTTTTTAACTTTATTTTTTATTTTAAATTTGGTAAAGAATTTCGATGCGACCCTGAGGCAAACGTTTTTCAGCTTACTTTTCTACATAACATAGTTTTTTTCAAATGTTTTTGAATTTTTTTTATTTATTATTAGGACCTTCAAAAAAAAAAAAAAAAAGATAAATAATAAACATATAAATGGGGAGGTGGAGAGTGAAAAAAACCTAACTGTTGGATTTTTAAGAAATTTCGGCAACATTTCGTCACCCCCATGGGGGTCAAAGTGTGCCGACAATAGATATGACTAACTTAGACTAAAGTAAAATGCGGGAGAGTAGGGAGAAAAGAGAAAATTACGGCAGCACTTCGTTACCCCTACGGAATCAAAATGTGTGCCGAGAGCTGAAATAACTAAGTCCTAAACAGATATAGAGGTGCCGCAGAAAAATTCAAATTTTCAAAGTAAATAAAAATAAAAATAAAATAAATCGAAAAAAATAAGAAAAAAAGTAGAGGATAAGAGAATTCAATTTTTTGAAGAAAAGAGGAAATTTAGATCAAAAAGAAATTTTGATCAAAAAGAAGGATAAAAAGAAAAAAAACAGACAAATTTCGAAGTTGGGGACAGGGGGATGAAAAAGTGAAGGAGAAGAGAGAAATAGGTGAGAGAGAGAAAAAGAGTGAAGGGGGAGATGGGGAAATGATCGGGTTGTAGTCAGGGGAGAGAAGGGGGAAGAGGAGGGTGAGAGAATGAGAGAGATAGGGATGAGAAAGTTGGGGAGGGGTAGAAGAGATTAGTAGAAGATGGTAAGTGGAGAGGGGAGGAGAGAAAAAAATGGTGGAAGATGAGTGAAGAGGGAGGTGGGAGAAGGGAGTGGTGGTAGAGTTAGAAAAGGTGGTGAGAAGGTGGAGGGGGGAGAGAGAGAGGAGTGGGAGAGTAGGTTAGTGGGGAGTGATACACCAAGCTCTTGGTTGGCCAAGAGAACAAGATCACCAAGATCCACTGGATCTTGGCATTTAAGATGCTGGCAGCCTGCTGCTGCAGCAGAGAAAAAAATAAATAATAGTGGGATAATCAAGGGTTGGCTGAGATCTTGATTAGCCATCCTGATTGCTCTGACACGCAGCCCCCTAGCCAGGGGGGTCTTCACTGCTGGCAAACTGCTGGTACAGCAGTACAAAAAATAATAGCCCGCATCATCATCATCATCTGGGTGGGCTGAGATCTTGATCAGCCACCCAGATCTCGCTATACTGCAGCCCCCGATCCAGGGGGGGTCTTCACGCTCCACAACAAGCTGCCACGTGGCACTGCAGATGGCCACGGGCATAACCAGCAGCAGCCACGGTGTCTCCTCGCCAAGGGGGGGGGGGGGGCAAATAGTTGTCCACCCGCTGCTGTCGTGCTGGCCGGTGCTCGACGCCCATCACGGGGGCGGGATAAATAGCTGGTACAACACCTCTTCAACACCACCGTGCGGCACTACTAAGCCATAGCCGCACTGTGGCCAGTGTGTGTTCCAGTGGTGGCTACGGACGCGCATGGCCAGCAGCTGCCCGGGTTCAAACCCTAGCAGCAACATGCATCCCAGATCTTGATAAAGATAATACGGAAGCGGGGTGGGGCTGGGCTGTGTGGCGCGTGCGTGTGCGTGTGCGTGTGCGGCGGCCTTGGCCTTGCGGGCACGTGACGTGAAGCCTCTCTCTTTACTTCCACGTGTCAGCACCTTGTCACTCCGTTGTCGCTGCACCTTTTCTCCCGCTGTTTGCTCAAAAAACGTCTGGAAAATGCTGCAAAAAACCGTTCTTGGGTTTGCACCGTTTTTCCACAGTCACGGCCAGGGTGGGTGGGAGCGGGGAACATTCCCGTTGTGATACCAGTGTGCCGGACCCGTCGCGATGGCAGTCCGTTAGGATGGAGGAGGAGGGTTGACGAAGGAGGAGGTAGAGATGGAGCTGGAAGGCACAACGCAGCTCCGACGCAGACTCGACACACATGTACTCCAAGATGTGCAAAAGTGAAGAATGACAAAATACAGACTGCAGCTGGGGTATACCCCCGACGAACTGACTGGACTGGACTGAACTGGAACTGCCTGGTGCCGATAGTGGTACCGGGAAGGACTGGACCAGACCGAAAACAGTACACGGCCTGGTCCCACACGCCGAATTGGCAAATAGCCGAATAGGCCTTGGCTGTAGGCTAGGGCGGATAGAGGCCCACTGCATACATGCATCGAGCGATCGTGCTGCTCTACGTGTCTTGCGTCTTGTAGTAGGTCAAAGGGTTATTATTCGTAGCCCAAGTGAACCTACGACGCCCGAGGAGGAAGTGTCGCCAACGCCTAAGCACCGTGACGAAAGCGAGCAACTCCTTCCACGCATCATCAACCGAGTTGATGGGAGGCACCTTTTGGCTGAAGTACTCAACCGGATGCCAATCTACTCCGTCGTGTTGTTCCAAAACTGCACCCATGTCGTAGCCGGAAACATCCGTAGTCACTCTCGTTGGCAAGGTGGGATCGTAGATACTCGAGACGGGACCGAGAAGCAACGTCGTCTTCACTTTATGAAACGAACTTCGGACTTCGTCGGTGAAATGGAAGGGCACCTTCGGAGACTGCAATCTTGACAAGGGTGCGGTGATCTGTGCAAACCGCCAATGAAGCGTTGGTAGTACCCGGCCAATCCCATAAAAGAGCGAACTTCCGTGGTGTGATCGGTTCCAGCCAATCTTGAATGGCCTTGATCATCTCCGCGAGCGAACGAATGTCTTGCGGCATCACAAAGTGGCCCAAGTACTCGAGCTCTTGTTGTGCGAATTCGCACTTGGCTCAATTGGCCTTGTCCTTGGTCGTAGGTAGCTTGTCCAAAGTGGCGTGATCTATGATGTGCTCGTCCAAGGTCCGGGTATACACCAAGATGTCATCGAGGTAGATGAGCACAAACCGGTGCAACATGCCGCGAAACTCCATTGTCATTGCCGCTTGGAAGGTGGTCGAGGCATTCGTGAGACCGAATGGCATTACGACCCACTCGAAGTGCCCATACCGTGTCTTGAACTGGTGGTAACTGGCCTTGAGGTCCAACTTGGAGAAGCACTTGGCATCGCCCAAGCGTTTGAGAAGATCGTCGATATCTGGGAGCGGGCCGACATTCTTAATGGTGTGAGCATTAAGCTTGTGATAGTTTATGCATAAGCGCAACTCCTTGTTCTTCTTCCGGACGAAGAGAACGGGTGCACCGTAGAGTGAATCCATCCCTTGGCATCAAGTTACGTTCGTAGCACTTTGAGTTCCTCCTCGTTCATGCGGTAGATACATTCGTGCCGTGGTACGGCGCAATCTTCAAGACTGATTTCGTAACGAATTAGCCAATCCGGTACGATTCTGGCAGAGACTTCGAAGACGTCGTCATAGGAGTCAAAAAGTTCTACAATACATGGATCCGGTGCCTGTTTCGTCGCTGGCTCGTTGGGAGGAGGGATGGCGTGCAAGCAGCAAATGCCCATCTCCTCCACGTCGTTCCGTGCAATGGAATTGCGAATGCTTGCCACGGAGACCATGTGACAACCAATCGAAGGGTGGGGTGGGGGGACCGTACATGGCACCAGTGCCTCGTTCAGGTCACGAACGTGAACGGTACGGCGATAGAAGTTCATGCCAAAAACCATGTCCAACTTTGTGTTTAAGATGTCGAAGGACGAGGCCTCCCGTGCGTGCGGGGCAAAGTACACGAGGACGGAGTCAACGTACTAGTCAATGGACTTGTGTGTACGATCGTCGGCCAACGTGACTTGCGTGGGCTGCGACTTCCTTCGAACGTGCGGCCCAAGGCCGACGCGCGCCATAAAGTCTTGCCTGATGTAGTTGCGAGTAGCTCCACAATCAATCAAGGCGCTGCAGGTCGCCTTCCCGATCTCGATGTGGATGTAGAGTAACGGCCCGTCAATGTCGGCGGACTGTCGCGAGGCGTACTGGGGGTCTATCTTCGCAATGTACTCACGAAGGTCAACAACCACTACTCCGTCTTCCATCAACGGAGTTTGTACTGCAGCGTGCAAGTAGTTGTGTAGTTCCGCCATCAGGGCGTTGCAATGCGGCTTTGGCAAGGAACCAAACGGGGGAAGAGGCATCCGTTGGAAGTCCTCCGACGTCAATGGGTCGAGGACCTCAAGTCTAGACCATACCGACGAGTCCCCAAATTGTGTCGATGAGGATGCTCGTTCACTTGGCGATGGTGATGACGTCGCGCACGCATATGGCTCTTGCACATGGAGAGGTTGATCCAACGGAGGGACCGCTTGGACAGCGTAGTCTTCGTAACTCTCTTGAAGACTTGCAACATACGCATGTTCCCCGGGCGTGGAGGAGGTTGCTAGCAAGGCAACCATGTCCAGCGAAGTAGAAAGTGGAATCGCCTCACTTCCCGCGAGGCTCAGTTTCCCGAGCTTTGTCGTGGGCGAACGTCGTTTTTGCCTTTGTCGGAGCATTGCGACGTCGTGTGCTTCGTGTTGTTGCACTAGTAGCAACAATTCCACTTTTGGAGCTTGTATTGCTCCTCCGCGAGGCGGAATTTCTTCCATGGCTCATTCGGTTGTCTGGCTTCCGTTGTTGATGCGGGTTTTGCCTTCTTGTTGTTATTGTTGCGTTGTGGCGGAAGGGCGTTGACTCCGTCTTCTTCACTAGACTCGTGAGTCAACGCATGGTTGTCATCTTGTCCATCTGATTGGACAACAACGAATTGCTGCGTCCACGGGCCTTTGCCCTTCTCCACAAAATTCGATTGGGTTCGCCGTTTCTTGGCGGCCCACCGATTTGATTGGATTACTTTGCGCACCTTGTCCACGATCTGGTCAAAGTCCGTGTACAAGCTGTGCACTCCACAAGGGCCGTGCTCAATGCGTCGATCGACCGCTGGAAGAATTCACGACGAAGATGCACGAATGGTGTATTGAGATTCGAGATCGTCACGATTTTCTGCCACTCGGTTAGCCATTCGTGTGTTGGCTGGATGCCTCGGTGCATGGCAAAGATCCTGTTCGCGCCTTTGCCTTGAGTGTCGTTGACGATGAAACGCTTCCGCCACTTCTTGGTGACGACCTCCCAAGTCAACTTGGTGTAGAGGGTTGCGACCTCGACACCTTCGATTTGTGCCAGGTGGTTGAGCCACACTTGGCTGTCACCGGTGTTGCAAAGGTGAAGAGTTGAGATCTTCGATTCCGACCGGCCTAAGTGACTCGAGAGCTCGTTGGTGAAACCCTGCCACCAAGTCACTGTGCAACGGACCTCTATCTGCCCTGGCCTACAGCCAGGGCCTATCAGGCTATTTGCCTGTTCGGCCTGTGGGACCAGGCCGTGGCCTGACTCCACAGGTCATGTGTTGTTCCAGTCCAGTCCAGTCCAATCCTTCCCGGTACCATTGTCGGTACCAGGTCAGTCCAGTCCAGTCCAGTCAGTCCACTGGGGGTATACCCCACCTGTTGTTTGTTTTCATATCATTCTTCATTTGCACAATTTCGAATATGTGCATGTTGAGTCTGCGTTCTCCATCTCCCTCATCCTCATCCCTTTGTCTTGATCCTGACGGATCGCCATCCCTACGGGTCCAAGCCGTGGTCTTGATCCTGACGGATGGGTCAGGATCGCCATCCCTACGGGTCCAGGTGGTGGCCTGACTCCACAGGCCGTGTGCTGTTCCAGTCCAGTCCAGTCCTGCCCAGTACCACTGTCAGTACCAGGCCAGTCCAACCCAGTCCAGCCAATCGGCTAGGGGTATACCCCAGTTGTTGTCTGTTTTCAAATCATTCTTCATTTGCACAGTTTCGAATACATGTGTGTCGAGTTTGCGTTTGGAGTTGCGCCGTCCCTTCCATCTCCATCTCCATCTCCCCCATCCTTGTCCCTTCGTCTTGATCCTGACGGACCGCCATCCCTGGGGGTCCGTCACACTGGTATCAGAGTAGGCACTTCTCCCTGATCCCCTCCCCCACCCACCCCCTTCAGCATTTCACACGTGGCTTGAGCAAAAAAGATCGCCACTTCACTTTTATTATGACACCGGTGCACATTTTTAATCATACCTTCTGCATCCGATATCCAAATTTTTTTGTCTTTAGCATGTTGGAAAACTCTCGACGACCCATTTCTAACTAGCCATAGATTGTTAAATTCGGTGCGCTAGTTTTGGAGCTACGATCGTTCAAAGATCACTATGTTTTTTTCACAGCTCCAAAATTGTGCGCGCTTGGTTTTTTAACAAGCGCTATTAATACAGGCCGTGGCTGAAGTCACACTATATCTCGTTGGAAGTGCAATCAGACTCAACCTCATTCTTGCTCACAACATGCATACACGAGAACTGATGGCAAACCCAAACTCGTCAACTCAGAATCAACAATGAACTTGCACTTAAACTATGTTCAATATAACTGTACAACTTGCGGCTATGGCCGCCGAACACTATCTCCACCACCAACCTCACTCTCCCTCATGCACGCATGTAGGAGGATCACCCTAAATGTCCACGCTACACAAACACATACACTCTGTACACTCTGTCTGCACCAACAGTTGGGCGGCTATGGCCGTCGTCGTCTTCCTCCTGGCTATGGTCGTCGGTGTCTTCCTCACTGGCCATCTATGGCTTGACCATGTATGGCCACTGTCTTCCTCACAACCCACTTCCTCTCCGAGCACCTGCAGACATCCACGCACAAGAAACCAAGGCAGCTCTTTCGCATGGCTCACATAAATGAATGAATGGCTGGATGCCGCCACTTATTTATACTTCTTCGGAGGTACCCGGGCATGCCTCAAAATATGTGGGCATGGGCCAAAATGCGTGGCCCAAGGAAGCTTCCGACGTTTGGTCTTCTGGGCCAAAACGCGTGGAACCTACCTCGTGGTCCAGAACCTTCCCCACATGCAGCCCCTACCCCTGGTACTTGCTGACTGGACTGGCCTACAGGGACCTACGACCATCTAGAGCTTACAAACTTACAGACAAACTCTAGGCCTCAATAGACTCAGATAGAGACTTTTAGAACAGACCTTCCTAAGCCTAACGGTAACATACCTCACTCCTAATCTACAGACCTAGGGATCGAGTCCTCCTATCCGACCTACAGACTAGCCTAGGGAGTAGGACAGGTCACGGGATCGAGTCCCACAAAGATCACTAGGTCTATGTACAGGGTACAGGGTAGGTCTAGGGATCGAATCTTCGTGTTTGCAAATGTCGAGTCAACAAGGTGAAATCATTTCAGAAGCGCTTTTTAAAACGTTTTCCAACAAGTCCTTTTTTGCCAAATTCCTTCTTCTCATACTCGGCCACGATCCGATGAGTTGTCTTGACTAGTTCCTCCCCTGTGGACCATCGATCTTCCTTAGGATCTGTATGATGCCTGGACCGTGCTTTGTACTCCCTTGCAGGTTTAGGCGGTCTACCTCTGCCAGATGGCTTGGGAATAGGCATGTCTCTGTGTTCCAGGATATCGTCAACGTCCACGGGCCATCCATGGTTGGGGGCGGCATAGATCTCCAGGATGGGAACTGTTATGTCTTAGCGAAAGGAGCAAGCTTTGAGGCAAGAAAAACAGGATAAGTGCGTAAGTGACCAGAGATACGAATAACGTATGAGGGACTATCCATTTCGCTACCCACAAAAAATATCCAGGACTTCCCAGGGACCGAAATACTGAGGCATTAGTTTCCTAAAAATGTCGAACTCCTGTCCCAGTTCACTAGCCTTAACCTAGACACGTTCCCCCACCTGAAATGTGGACTGTCGGCAATGTTTGTTCTAAGAAGTAATCATTGCTTCCTAAGATTTCTGAATGTTCTGGTCAGCCTTGTGTACTGCGTTATTATACAAACTGGAGATGAGAGGCAATTTCTCATCCCAATTATCCTGGTTGGGCTTAATGTAATGCCTCAACAGGTTCTGCACCACCCGGTTCATCTGTTCAGCCTGTTCGTTGGCTTGAGAATGCTTCCCAGAAGTCATTTGGAGCTGGTTGTCCATCTGTTCAGCAGTCTTCTTCCACATGTCACTTAAAACGCACATCTCTATCACTAACGATCGTCTTTGGCAATCCAAAGTCACGCACCTAGTTATCCATGAACAACTTGATGATGTGTTCAGTCCTGGCGATCTCCGACACGTCAAGTAGTCTAGCAAACTTAGTGAACCTATCAACTGTGACGAAAATATCTCTTCCCACTCTTGCTGGTTACGAGGGTATCCATGAGGTCCATGGAGATACTCTGTCCCGGACCAGCAGGGATGGGTAGAGGCTTTAGTAACCCAAGCAGAGCTTGGGTACGAGGCTTGTCCCGCTGATACTTTTTCCCTTCTTATTGGCTTGCGTCAGTGGTTACAACAAACGGCCTTTGCGGGTCGGGTACCATGAGAACGTCATGATGCGTGAGTGCATGCTTCAAACGCTTTAAAGTTGCCTTACGCTCGTCGGTCCAATCCAATGGGGTATCAAGTCGAGTTAGATCAGTCAAGGGATATGTGATTGTGCTATAGTTTTTTTACGAAGTTGCGGTAATAACCACACATTCTTAAGAATGATTTGACCTCAATCACAGATCGGGGTCGTGGCCAATCACGTATGCTATCCACCTTCGCATCTTTGGGCCTAATCCCATCCGCGGAGACTTCATGACCCAAGTAGAAGATTCGAGTGCGAACAAACTCGCATTTTCTTGAGTTTATCTTATACTTGTGTTGCCGAAGGAGTGAAAGTACCTTGTCTAAGCATGCTCCTCAACAATCTTACTAAAGATAAGTATATCATCGAGGTACACGACGACGAACTTATCTAAGTAGTCATGGAAGATCCTATTCATGGCATGCTGGAATATACTTGGCGCATTGCAAAGGCCAAAGGGCATCACCACAAACTCGTACAGACCATACCTGGTATGAAATGCAGTTTTGTGCTCGAACTCTGGTCTTATAGCAATTTGATAGTAGCCGGATTTTAAGCCTTAGTATAGTACTTACATCCCTGCACCTATACAATAGGTCGTCGGTGCGTGGTAGAGGCTCTGTGTTTTTAACAGTGATGGCATTGAGGCCTCTATAATCAATGCACATCCTTAGCGTTCCCCCTTTCTTTGGAACAAATAATACAGGCGAGCCGAAGGGGGAGGTGTTAGGACGTATCCAACCCTTCTCTGTAAGCTCTTTCAGTTGTCGTCGAAGCTCATCCAACTCGGCCGGAGCCATCCTATAGACTCTCCCTTTAGGTGTTTTGCTACCTAGGATGATTTCTATGGCATGGACAACCTCCATGTCTACGACTCCTGTAGGCTCCTCAAACAGATTAGGGTACTTAGCGACGATGTTCTCTATCTCTGGGGTGTTTTAACAGCGTCCCCTTTCTCAGAGACATAGACTAGGTACATACCTTCCTCTCGGTTCTGTTTGTAATAATTATAAAATGCAAGTGCGCATAAGCACCCATAGGAGTCGATTAACCTACTAGCTTTGTACTTACCCAGTCTAACGGTCCTCCCATTAGGCAACTCCTGCTTTAGCACCTTCTTGTCCCAGTGAAACCAGTGAAACTGGGGCTTGGCAACCTCAAGGTAGTACATTCCTAACAACATATCGAAGGGTAAATCGTAGCTTACCAGGAATGATATTCTATGATTTAGTTCTCCTCCTGGGTAGAAGAAAGTGCAGACCACATCCTTCACGTAGTCCTCCACCATCATGCGCTCTTTGTTGGGCAAAGTAGATGCCACGGGTCTACTAAGGGGTTGCACCCGGTCTTTTAGGCGCAGCCTCTCAACGCAATCACAACTTAAAAAGTTTCGCGTGGAGCCGATGTCTAGGAAGACACCACACTTGCGGCCACCCACACCAATTTCCACAACGAAATGCTCCCCTCTAGGACCTCGACTTAGTGCCACCCAGGACTCACGAGGGTCCCTTGCTGACAACTCGTCTTGAAGGTCATCAAAAGGCTCCAACCACATCCAACGTAGAAAGTATAGTTGGGTCCGGATACGTCTGCGGGGTGACTAAGGAGTCAGTAGCTTCGGCCAACTCTTGAAATGGGGAGGGTACATCACCCGCTTCAACGAAAGTAGTAAGCAGCTACAACTTCTATTGGCCCTAGGGGTTTCCCGAACTGGAGCTAGTAGAGGCCCCAAGCTGAGAAGAAGGATACCCACCCTTAGTTGGAATCTTTTGCGCAACCTTAACGTTTTTGCATTTAAACTGGTGATGGCCATACTCGCTATAGTTTATGCAAGCCCCACGTTGCCAACAGTCCCGCCACACATCTTCATCCAAACCGGCTCTAACCCAAGCAGCTATTTTGTTTGGGTTGGCGGCTTGCCCCTGACTCCTTTGTTGGCCGCCCTTGCCGCGGCCACTTGCCTTAGTCTTAACTATTGTGGCGAGGTTGCTACCCTCAACACTATCCTCGTTGTCTAACTCTGAACTCTCCACAAGGTAAGAAACATCATCGATCTCAGTTTGAATCAACCATCATTAATCGACTACCTTTCTTCTTCCACTCTTGTGGAGCCTTCTTCTTTCCCCCGTCTGTAAGGGGGGTTTGAGCACCACCAAGCGTAGCCTCTAAATCTAGGGCCTTCTTGCCAAATATCCCAAACGATACTCTAAACGAGCCTCGCTGGCTAACAAGTTCTTGATGAATGTGGGAAGACACTTCAAGAAGATGGTCAGCAAGACCTGTGGATTGTACTCCACGCCTGGGACGACCACCAAATGCTCTACGGTAATGGTGAGTTCGCGCAATAACTTTTACTTTCCAGCATCAAGTTTCAATAACCCATTAGTGGCTATCTGTGCCTGTTGAGGGTTGTGACACCGCGCCTCTACCAAGTCCATAAAGCTCACCAAGGTGTGGGTCTTGGCCCAATCACCCATGTTCCTGTCGAAACCCTTGGAAGCCACCAATCCATTAAGCAAGCTCTAAGCAGGACGCAACAGTTATCACCTCCTCCTCTACAAGCGTCCTCTTCGCCTTGACCCACACTGGAACCGTTCTCAACCAAGTGTCAAGCGCCTCATCCTTCTTATCTTGTGAGAAGGTTGGAGGTGGTTTCGGAGGGGTCTTGGGGTACCATGGTTGTTGTTGTCTCACGAGTGAGACATGTGACGGTTGTGGTATAGGAAAAGCGGATAATGGAAGGCCCAAAATTCGGCAAATTTTGGCAATTTTTCACCGAAACTGCCATGTTTCCCTGAATTTTTACTTTTTCGAAGTTTTTCATTTTGCCTGCTATGTATGTGCTTTAGGGTATATTTGTATTTAGTTTCGCCGCATTTGGCCTATGCAGGGCTTGTAGAATCTGGTCCAAGGTATCTTCTATGGCGCCCAGTTTGTTGTCCATGTACGCATGCATGGACAGGATGCTCGCCTTAAGAATCTTTCTAGTAGAGTTAATGGTCGAGTCATCCAAACCCTCTAGTGCAACTATGTCTGCCTCCCTACCCTCTAGTCTGACACTCATTTTTCTAATTCCTTTCTCTCTTTTAGTAGCCTTTTTAAGTTCCTCCTCTAGCCTTAAGCGGATCCTGTCAATTTGTTGGAGCTCCATCTGCTCCCAGGTGCGTGGAGGCGGCGAGCTGGACTGCAAGCCCACCATCTAACTAGTGCCAACTACTGACGTACTGGAGATGACTTGCGAATTGGTCGAGTTGGGTGGTATGCCCATACCTTGAGCAGTTGAGTTTGCAACAAAAGTTGCTGCACAGGTAGCCATTGCTACCGCGCTAGCTGCTGCTGCTGGCAACGCCCGTTCTACAAATGGTGCTGTCTCTAGATTACGGGCCCTTGCCTCCGCCCTTAGTCTTCTTTCGTCGCTAGGCAGTAGAAACTGGAACACTACGAGTATCTTGCCGGTGTCTTGTCGTGTTTGCCTCCTATCATTAGCTGTACCTTAACCACCCTCTAATCCGCTCATCAGCTAGGCAGACGTTGTCTGCATTAGTGTCCTCTCTGGGACCTATCCCAACATGCGTCTGACCGGTGTCGGGACCGGTGGGTCCCGAAACAAATCCCGATCCTTGAGATATGGTATGCGACAGAGTTGTGCACGACAGAGAAACAAGAGGCAAGAAAGATAGGAAGGATGGGAGGCTAAAGGCATAAGTGTTGGCGCCTAGGGACCTAGAGAATGCCCTGGGGCCGCCGGAACCACTGGACCAAGAAGAAATTAGTAGAATAGTAAGCGGTGAAGGGCCGCAAAGAGAATAGTAAAGACGGCCTTGGCCCCAAAATGCCATTATTTTTACTTAGTCCCATATGGTCCCCGACACTTTTTCTTGCGGTGTCTCCATCTCTCTTGGCATTTCCCGCCCCATGGCTGCCCTATTTTGAGTCTCTTTCTATGTGCGCGTCGGTCTTTCCGGCCGCGGCTCTTTACTCGGCTCATGGCCCTTCGACCCTTCTTATGACGCACTCCGGCGGCCCCCTTAGCCCCATGCTACGTTCTCATGTGTCAGTGCCCCATCACTATTTTCTTGACCTCCTTGACTCCTGCAAGGCCACTCTGCCTCTATGAGCCCCATTCGACCCCATTTCGGAGCAAGTCGGCCGCCCTAAGTGAAGGCAGGCTCGACGAGGCCCTCAGGGCCCTATTTCGACCACTGCGCAACTAACGAAATTCAGGCAGTTGCGCAGCGCCAGTTGGTTGAGAGAAGCCAGGCCCTGGGCTGCCTGTGTGAATGTATGGAAAGCAGGCCTTGGGCTGGATACGGGTACTGGGCCAAACACAGGCCAAAGGCAGTTGGATGTCTGCAACCACCTCAGGCCCAAGGCCTGTTCTCGTTCGTGTTGGGCCTCAAGCTACCGGGGCCTACTGGAAGCTTCCTGGGACCGAACGCAGGCAAACCACTTCAAAATAGCAAAGGGCCTGCCTCCACATGGGGCATTCGGGTGCTGGCTGCATGCTGCGCACGCGCTGCTGCGCTATTTGCTGGCCAGCGCTCACGCGCTCACGGGCGAGCAGGAAGGAGCAGGCAGCCATAGTCGAGCTACGCTGCTGTAAGTTGGGTGCGGCGCAGGGTGGTCCTTAGGTGCAAGTGGCATCTGTGTGTTGAGGAACGCGGTTGTGAGTGAGGCGAGAGACATACCTGGTGCTGGAAGCGTGCGACATTGGTCGTTGTATGCTCGAGCTTCGGGAAAGTTGTTGACATCATCTTTCCGCATTGTAGTCTAGTCTAGATAGGATTTGCCATCTGTAGTCTGGGCGCCGAGCACTAGACAGGATATCAACATTGGTTCTTCATTGATGAATGATGAGACTTCTTATTCGGTGAAACTCATGATGCAATTCTGCTGTTGGTTTGAGGTCACAACTATCGGGTCTTGTGTATATGATGTTGTTTGATTGCTGAAGTTCGCTATTGCTCATCTTCCTTGCAATTTGGTATCGGAGCTGTGGTACGATTGTGGTCATCTGGCGCTTGTCTTCTGCCTAATGCGGTACATACATGCGGTCTGCTTGGTGAGTTGGGTCGTAAGTGGTGTGTAGTGAGGAGGGCGGAGGCGAGTGAGTAGCGACCCAGGAGGTGAGGGGTTCGCCAGGAAGGCTACGTGGTGTAATGTGGTTCTCAACAGTGTGATGAGAACTATCTAATGTGCGATCGGTGCTGAGGTGGAACGGCGTGTAGTGCTGGTTGTGTCGAAGCAATGACTGGTCATCACAATCGGCATCGGGTCATCTGGTGAGATTATCTCT
Organism: Chara braunii; assembly: GCA_003427395.1. NCBI lineage: Eukaryota > Viridiplantae > Streptophyta > Charophyceae > Charales > Characeae > Chara > Chara braunii. The sequence continues at coordinate 1,680,642 of BFEA01000057.1, forward strand.
GTGGTTGGGGGCAGCTATTTGAGGTACGTTGTTGTTAACCTTATCTACCCCTTCGATACATCTTACCATGAGGTTGTGTGTTCCTTCTTGAGAGTTCTCTCATTGTGAGGTGTGGAGTGCGCTCAACCTTGAGAGTCGGCAATGTTCACGTGGAGCATCTGGGAGAAGATGGGCGGAGCTTTTTGAAGGGCCCTGGACGAAGCATTGGGTCACGGTCACCATGCCAACCCATTGGGAGTAAAGCACGCATGCTTTGCTGCTTGTCCTTTGTTCAGCTTGCTGCGCTGTTAGATGGGTACTGAAGGGCAGGCCAGCCCTAAGGGATACGAGACCGGGCGTCTTTAAATAAACATCAGAAGGGGAAATCATTGGCTGTGATCATCGTCCTGCTGCGACGTAAAATAATCCTAATGACACTTTGGGACGGTCGTTAAATTGCCTCTGGATCAGCCAATGTAAGGCTCGCTGCACGCGAGGCTAATCCAGTGCAGGGCTGGCCAGCTCAGCAGATACTTGGGGCACAGGGGTGGGCCGAACACACACCTTTTAGACACGCAACGCTCTCCAGATCGGACGCTGACGTAAAGTGACATTCAGGGGAACTAAGGGAGGGGTAGATTTCAGGTGATAAGTTTGAGAAAAATTCCATACTGTCCTATCCACACAAATAATTCTATTTTTATGTTTTGATTAGCTAGGTGTACAGCCATTTGACATCTGACAGAAAGCATAATTAGAATTGTTGCTGTTCATTGTGCATTCTGTTCGCGGACTAATCAGGCTAAAAATAGTTTCGTTTGTAGGAATCTGACGTACCTGTTGACCCCAGGCGTATCTACTCCGAAATAGCCACCAATTATTAAGTTGGTCTGTGCACTACACTGCGGTAGGCATCCAGAGTGCATCAGTGCAGATTGTGTACAGTGCTGTAACTTATGAGCAATGAGGAGGACACTAGAGAGGACGACCGGATCTTGCGATAGGCAAGGCGCCCGATTGCCCACTTGGCATTAGGACCAGAGGGCGACAGGTACCTGTTCCGCCAGCGTAGAGAGAGGTTACAACAGTAGAGGAGGGCTAGAGCAGCAGAGGCTAGCTGGGCACTTGTGAGTGAAGCCGCAGCTTCGGAAGCCATGGCCACCTCTGCGCAGCGGACTACTCAGGCCGGTAATTCAGGATCTGTCGGGTAACTCACGCAGACCCAAAGTCAGTCCACTAGCGTAATGGCAAGCCAGCCAATAGTGTTGACTTCCAACGAGATCGCCATACAACAAGCAGCATTGCAGGAGGCACAACTACAGAAGGCATTAGGAGAGATAAAAGCGGAGAAGGAAAGGATGATTAGAAGAAGAGCCAGGATGCAGCGGAGACAAGCGGACGTTAGTGAGTTAGAGGAGATGGACCTGACGCATGTGACTGATGATGTGAGGACCATACGGTAAACGTAGTTGAAATGCAGGACCATCAAACAACCATCCTTCAGGACATTCAACAAAGTCTGGCCCTGTTGGCTGGGCGAGCGCTGGCAACGTCACCGATGACTGGGCCTGGCGCTTGGCCCGTTGTACAACCTCCTCCTTTTGTCCCACTAGTGACTGGGGTATCCCCATATGTAGCCCCATCATCGGTCGCAATCGTTTCCCTGGGCATGCCGCTATCAGGAGGGTTATCAGCAGGATCTAGTTTGCAGGTTCCAGTACAGACAGTGTTTACCCAATCTCTGTTGCAGGTTGCGGTTACCACGCAGCCTGCTGTCTCGCAGCCTGTACAGCCGCAGGGTATGCAGCCCCAGCAGCTAGCACAGCAGCCTGTGTCAATCCCAGGGTCTAGCATCCCGAAGGGTAGGATCTATCGGATGTCTCCAGGGGAGCTCGATGAGCTTCGCTGACAACTTAAGGAACTCGTAGAGAAGGGTTGGATCCGGCCGAGTGTCTCTCCTTATGGGTCTCCAGTACTATTCGTACCTAAGAAGGAGGGAACACTTAGGATGTGCATTGACTATAGGGGCCTCAACGCCATCACTGTTAAGAACAGAGATCCCGTACCGCGCATCGACGATTTGCTAGATAGAGTGCAAGGGTGTCGGTACTTCAGTAAAATAGATATGAAGTCCGGGTACCATCAGATTGCAATCCGGCCCGAGGATAAACACGAAACCGCCTTTCAGACCAGGTACGGTCTGTACGAGTTTGTGGTGATGCTTTTCGGTCTTTGCAATGCTCCTGGCACCTTTCAGCACGCTATGAACCGGATCTTTCATGACTACTTGGATAAGTTTGTCATCGCGTACCTCGATGACATACTTATTTTTAGTAAGACTGTCGAGGAGCACGTTGCGCATTTGGACAAAGTCCTCAGTCTCCTGCGACAACACAAATTCAAGATCAACGGTGAGAAGTGCGATTTTGGCCGCACCCGTGTCTTGTACTTGGGTTATGAGATTTCCGCGGAAGGGTTGAAGCCCGATGACGCGAAGGTGGCCAGCATTCGTGATTGGCCACGTCCTCGGTCTGTGACTGAGATGAGATCTTTCTTAGGGATAACAGGCTACTAAAGGACTTTCGTTAAGAACTATAGCATAGTGGCCGCTCTTTTGACTGATTTGACCCGCCTTGACACCCCATGGTAGTGGACAGACGAGTGTGAGGCTGCTTTCAGACATTTGAAGCATGCGTTGACGCACTATGAGGTCTTGAAACTTCCCGATCCTGATAAGCCGTTTGTAGTCACCACGGATGCCAGCCAATATGACATTGGCGTCGTGCTTGCGCCGGAGGAGGGGCCAAAGTTGAGGCCTGTTGAGTACATGTCCAAGAAAATGTCGTCTCAGAAGTTGGCTATGTCCACCTATGAGAAGGAACTCTATGTGGTTTACAAGGCTCTGACCCATTGGAGGCACTATATCCTTGGGAGGTTCTTCATCCTCAGGACTGATCATCAGACCCTGAGATGGATGAGAACTCAGCCGGTGCTCTCTGACGCTCTCAAGCGTTGGATCGAAGTCATTAAGCAGTATGACTTTGACCCGCAATATTTGAAAGGGGAGTACAACAAGGTTGCTGATGCCTTGTCGCGTAGACCTGATTTCTCAGGTGCGCTGATTACTGAGTTCGATCTTGCGGACAATGTTACTCAGTCCTTGGTGGAAGCCTATCGTGAGGATCCGTTCATGTCTGAGATCATCCGCAGACTCGAGGCGAAGGACAAAGTGACTTCTGCCGAGTTTGAGTTAGTAAAGGGCTTGTTGTTCCTTAGAAGGCTGGGAATAAACGTTTGTGTGTTCCTAATAGGGAGTCTTTGCGTAGTTTATTTTTAGGCGAGTGTCATAATGCCACCGGCCATTTTGGGTACAAGAAAACTGCAGGTAATCTGCTGCACCGGTTCTGGTGGCCCACGATGATGCGAGATGCCCAGCTGTACGTAGAGACTTGTCAAGTCTGTCATAGGGACAAGCCACGTACGCAGGCTCCTCTTGGGCGCTTGAAGCCCCTTCCAATTCCGGAAAGGCCTAGTGAAAGCTTGTCCATGGACTTCATGGATACACGGGTCAACAGCAAGAGTGGGATGAGGCACATCTTCGTTATCGTGGACAGATTTAGCAAGTATTCTAGGTTAGTAGCAATGTCGGAAACAACAAAACGGAGTATGTGATTAGAATGATCAAAGAGAACTGGGTCAGGGATTTTGGTTTACCGAAGTCCATTATAAGTGACAGGGATGTCCGATTTACCAGTGAGTTGTGGAAGGCTGCCGCTGCGGAACAAGGAACACAATTGCAAATGGCTTCTGGGAATCACCCAGAGGCCAATGGCCAAGCTGAGCAACTGAACCGCGCTATCCAACACCTGCTGAGGCATTACATCAAGCCCAACCAGGTGGACTAGGATGAGAAGCTTGCTCTCATCGCCAGCCTGTACAACAACGCGGTACACAGCGCAACCGGGGTGAGCCCAAACAGCTTACTACTGACTTTTAAGCCTAGACTACCCTTGGATTTTCTTCTTCCTGAGAACTAGACAACTGCTGCTCCGGGTACCTTAGAATTTGCTTACCGGTGCGAACAGAAGATGCAGCAGGTTGTAGAATAGATGGAGAAGGCACAGGTGGCTATGATAGAATTTGTGAACAAACACCACCGTGAGTCTTCATTTCAGGTTGGGGACAGAGTCTGGGTTAAGTCCTCAGAACTGGGACAGGGGCACGGGATCTCCCGCAAGCTCATGCCACAGTACTTTGGACCATGGGAAGTCTTAGATATTGTTGGTACTGATCCGGATGAACCTTCTTACGTAATCCGGATCCCTGGTCATCTTCGTACTTACCCTGTCTTTCACGCCTCCAAACTTGCACCTTTTAAACAAACTAATCAGTTCCCCTCTCGTCGCTCAATGCTGCCCCCAACCATGGACAGAGAGGTGGATACGGTATCATGGACCACAAGGAGCTGCCGGTGTCAAGACCAACAGGCAGGGGACGTCCTCCGAAACCGAAGCTGCGGTACCGTGTTCGGCTCCGGCATCACACTGATCTGAAGGAGGACCGCTGGTTCACCAAGGAGGAACTCATGCAAACCGCTCCGCAAGTTGTAGCCCACTACGAGAGATCTATGCAGAAGGGAAAGCGCCCAATGGTTGAAGACTGAGCTTCTCGGAGGACTGTTGGAGCTAAGGAGGAGGGAAAGTGAGGCCACTGCCTCTATGAGCCCCATTCGACCCCATTTCGGAGCAAGTCGGCCGCCCCAAGTGAAGGCAGGCTCGACGAGGGCCTCAGGGCCCTATTTCGGCCACTACGCAACTAAGGAAATTTAGGCAGTTGCGCAACGCCAGTTGGTTGAGAGAAGCCAGGCCCTGGGCCGCCTGTGTGAATGTATGGAAAGCAGTCCCTGGGCTGGATACGGGTACTATGCCAAACATAGGCCAAAGGCAGTTGCATGCGTACAACCACCTCAGGCCCAAGGCCTGTTCTCGTTTGTGTTGGGCCTCAGGCTACCGAGGCCTACTGGAGGCTTCTTGGGACCGAACGCAGGCGGGCCACTTCGATATAGCAAAGGGCCTGCCTCCACATGGGGCATTTGGGTGTTGGCGGCATGCTGCGCAAGCGCTGCTGCGCTATTTGCTGGCCAGCGCTCACGCAATCAGGTAGGAAGGAGCAGGCCGCCATAGCCGAGCTACGCTGCTATAAGCTGGGTGTGGCGCAGGGTGGTCCTTGGGTGCAAGTGGCATCTGTGTGTTGAGGAACGAGGTTGTGAGTGAGGCGAGAGACATACCTGGTGCTGGAAGCGTGCGACATTGGTCGTTGTATGCTCGTACTTCGAGAAAGCTGTGGACGTCATCTTTCGGCATTGTAGTCTAGGCTAGATAGGATCTGCCATCTGTAGTCTGGGCGCCGAGCGCCAGATAGGATATCAACATTGGTTCTTCATTGATGATGATGATGAGACTTTACCAGCATTGCCAATTATGAGCTCTTGGTGTCTTCTTATTTGGTGAAACTTGTGATGCAATTCTGCTGTTGGTTCGAGGTCACGACTATCTGGTCTTGTGTATATGATGTTGTTTGATTGCTGAAGTTCGCTATTCCTCATCTTCCTTGCACTCCTTTCTTCCTGCGGCGCGCAGCCCGGGGCATTATTTTTCCCGAAGGTCATTCTTCTTTCGACCGACGGACCACCAGCGGGACAATTGCCAGCGGAATCACCGGCAGGACCACCAGTGCCGGCGGAACCAGTGGTTGGACCACCGACAGGATAAGTGTGGGCAGAACCACCGGCGGAACAAGTGGCGGGGACTTGTGATGCCCCAAGGAAAAGTAGTGAAGCTAGAAAAGGCCTTAACGGCTATTTGACACTTGGCATGCTAAAAAAAGAAAAAAAAATGTGGGAGAATAAGACGAGGAATGAGAGGGAGTGATTGAGTTGGCCGTTAGTAGGGATTGGCAAAAGTACGAACTGGCAGGTCCCTACTCTTCCAAAATGGAAGGAAAAGAAAATAAAAGAAAAGAAAAGAGAAAGAGGCCTTAACAGTAAAAAACGGTCACTTGGGGAGATACATCCATAACCAGATTCATCCTGGGAATGATGGTTGCAGAGTATCTTAATTTTCTCTTGATTTTGCAGAGAAAATCAAGAAAAACCAAGGCCCCATACAACCGAGATGCAACGGATTGCGTGGGGGAGGGGAAACACATGTTTTAGGTGCATCCAAAGCCAATATTGAGTCCGGATGCGCTTGGAAGTTGACCGTTACATTTTGTTTCAGTTTGGGGCAAGTTGTGGGGCCATGAGGCTAGGGAAAAGTCCATTATGGCGGTCCGAGAATTAACGCACTCCATAGGGGTTTCCAGGCCAAAAGAAAAAGGGCCTTGGCTCACCCAAGAACTAGAAAAGAGTATTTTTGGCTTCGACAAATAAAAACGGTAAATGGGGGTCGCAAGATGGTGGATCTCGTGGCCTAGAATATTCGCGGCACTTGAGGCCCATGAGAAGAAGGGATTGGGGCTGTCGGGGACAAGGGAGCCCCAAATAAAAATGAGACGTCACCGAGAATGATATCGGGGACTAGATGGGCCCAAAAATTTGGGACATGCGCCGACGAGACCACCGTAGGGACTAGAAAATGGAACTGGCATGGGAGAATGGCGGGGACTTGAGTGGTCCCAAGGGAGCAGCTAAATGGATCTGCACATCTAGCTCCGCATCGTTGATGTTACAGGACGACGCTACCCATCCCAGCATGAGCCCGATGTCCTCCACCGTGCAAGCACGGATTCGAACCGGCGACCTCGGCCTCAAGAGCCAGGTATCTTAACCACTACAGCCAGGTCACAGGGTTCAAAAGTAGAACCATATCGGTCGTGATATCCACCCCATCCGTGCAAGGCTGAAGTGTCCAACTCAACACACACCACACACAACACCACACAGACACGACGAAGTCGCCAATCAGTACAAACCCTTACCACTGGTACTCCCTCCCGTCCACCTATACGGGCCACATATCCCGTGGTTAACGGGTGCTTCCACAACAGCTAAATGAATGTGCACATCTAGCTCCCCAACGTTGAGGTTACAAGTTGGCGCTACCCATCCCAGCATGAGCCCGACGTCCTCCACCGTCCAAGCACGGATTCGAACCGGCGACCTCGGCCTCAAGAGCCAGGTATCTTAACCACTACAGCCAGGGTACGGTGTTCAAAAGTGGAACCATACCGGTCGTGATATCCTACGCACCCCTGCAAGGCTGTAGTGTCTAACTCAACACACACCATACACAACCACATAGACACGACGAATTCGCGCACACCTCGCTCTCGCCAATCAGCACAAACCCTTACCACTGGTATTCCCTCCCGTCCACCTATACGAGCCACATATCCCGCGGTTAATGGGTGCTTCCACAACAGCTAAATGGATCTGCACATCTAGCTCCTCAACGTTGAGGTTACAGGACGACCCTACCCATCCCAGCGAGCCCGTCGTCCTCCACCGTGCGAGCACGGATTCGAACCAGCGACCTCGGCCTCAAGAGCCAGGTATCTTAACCACTACAGCCAGGACACGGTGTTCAAAAGTGGAACCATACCGATCGTGATATCCACCCCACCCCTGCAAGGCTGTAATGTCCAACTCAACACACACCACACACAACACCACACAGACACGACAAATTCTCGCACACCTCGCTCTCGCCAATCAGCACAAACCCTTACCACTGGTACTCCCTCCCGTCCACCTATACGGACCACATATCCCGCGGTTAACGGGTGCTTCCACAACAGCTAAGTGTATCTGCACATCTAGCTCCCCAGCGCAGAGGTTACAGGATGGCGATACCCATCCCAGCATGAGCCCGACGTCCTCCACCGTGCAAGCACGACAATAAGGTCCATTCACACCGAGTATCCAATCTTTCTCATATCGAATATAATAGACTCGGACTTGTTCCATTATGAAATCGCTACAAAAGTACGATAATTCTGTTTTACGCGCTTGAATCAAAGTGTGTGTTTCGTTAAGAGAAGCTTCGCTTACCTCATTCAATTGAATGTCTAATTCAGGCAGAATAATTTGACTGAACATTTTGGCATCTTGAGCTAACAAAGGGGAGGAGTGTGCAAGCAAGTAGCTTCGTTAAGATCAAGATCTTGACGGTGTAAAATATTAGCCACTGTGAGTGCAAAACTGAAAGAGCCTAGGGAGAGGGTGTTAGGAGGCAAAAATGAGAGAAAAAGGGTAAACAAGGGACTGCCCTGCAGTCCGAGATATCTCCGACTAGCAAGGTACAAGGAAATAGAGCCTCAGGCAGAAAATAAGTTGCCTAAGAAAAATCGAAGCAAAAAGGGGCTCAAAAATGAGAAAACGGAGGCAAACGGAAACCCCCATGAGCATGGGGGCTTTGTTACTGCAATCCGGTCAACTGTTGGTCATGAATCTGGCCATGAATGAGGTTCAAAGGTCTAGAAACAGAGTTCACAGCAGCTCAACACTTGTCGCAACAAAAAAAAAAAAAAAAAAAAAAAAAAGGAGAGACGATGAAACAAAAGGGGAGAAAAGAGGGAAGAAGAATATTCCGGTCATTTGGGACTGCCAGGTCCCTACTATGACCTCATCCCTCCAGATTTTGTGTAGGGCAATCCGGATTGCAGCAATATCTAAATTGAAAAAGGCAAAAATGAGTAAAAATGCGAAAAGGAGTTGGTCTTTGTTTTTGTCGGCCATGGATCTGAGATCAGATCTCATGGATGAGAGCATATGACCGTTTTTTGTGGGGCCAGCTCAAACGGCCAACTCCGGAATCAGTTGGCAGCCCAAAATGGAAAAAAACAAAAGAAGGAAAAAACAAAAACAATGTATTTGGCCCAAAACGAAGGCCAGATGCACCAAAAATCGAAAAAGTGAGCCTAGGGGCTCAAAATTGAAGCAAGGACCACTTGGGGGTAGCTCGGAATAATGCTGGTCTTGGATCTCAGCCAGATCCAAGGCTGAGATGGCACCGAGATATTGGAAAGTACCTCGGCCTACCCAAAATGGAGTAGAAACAACAAGAATTGAAAAAAAGGTCCATAAGGCCTTTTTCTTTCAAGTAAGGTTGCCCCTTTGGGCATTTGGACTTAATGGGGCAGCATTTGCGAAATGAAAAAGAGGCTTGAGGAGGATAAGAGGCAGTCCGAGTTGGTACCGACCACTCAGACTGCATGTACTTGGCAAAAATAAGGTTCAGGTAGCCCCGGAGAGGCCTAGTGGTGGAAGTTGGCCTTGGGGGTACCTCGGTTCACTTGGAGGCACATGGGGAGGCCCATGGGCTGGCCAGTGCACCAGTTTCAGCCTACATAAGGTGAGGAAGTTGTCCGCCACACTCACATTTGCATGAGGAGTGCCCATGCTCCCCAAGTGAACTCATAGGAGCACTCTACTCACGTGGAGTGAGAGGAGGGGAACCGCTGCCAGTTGAGGCTTGAAGGAGACTGTGGGCTAGTGGGAGCAGCCATTGGATCTAGTGAGTGGTGGTGGCCCAAGGAGGTGGTCCGCCATAGCCCCCAGGATGTAGGAGAGAGAGAGAGGCTTAGAGGAACCCAAGGGGAGGACTCCATAACCTTGGTAGTTATCTGTCATAGCCAGGAGGAGGGTGGAAGAGGAAGAAGATGAGGGCTTGAGGAAGGAGAGAGTCATAGCTAAGTGAAATATGTGCAAGAAAGGGAGAAGCTTCATCAAGAATGGTCTTTCAACACCAAGAAAATATAGGAAAGGTGAGTTATAACAAGGAGGATAAACTTTTTTTTTTTTTTTTTTTTTTTTTTTTTCCCCTTCTTCTTCCTCTTCTCCTTATTCTTCTTCTTCTTCTTCTTTTTCTCCTTCCTCTTCTTCTTTTTATTCCTCTTTCTTCTTCTTTTTCTTTTTCTTCTTCTTCTGCTTCTTCTTCTTTCCTTTTTGTTTCTTCCTCTCCATTTTCCTCTTCACCCTCTCCTTCCTCTTCCTTCTTGTCTCACTTAAGCAGTTCAGTCCTTTCTCCACCTGGTGATGTGTCAGTTTTTTCTTAATTGCTCCATAGCTCGCATGTATGTATGCTCTAGTCTAACTTGTGTAGTTCAGTCCTTCCTCCACTTCGTGATGTGCCGGTTCTTCCTAGCTACTTCTATAGCTTCACACTTGTGTATGATCTAGTCTAATTTGTGCAGTACAGTCCTTTCTCTGCCTGGGGATGTGCCGTTTTTTTCCTAGTTGCTCCATAGCTCACATGTATGTATGTTGTAGTCCCACTTGTGCAGTTCAGTCGTTTCTTCACCTGGTAATGCGGCGGTTCTTTCATAGTTGCTCCATAGCTCACATATCTGTAGGCTCGCATATGTGTACTCTCACTTGTGCAACATCGGTCTTTCCTCACTTGGTGATGTGCGTGTTCTTTCCTAGTTGCTCCATAACTCACATTTATGGATGCTCTAGTCTTACTCGTGCAAGTTCAGTCTCTTCTCTACTTGGTGATGTACCACTTCTTTCCTAGTTGCTTCAGAGCTTACATATGTGTATGCCTTAGTCTCATTTGTGCAAGTTCAGTCTTTCTCCACATGGTGATGTACCGGCTCTTTCCTAGTTGCCCCATAGCTCACATATATGCATGCTCTAGTCCAACTTGTGCAGTTCAATCCTTCCTCCACTTGGTGATGTGTTGGTTTTTCCTATCTACTTCCATAGCTTCACACTTGTGTATGCTTTAGTCTAACTTGTGCAGTACAGTCCTTTCTCTACTTGGGGATGTGCCGGTTCTTCCTAGTTGATTCCATAGCTTCACACGTGTGTCTGCTCTAGTCTCACTTGTGCAATTCATTCCTTTCTCCACTCGGGGATGTGCCGTTTTTTTCCTAGTTGCTTCCAAAGCTTCACACATATGTATGCTCTAGTCTGAACTCTGAAGTTCAATCCCTTCTCCACTTGGTGATGTGCTAATTCTTCCTAGTTGCTTCCATAATTTCACACATGTGTATGCTCTAATCTCACTTCTGCAGTTCATTCCTTTCTTCACTTGGTGATATGTCAGTTCCTTTCTAGTTGCTCCATAGCTCACATGTATGTATGTTGAGGTCTCACTTGAGCAAGTTCAGTCTTTCCTCACTTGGTGATGTGCCGATTCTTTCCTAGTAGCTTCCATAGCTCACATGTCTAGATGTTGTAGTCTCACCTGTGCAAGTTTAGTCTTTCTCCACTTGATGATTTTCCATTTCTCTCCTAATTGCTCCATAGCTCACATGTATGTATGCTCTAGTCTCACTTGTGCAGTTCAGTCCTTTCTCCACTTGGTGATGCGCCGGTTCTTTCCTAGTTCCATAGCTCGCATGTATGCGTGCTCTAGTCTCACTTGTGCAAGTTCAGTCTTTTCTCCACTTGGTGATGCACCGGTTCTTTCCTAGTTGATCCATAGCTCACATATGTGTATGCTCTAGTCTCATTTGTGTAGTTCAATCCTTTCTCCACTTGGTGATGTGCCGATTCTTCCTAGTTGCTTCCATAGCTTCACACATGTGTATGCTCTAGTCTCACCTGTGCAGTTCAGTCCCTTCTTCACTTGGTGATGTGTCGGTTCTTCTTAGTTGTTTCCATAGCTTCACACATGTGTACGCTCTAGTCTCGCTTGTGCAGTTCAGTCCTCTCTTCATTTGGTGATGTGTCGGGTCAAATTTGTTGCTTCGATAGCTCTATGTGCATGTGTAGGCTATTCACACTGTGTTGTTCAGTCTTTCTCTCACTTGGCGATATACCGGTTCAGATATGCTGCCTCCATAGCTCTATGTGCATGTGCAGGTTGGTCACACTTGTGTTGTTCAGTCTCTCTCCCACTAGATGATGTATCGGTTCATATCTGTTACTTCTATAGCTCGATGTGCATGTGCAGGCTAGTCACGCTTGCGTTGTTCAATCCTTCTCTCACTTGGTGATGTGTCGGTTGAGATATGTTGTTTGCATAACTCTATGTGCATGTGTAGGCCAGTCACGCTTGCGCTGTTCAACTTTTCTCTCACTTAGTGATGTGCTGGTTCAGATTTGTTGCTTCCATAGCTCTATGTGCATGTGTAGGATAGTTACACTTTTGTTGTTCAGTCTTTCTCTCACTTAACGATGTACCGGTTCAGATCTTGAACGGGAGACGGTAGGTCAAGTAAGGATAAGGCTTGATTAGGATTAGGGAGTCTCTCTCTCTCTCTCTCTCTCTCTCTCTCTCTCTCTCTCTCTCTCTCTCTTCCATTCCTCTATTTCGTCCTTTGGTCCTCTTTCCTCTACCTCTCTCCTAACCTTAGTCTAAACCTTTTTCTCTTCCCTCTCTCTCTCTCTCTCTCTCTCTCTCTCTCTCTCTCTCTCTCTCTCTCTCTCTCTCTCTCTCTCTCTCTCTCTCTTCCATTCCTCTATTCCGTCCTTTGGTCCTCTTTCCTCTACCTCTCCCATAACCTAAGTCTAAACCTTTTTCTCTTCCCACTTGGCATGCGATTAGCCTCCCCCACTCACTTGTTACATTGCCAGGAAACGAAACGGTAAGAGAAAGTTGAACTCACGTGGTGGAGAAAGAGGACAAGGGGAGGATTGTCCGTCCCTCGTGCCACCAAGAAGGAAAAGAAGGGAACACTTGAGAACAGTAAACGGAAAACGTTGCGAGATTGGAAGCAGGAGAGTCCAAAGAGGACTAAAAAAAGAGATTGTTGTTTGAGAAGAGAGGTCAATTGACTCAACCAGAACCCGGACTGCATGACTATGAGAAGAGGATGGATTGAATGAGTGAAGTAGAAGGAATGGGAAGGAACCCAAAGACGAGAAGAAAGCTTAGGCATGTGGGAAAGGCTATGTGTTGATCCCAAATGGGGGATTGTATTGGTCTTTGCATGTGGGTTTGATTGTGCGGGTGAGTAGCATTGGGATGTCTTTAGCGGGACTAGGCCCGGTAGGCCAAGCGGCAAAGGAAATGGGGAAGGGCAAGGGGCCAAGGGGCCCTTAGTGTAAACTTTACCTATGAATGGGGCCTTGTGAAGTAGCCGTTTGTATGTGGATGGAGGCCCCGAAAAGGAAAAAAGGGCAGGCACCAAGACCATGAATGGAACGTGTTGATTGCCAAAGCACATAGGGGCAAAGGGGGAACACCACACTGTCGCGCCCCGATGAGGCTGTAGGACTGTTGTGTTAGGGAAATGGTGTGCGACCTACTGATGACGCTTAGCTTGCGCACAAGAGAAAAGAAACTCGCAAAGAACCCTGGACTGCAAGAGTATTGGAAGGAGCAATTGCCTGCGAACACAACCAAGGATCAGGAAAACTACGCTTGCGAAAAGATCATCGAGACTACCATCCGGCGTGAGGGTTGAGCCACATCCCCAATGTCAAAACTCTCTCGCTCGATGGCCCACCCCCATCCATCCCAAAGCACTAGGTGGGGATGACCGTGTGACGAATGGTCCGCACCCTAAGCATGAGCGTGGGAGGGCCGAGCCAGCTGGGACCCGCGGTGGGGTCGACACAGGCTCGAAAGTCTAACGGGGTTTGGCCCTACAAAAATGGTGGAGGTGACGGGCATAGGGTTAAACTGACCCTATCAATCCCAAGGGGGACGCCCGACGCATGAACGTGTACACAACCAAAGATAAGGATATCAGGACTTGAGAACGTTGTTCCCCTTAAGAGAATCAGATTTGAGAGTGGTTGGCCGCATGGCATGGCCAGGCCTGGAGGTATAACATGCTTGATTACACACTTGATCAGCTGCTCCTTTGCGGAGTGGTTGGGTGCATGGTGTTCGCCAGTCCGAGGAACCTTAGGGTCAGTCGCAGATCCAGCCTTCCTCTTCGTGTGAAAGAAGGGCTCCGGTTACCTGGCAGGTGGTTGGTGCTTCGGCCTCAGCCGGGGTCCAATGAAAATCCCGCGGCGGAGTGATCCGACTGGTTGGGCGCTCTTCTCTTTTCTTCTTTTGGGCCCAGCAGGCCCATGCACTAAACACTTGAAATGCTTGAAGGAACCAACATGAATACAACGGTTATCGAAAAAGGAACAATCATGAACAATCATGCCCTATGAAACGACAGACAAAGAAAGAAAATGAGAATGAAGGGAGCTGCTAGACTCCAAGGAAAACTAGCTCACCCTTGAAGATGCTCACGAAAAGGAACCAGCCACTATGTATGGACAATAGGGGGAGTGGCACACATTATGACTGGTTTCGGCCTTCGGCCGCCTATAACTATATATAACTCTGGCGTGGCCTCAAGTTATATCGCCTTTACTGGCCAGCATTGCTTTGCACGGAATGGAGAATGCTTTGAATGAGTGGGCTCGGCAACAGGCGGCCGAAGGCCGAGTTATCCTAGTAAGATACGCCGATGATTTCGTTGTTCTTCACAAGGCTCGAAGAATTGTTCAGGGCGCTCAAGGGTCCCTATCACAATGGCTTCAACCCATGGGCCTGCACTTTGTGCCTGATCAAACTCGCATAGTCCCTACGGGAGAAGGATTCCATTTCTTAGCACATGACGTGCTCCACCTTGGCAAAGGCACGGTCCTGAGAGATGATGCGAGGTATGGATAAAATGCGCTGGATGCACCATGGGAAAAACACTTGTACTATGTGTATCTCACTTGGGACTTGTGATATGCATGAAGGGAAATTGAGCGTCCTGCCTAAGGAAGCAAAAAGTGGGTCTGAACCAGATGGGGCGGGTTGCGAACTGTCGTCTATTTGAAGTGCCACCTTATCTCATGCGTGGGAGGTTGGGCTAGCGGGCTGTTGGGCAGGAGTTGGTCTCGCCGGTTGATTAGTAACACTCTCTACCGGGCGGATCAAGCATGGCTCAGCACCTTGCCCAGACGGGATGCGAAACGTCTCCACAGGCGGGGCGGCTGCTTGTCAGCAGACGGATGAAGATCACTGCATGTGGGGCAAGGAGGGCGCCTCGGGGATGATTAGTAGCTTCTTGAAGCACGGCGTGGGGAAAGGTTAACCATTATAGGACCAATGGATGAGAATGCCCGGACGACTAGCCCTTGCTCCTACCGGGGTGCCCAGGGTGATTCCCGGTACCAACCGGGGTGTACGAGGGCGGCAAGACGGGATGGGGTATTCTAGGCAAACAGAGAGGGGTGATACCCTGTGCCAGAGTTGAGGTACCGCGCTTGCGACGGTTGAGCTGTGCTTATGGTATGGAATAAAACTCTACCGACGGCAACAATGGAGAGACCACTTTGGAAAAAGGCCGGTAAGGAGATGATCGCGCCTGTATGTAAGATTGCCTGAGTTTTTCGTATTTTGTGATCCCCCTTTGTAAAGATGAATGAGATGTAAGTTGTTGGGCAGAGCCAAAATTCTAGTCTATTCCCACCTCCCACCTAAGTCCGCACAAGTGAGTGAAGATGACGAGAGGAAGAGATAGAGGTCAGTTGTGAAAGGAACCAAGAGAATGAGCTTGGGTGAGAAGGGACCGTTTAGAGGTATCTGAGGGAGGTTAGACTTTGAGAATGGGGAGGTAGACTACGCTAGACCTTGATGAGGGGTCTGAAATATTCTCATCTAGGATGTAGGTTAAACCTAAGAACCGAGGTCGGTGCTTGGTTGTGAAAAGCAGGGATCGGGTGCTGGAACCAAGATGGTGCGGTGGCTATCGTCCCCAATCTATTCTAGCGGACCGGAAATGCCAATAGATGTCAAGGACGGGGTATCCGTTGTTCTGTCGGAAGAAGGGTCCTGGACAGATCTAGAGTCGGCATACCAAACCGTGATGTTGGGTGAAGGGGATGCCTACCTCTGGATAGAAACGTTGTGGACCAAGGTCAACCTAACCCGGCTAACGCCAAACTTGGCAGATTTGGAATTTCGGGGGATTGTGGAGACCCGGGGATGGATCTACTTGTCCAAGGAAGGAGAGAACGCAATGGTTGCGAACTTGGCAATAGGGGTAGTCTTGTACAAGTTTAGGCGGGCGGAACGAGAAGTAGAGTGGGTGCCATGTCAGCGGGAAGATATGGAAATGGATAAGATAGATGTGTGGGTGGAACTCGGAGATAGAGGGAACGTAAGGCGGCCACTTAGAACCATGAGGTGCGTCCTACCTCCGTTCTTGGTGGATGAGGTCTTCGGAACCCGGAGTACGCAGGTACGGATATGTCAGTCCATGTCAAGCCTTGGGCTGTACCAAGGCGACAGGCATAACTTCTTCCGTCTATCGGTCGAAGGGGCCCCTTCGAAGGGAATTGGGCGAGAGAGCTGGCCGAGATACTAAATTGTCTCGGCACGGATGAGGTGTTTGTCCCAAGCCCCGTGCATTGGAAAATAATCTACAAGAATGTAGCCATAGGGGAGACGTTTCTGGATGGGCTAAAGGATCTATGGTATGAGGAAGAGGACGATCTCACTGACGAGAAGGGAGATGAAGCAATTGAAGACTGGGACTTTTGAGGGATGGGTCCGCGAGGCAGGAATGATAAGGGTGGTCGGCACTGTGCAGGGGACAAGCATGGCTAGGGAACAACGCTTAAACGATCGGATGTTTAGAGGATGGAAACCAAGGCGTCTCGAACGAGGAATAAAAATGACCTTGCCGACATGAAACGAGTGGAGAGGAACGACTTGTGACTAGGAAGAAGATGAGATCGCATCGGGATTATCATTCTTATGGGTACAAAGGGTACGAAACCCGTTGAGAGAGGAAGAAGGATGGGACCACATAGTTGAAGGGAGTGTAGAATCCCTTGGGACGGTGTACCTATCAAAGAAGGGCTGACATATGTTCTACATAACAGCGTCTGGATAAAACCCACTGTGGATCTTGGGGGAAGCAAAGCAATGGACTCACAATATGGCCCACGGATTCGCCAACGAAGGATGGGACGAGGTAAGTAGCAGGGCCATAATAGGAGGATGGGAGGAGCTTAGGCCGTCGTACCAGTTACTCCAGACCTGGGTACCGCACTTTGTGGCGGATTGGTTCGGTGGGGATGAGCACATCTACGTGGTGGAAGAATCCTTGGACGAAGTAGACTTGGGCTCCTAGTGGCTGGTCGACGCCCACTATAAGATCTCGTTGGAAATAGGACCCTTTCATGGTGATAAAGCAAAAGAGGTCATCGACATCTTAAAAGTTATTAAGGACGACCAGATCGAGGTGGACGACAGAACTGAGGACGCGATACTTCACTGAGAGGTGGCAACAAGCCCCTCATATGTGGGTGGCATATTTCTGTTGTTCGAAGTCTTATGGGCTTAGTCTGGGGATCATCGCATAGGTAGAAAGAGCGCCGACGACAGGCAAATAAGAATAGGATCGGGATGTATATAGGGTGGGATTAACACCAAGAGCAAATGTACATTAGGAAGAAGGATGCGCCGCTTAGCGGGGAAAACTAAACTAAGAGTACGGAATTTCAGTGGATGCAGCAATCGACCCGAAGAAAGCGCGAAGGGAGGCGCCGCAGGATGGCTCGAAGAATGGCGCTCTGGAAACGAAGGCCTCGTGAGATCTTCCCGCCAAGCGAGATAGACAGCACAATAGAAATAACTATGCCGGCGAAGAACGGGGTAAGCAACCCGGTGATGGACTGGGTGGGAGTAGTGTTGGTGGAAGACACAGTGTATCTAGTAGTGGAGTTGGAATGGCATGCAAGGGGTGAACGTGGACCTTCGGGGAAGCGTACATGCCACGGGATCGTTGTACCTATCGGAAGAAGGGTGGCGCACCTTTGGGATCACCTTGGCCTCTGGGGCGACCCCGTGCAAATGCTTGAAGGAGCCTGGCAGATAACAGGAGAGGGATTCGAGTTCGCAGATCCAGAACGGAACGACGTGACGACTGAAGTTAGAGCCGTCATGGCAGGAACCTTCACCTTGCCAAACGAAATCGTACGAATGAGACTGTCGCCCTTCCTACTGGGACGATTGGGAGGCGTGGAATGAGTTAAGCAGGCGATAGCTGCACTAACTAAGCTAAGCTTTGAGGAGACCTTGGTATACAAGGAATACTACCGGGTCGTCCTAGTGATGGGGCCATTTGAGGAAGAACAGGGATATGAAGTGCTATGTGTTTTGCTTGCGGCTGTAAGAACTAGACCGAGGATTCCACTAGTAAGTAACGAGACTATGTGGGGAGTTATTAGGCGTGAAGTAAGTCGCGGAATGACCTACGTAGACGACACTTATCGTCTGTTTGAGCTACCGGAGGAGGAGGTAGTCCAATAGGGAGGAAAAGGGAACGAAGGTAACATGAAGGTCCGGGTAGGGAGCAGAAGAACAGCTAGCGGGGCTTGGGGCCTGAGGAGGAGGTACTTACTTTTTGTTTGAACCATGCAGAAATCCACCAACCAGCAATGGCAATGAGGCGCACCCGAGCGGCACGGCGGCCCTCGCACCCTCGCCCGCCCACGGAGAGCGATAACGGGTGGGAGGTGTCGCTCCCGACAAGCTACGAGGTAAGGGCATTGACATGGACAGGCGAGTTGTAACCTTGGGGAGGAACCAAGCCTTCACGATGGTAGAATGACTATGGAGCGGTATGAGATTCAATAGAGGGCCAGGAGATGACTTGTACACCGATCTGAGGGTAACTTGAACTTTGTATCTACCTAAGATTGGGTGGCACGTGCTAGGGACCGAGATATCCCTGGGGCACGGGGTACTGCCAATCTTTCGGAGAGCGGTCTGGGCATTGGCCCGAATAGGCCAAGAGATTCGGGGTAAATGGAATGTAGGGCTGAGAACTCGGGTGGAAGTAGGAGGATGGCGAAAATTTAGAGCCCCGACATCTGTGTTGCAATGTCAAGTACCCCATTTCATGATAGACTTGGTATTCAGAAGCCTCCCGAGGGCAAGGGATCTGGTGAATGCGACCTTAATCTGGGTACACAATTTCCAGCCGCAGACAACGGAAATGTTTTACGATATGTCGGTAAAACACGGGCCGTTTTGGGAAAATCGGGCTTGGGAATCGCTTGATATTCGGGACGCCACGATTGGCTTATGAAGAATACGAGCCAATAATTATTAGGGAAATAGGAATGGGAGAGAACGACCTTGCGGGGTTGGTTAGACTGTTCAAAGAGCCCGTTGAACAGGAAGAGCCTGAGGAACCGGTGTGAGAAAATGTTGGGGAAGGTGACCAAATGAGAAGATAAGCGATGAACTGTTAAACAAAATTGAGAATAGTGATCTGTGGGAGATAGCGGATGGAGTCCTACTCTATCTAAGGATGGATCGGGACAGGACCAGGATGACTGCTACCATCAAGGGCGCTAGAAGTGTCCAAAGGCAGGAAAGGAAAAGGCCATCCCCAAAGAAGGGACCCACTCCGCTATGGACGTGTCGCTTTAGATCCGATGCGCGGTGGTGTCGGAACACTGACCCGAAGCAGCATGCTTTCCAACGGGAAAGGCAAGTGATACCCCGCAAACCAAGAAGGGGGGGGGCAGACCATTATGGCCACTATGAAACTGGAAATATTAAATGGCAAGGATGGATAGATCATGAAACCGACAGTAAGCCTTAGGACCTAGGATCCTAAGAACCTTGGAGGGTCTTCCACAAAAAAAAAAAAAAAATCCTATGTGCAGGAGTAGAGAAGGATGGCGACTGAGGAAGTAGCGGGGAGCCTACGAAGCAAGGGAAGTCGAAGCATAGAAAAGGATGTAGAATAGAACGACGGGACCGTAAGGGACCGAGAGTCTACAAGATCGGAAGGTACTAAGGAAGGAAGAAAGGAAGTCGCGACTGGGGAAAGATCAGGAAAAGTAGGAGGAAGCAAACGAGGGACCCAGGAAACTGGGGGAGATAGGGATAAAGGCAGCCCGGCGCCACGAGCATCGAAAGGCACATTGTCGAAAAAGGTAAGGCTAACGAATGCCCAGAAGAAATTAGTCGAGATAGAAAGAAGGACGGCAGAATACAAGGCAAAGTTGATGGAAGAGATGATGAATGAAAGCGAGGGGGACTTCGTCGGAGAAAGGTCGCGCGAGGAGCAAGAGGCAAACCAAGGGCAAGGGAGTCGAGATGATGTTATACAAAGAAGAAATGATAGGATTAGGGAGCACAGAGAGACGCCGACTAAGAAACGGAAAGAGAGAACGGGATCTCCGAAAAGGGAGGCGGAAAAAGCCACCAACCCACCTGCTATAGACAGTGGGACAAGCCGACCAGTGGCCTCACCCGTAATCCCAAGAGGATGCGAGGGACTTTGGAGCTTGAGAGAGAGGGTGCTAGGCTGGTTCGACTCGGAAGGGACGACAAAGGCTGGAAAAGGGGTGGAAGCTGGTAAGGAAGAGAGAGGCTCCAACACTGCCGGCGGAACATGAGGAACCGAGGGGGAACTTAGAAAGATGGTGTCTTCCCTCACGTGTGTGCTAAATAAAAGTCAGGGGTATCTGGCTGATGCCAAGAAGAAGCTGGCATTCGATGGGGAAAATATCACAAAGTTCTTGATAGATTACGAAAATTTGGCAGCACTAGTAAGGTGGAGCGAGGAGGAGAAAATGGAGCACCTAGGGCAGCATGTGTCACTGAACCTAGGAAGGGACGTAATGGCTATCGTCGCCACCAACGAATCCTGGAAGGAGGCCCGAGACGTAATGATGAGGAAATATTTGGCAGCCGAGAAAATGGCTACGAAGACAGAGCTGGCTGCGGTGCAAAGAAAGAACTTTGCAACATATAACGATTTCCTGAGGGAATTCACCCTCGTGGCGTTGCGGATCCTAGGGGTGACCGACTGTATAATAAGCAAATATTTCCTTAGACAGTTTGCCGAATTTGACCTATCGGCCTACCAGCAGACCACAAAATTCATGAATACAAGGGACGTCGACTTCAGTACAGTAACAAACATTGCTGAGAAGATGGTCGTAACCGACTCGTTCGCCCTGCTGAAGGAGGGGGAGGTCATAGACTTAACCGGTAAAATAGGAGACATGGTGATAAGAGGGATAGAGAGTCTGCATGAGCGTGTCCATGGGGTAGATGGCAAGATCGAAAGAGTCGAGAACGCATTAATGGTAATGCAAGTCTTAGTGATGCAAACCCAGGCAGCTCGACCCCCCCTCCCGGCACAAGAAGCTGTGGCTCCAACAGGAATAGCTAACCGAGGATTTAATAGAAGCGATCTAGCCTCCGAACAATGCAGGTACTGCAAGCTGGTTGGACATTTTGCGCGGACATGCCCAACACTCAACCATGATGTTCCAGGACGCTACGAGAGGAAATCATAGGCCCTCGTGGAGAAAAGGTACATTGGAGCTCCCCGGGAGGGATGTGGCGAACCATAATTGTGCTTAATAACCTTAATGTCGCCACAGGAAAGGCGGAGCTAATAGCAGAACTGGCTTGGGAATAGGCGCGAGTGCGCGGGCCACAGACTAACTTCATTCTAGAAAGTGATGGGCGGGATAGGGTGAACGTGACCACAAGACAGTGAGCGACGGGAAGAAAGGTCGCACATGACGTAGTGATGGAAGATGCAACGCATGGCCCGGGGGCGCCGCAAGAAGCCGAGGCACAGGAGCAAGAGAAGGTTTATGGGAAAACTAGAGAAGAGGCCCCCATAGATGAAGCAACCTCGGCCAAGAAGAAATTTCGGTATCAGATTCCCATCCTAACTATGACTGAAATCGATGACACCCTTAGCAAGCTGCTAGGGACCATGGTGTCGGTCTCATTCCAGACCATGTTACAGGCAAGTCTTAGACTCCTAAAAGACCTTAGACAACTCTTGACGAGGCAAAGAGTAGAGATAGAGGAGGGGCCGGAATAACATGAAGAGGAGAAGGAAGAGGAGGCACCGCGAGAAGTCACCAACCTCTGAAGGATTCCTGGGGACCTGGAAGACCTAGAGAAGGCCTTCGCAGACATCCGGCTAAGCCTGCCAGACCACGAAGGTGGCGAAGTTATGAGGGCGCCACCCGGAACGAAGCTTAGTTTCCATGCGCTGCCGGTGGGCAAGCTGAAAGTCCAGATCGGAAGCCACCACACCGATGCGTTGGTAGACGGAGGGGCAGAAATCACGCTCATTAGGAGGGACTTTGCAAAGATTACGGGATGTGCAGTGAACAAAGAAACAACTGGAAGCATCCGCGGGGCAGGAGGGGAAATTCCCTTCTCCGGGTACGCTACTAAGTGTGTAGTCAAGGTCGGGGTTAGCGAGTTCATTTGGTCGTTCCAACAGATGACTGTCATGAACGAAACGGACCACGACATAATCCTTGGGAGACCTTAGTGTGCAAATGTGGAGATGATAGGAATGCACCTGCATGATGGGACATACATGGCAAACATAGAAGACCCGATGACGGGACGTGGTGAGTTGCTCCGTCTCATCGGGACAGGGGGTGACACACCAAAGGGGAAACTAGCAACATGGTCACCTTCATTCGAGGAAAGTGCCAGAAAGGGGGCCTTCGCACAAATGGAAGGAATGAGAGAAATGGTAGAAATCATGATCGAAGAAAGAGTCAAGATGGGATTACATCGAAAAAAGCGGAGACAAGAGGACGATGCCTTGGGTGTTATTGTAATAGAGAAAGAAATAGAGGTCGAATTGAGAGGCAACTTGCCTAGACTGAATGAGGTTCGAGATGAGGAGTCCGGGATAACACTTGAAGTCCCCGACTTACTACACCTCGTCAAAGTCATTAGGTACCATAAGGCGGGCGTGGACCCGGTTGCTCTTGCCATGTTTGAAGGAGAGATTCGAAAAGGCTACTGCCTGAATGGGAAATCGATCAGCATCCATCCTCGAATTGCCGAAGTACCACGAGCGGTCCCAACTATTCATTTTTTAGGAGAAAGATCCGGGAAGGAAGCGTTCGCAAGTACAAGCCAATAGGAAAGAAAACTAAGCTTGTCTCGGTCCAGCTAGAGACAACGAAGGATGAAGCCATGGACACAGAGGAAGAAGTCCTCCGGGAGATTAGAGAAAGAAGGGCAACAGAGGGGCATCGAATACCGATTTTAGTGGCAAAGACCATGAAGATAGGGATGGAGGGATTCCTGACAGAGCAGGAAATACGCTGGATTAAGGAAGCATGTCAAGAATTTCACCTAGCGTTTGCCTTCAATGACCATCAAAAGGGGCGAATGGACGCAAAGTTGATACCTCCAGTCAGGATCCACACAGTTGAGCACGAATTTTGGAATGACAAGGGACCTGCCTACGATTTCGGAGTAGCAGCAGAAGTGACAGAATTGCTTAGAGCAAAGCACTCCTTCGTGGCGGAACTCGCCGCATCACTGTACGCAAATAGGTGGTTTGTGTTCCTGAAGCCTAACAAGACGCTTAGGTGGATCCAGGATCTGCAGAAACTAAATGATGTCACCATCCGGAACGCGGGGTCACTGCCTCTAGTAGACTTGTTGGCAGAATCTCACGCAGGGTGAAGCATTTACTCATTAGTAGATCTCTATTCCAGATACAAGCAACTCTCGTTGGACGCCCGTGATAGACCCTACACTACCATGCACACTCCGGTAGGCCAACTACAAATGCAAATGATCCCTATGGACTTCACTGGTGCTGTGGCAGAAGCGCAGAGGAGGATGCTCGCAGTTGCTGGGGACATGTTCCCTGCAAAGTGCAAGCCTTACATTGATGATGACCCGATTAAGGGCGCTCGAGAGAAGGATGAAACGGAAGTTAAACCCGGAGTGTGAAAATTGATATGGGACCACCTGCAGGACATCAAGGAGTTTCGCCGTCGGTTCTTGGTGTACAACATCACTGCCATCGGCCCCAAGAGTATCCTGGTAGCTCCGGAAGTGACTATCTTAGGGTTTCGCTGCGGGACATATGGGAGGAAGCCTGATCCAGCCAAGACGGACAAAATTTCTAAACGGCACACACCCCTACGTACCACAACGGAAGTAAGGGCCTTCCTAGGGGTTGTAGGGTTTTGGAGAATTTTCATCAAAGGCTTCGCTAAGAAAGCAGAGCCCATTCGGGCCATGATTCACGAAGAGGGTACGATGGACTGGACGGAGGAACGAGAATCGTCCTACACTACCTCAAGACCCTCCAGGCTTACCTCTTTGGAATAAGGTTCATCTTGAGGATCGACCCAACAAACGCCGCAGCGGCACTGAAGAACTACAAGCCCATAGACCCTACCGTAGGAAAATAGGTTGGGTTCATTTGGTAGTTTTACTACAAGATCGAGCGCATAGCCGGTCTTAGGAATAGGGTCGATGGCCTAAACAGGGTTTGCGTTACACCGGAAGGAGTAGAGGACGCGGAACCTGTCGATGCATTCCTCGACTATGAGGGAGGGACCCTTGTGGTAGACAAGGAGATGGTAGAGCCTACCTGCACATCCGACGAATTATTGATTAAGGCGTTGGAAAAAGGGTCTCCCTCAGTAGTGGCAGAACTCGGCAAGGGAGCGGTTACAAGGACTAGCCGTAAGGAAGAGGCCTCATGGGGTGACATTGTGGGCCCTCAGGAAGAGTTGATGGCAATGGCTGTAGAAGGGGGACGGGAAGCGGTTGTGACTTTGGTTGAGTCATGGAAACAGTAAACCAAGTACAGCATGGACAGGAGGATCGCTAGGATCGGAAGAAATTCTTTCTTATTCGCATGTACGATGGGATCTTCAAGGAAATCGGTCTATTGCTAGTAGGAAACAAGGAGGCTGAGGAGATCAGCCTCAAGGCCAGAGAAGAGGCCGATAAGTATGTATTGAGGAATGAGCATCTATTCAGGAAGGAGGAAGGTCTAATGCCTAGAAGGGTTGTGTGTGGACGATCCAGGCATGTGGACATAATTCAGGCGATGCACGATGGGTTGGCATGGGGACATCGCTCCTCGAAGGGGACACTAGCGAAAATAGTGTCGCTCTACTTCTGGGAACAAATGGGGAGTATGGTTGCCACATACTGCCAAACCTGTTTGATCTGTCAAGAGCGAAGTACGACTTGTGTTTACGAACCTTTGGACCCACGCGGGTGCTAGGACCAGGACACCTGGTTCACCTCGATCTCGTGCTCATGCCCATATCTACAAAAGGATACTGGTACATGCTTGACGCTAAAGATAATCTTAGTGGGTTTGTGAAGGCAATAGCTTTTAAGAAGATAATTGGATTGACAGTGGCAGACTGGGTCAAGGACTTCTACCTAAGGCACTCATTAATCAGAAAATTCATAGCCGATAATGGGACAGAGTTCGTAAACAAGGACGTGTTGAGCACCTGCAAAAGACTTGGGGTGCCCAGTAAGCTAATCAAGCCATACCACCCGAAGGCTAACGCGCTCGTGAAGAGGTGACACCGGACCCCTCAAAAACACGACTGCAAAGTTAGCAGCAGACGATCTAGGCAATTGGCCCAAGTACCTCAAGCAGGCAGTTCTCGCAAAAAACGTGACTCTGAAGAGAACTACAGGTTGCATCCCAGCCGAGTTGTGGTATGGGAGGGCAATTGACTTTCTAGTGGAAGCCCTAGTACCAACTTGGAGTAGGTTGGACGATAACCCACGCTTGACCACGAAACAATTAATCGAGGCTAGATGTCAGCAGATTGTTCAAAATGAGGAGGCAATGGAAGAAGCAGTGAGTCGGGTTCTGGATAGCAAAATGAAAGACAAGGCGAGGCGGGATCAGCTGAGGAACTTCAGGAAAGAACCACTACAGGTGGGGGAAAGGGTCCGAGTCAGGAATTCGGAACTAGAAAGTACTTGGTCAGGACAGTTGGGAAAGAGGTTCAAGGGCCCCTACCGGGTCACCAAGTGGCTAGGGATGAACACTTTTGAATTGGAAGATTTGGATGGGACCAGGACGAAAGGATCATTTCCAAAACAACGATTGGTCAGGTTTCTAAGTCCGGATTCAGTGGAACAGCGGTTGCAAGAGGCTCAGGATAAGGAAACTGAGGAATCGTCGGAATAAGTACCGACAAAGATCTTATCTATGGTGTGTATTGTCTTCCTTTGGGGATGACTTTGGACTGTGCTTATGGGCAAGGGTTGCATGGGTTGAGTAACGCAGCTGGGATGTCTGGGGCAACGTACCATAGTTTTTGTGACGGATGGATGATATTGGGATGAATGTTTGGGGCATTGTACCATAGTGTTTGTGAGGGATGGATGATATTGGGATGAATGCTTGGGGCATTGTACCATAGTTTTGATGAGGGATGGATGATATTGGGAGAAAAGTCTGAGGCAGTGTACCATAGTTTTTGTGAGGGATGGATGATATTGGGATGGATGTTTGGAGCATAATACCATAGTTTTTTTGTAAGGGATGGATGGGATCGGAAAGGGGAACGTAGAACAAGGTGTCATACTGTACTGCATGTGGGGACTGGGGCAAGGGGCGCATCCTGGAAAATTGGAAAACCTTGGTGTCATAAGGAACCGGGATTCTTTGTTTTTTTCACTGCCTGGACGGGGCTTCGCCTTGGAGATATGGACTAGGGCTTCTGTTTGTCTTGTGATGACAGGCACAGGGGAAACTCAAGTAAAAAAATGAAACTCAACAACGAGAACGATATCAATTGCGCGAATGTACTTTCGAAGATAAATGGCAGAGCCCTGAGAGGCCACGCGACAGACAGAGACCGATACTGTTCATATGGCCACAACCAAAACGGACACTGGGGAGGAGAAAGCGAAAGCTCCTAGCAAGCAAACCCTCGCCCTTTAAGGAGGGAGAAAAATTGCAGCCCTTGTTCGAAGAGGAAAGAGGGGAACAAAGAGGGGAGGAGAGAAGGGACGAAAAGAAAGACAAAGTATGCATGACAGTTGTGGGGGAAGGGATAACGGAAGACAAAGTATGCAGGGCAGTTGTGAAAGAAGGGATGAAGAAAGATAAAGTATGCATTACAGTTGTGAAAAGAAGGGGAAGAAAAAGAGAGTATGTATGACGAACGAAATAGGCATGACAGTTGTGAGAAGGGGTATACGAATTTTGAGGAGGGACACGAAAAAAGGATAAACATCCCCGACAATTTGAATCCTGAAAACTTTACGGGTGAGTTCAGCCCCGTACGGGAGGAAGAGAATGAGAGTGAGGATGAGGTGCAGGAGGTCATTAAGATCAGTAGTGAGGATGAGACAAACGAAATTTAAGGACCAAGAGAAGAAGGGCAACCTTCAACAAGTGGGCCGAAGGAACCTCCAAGTGGGAGAAAGAATTTAATCCAACACCCAGTCACTAGTTTGAGCAAGGGGTCAGTGTAATCAAGCATGCCTGGATCATTAAGGTCATGAGATTGATGAGAGTCGGGGAGTTGGTTACACCCTTGGACTTTTTCCGTTAGGAGGAATTGCAAGAGATTGCGAGGAGAAAAAGAAAAATTGTGGCATCCATCCTGAGAACTGAAGTGCCGACGGGAACGGTTGACGAACGGGCAAGCAAGCGAAAACGGACTAATAATAATGAAAGAGACTAGGCATGAGGCATATTTTCACAAAGTTCGTTTTTTTAAGCGATGTGAGGAGTAAAGTTTGACTAGTATGGATAAGGTCGTGGAGACTAAGCAAGACAAGCACTAGACAAAACTTAACCCGGATGAGCAAGAAAATAGTATTTGAGCAACTTTATGGATGAACTACCATGAAAGGATTATGTGCAAGAAGCATTGGCAAGGGACATGGGTATGAGACTAATTGGGATGGTTGAATTGAGCCTGGGTTTGAGAAAGGTGTGGCAAGATGCGAGAAAAAATGTATGTAAGAATTGACTAAGCTTGGGCTTGAGAAAGGTCTGGCAAGATACCAGAGGAAATGTATGTGAGAATTGACTAAGCTTGGGTTTGGGAAGGTCTCGCAAGACGTCAGAATGAAATGTATGTGAGAATGGATTGAGCTTTGACTTAAGAAAGGCCTGGCAAGACGCCAGAAAGAAATGTATGTGAGAATGGATTGAGCTTGGGCTTNTGGCAAGACGCCAGAAAGAAATGTATGTGAGAATGGATTGAGCTTGGGCTTGAGAAAGACTTGGCAAGACGCCAGAAAGAAATGTATGTGAACATTGATTAAGTTTGGGCTTGAGAAAGGTCTGGCAAGATGTTCATGAAACAATGCATACAAAGAATGACAGAGCTCGGACTTGAGAAAGGTCTGAATTTTTTTTTCCATGAGAGACTACCTGAAAACATACCGAGGGAAGCTTGTCGGAATGATCAAGAAGACTCGTATACGGAACTGTTTAAGAAGGGGTTGAGGAAGGTAGCAGATCAGACTGAAAAATCGCAAGGAATAACTTGAGAAGGATTCGGGAGGCCTAGCAAAAAGGTCATGAAAAGCACAGGTAAAGACCACATGAGAATAAGTGCGGGAAGCCTAAGAAGAGGCTGAGGGCATTGAATGAGACCAAATACGAACGGGCCAACAAAAGACAAAGAGAATGGTCGAGCTAAGGATGAAACCAAAGAGAGGAACAAATCGGATTTGAAACCTCGAGCAGGCACAAGGCCAGGAAAGAGGGGAACATCGCATTTGAGTAAGGCGAAAAGATGGTCAGATGCACGGATTGCACGGGCCAAAAAGTCGATTATATGATGCATTCATAATGGCCAGACACACGGATTGCACGGGCCAAAAAGTCGATTATATGATGCATTCATATTGGCCAGACACACGGATTGCACAGGCCGAAAAGTTGATTATTGAGATTACTCAAGTTTGGGAAAGAAGCACAGATTATAGAAGCCAGAAAACGGACAACAAAGGAAAGACATAAGGGAAAGATTTAAAATGGACCCTAGCAAACTAACCACCTATCCTATCTCACTCCCCCACTCTTATCGACTTTTCCCCAAGTCACTTTCCCCATTAATAAATGACTGGTGCATGATGAGGACTTCGCGAATGGGGGGGGGAATGTGTCAGGGCCGGTGGTTCCCGAAACAAGTCCGACCCATGAGAGACTGTGTCCATTCAACTCGCAACGGGATTTATTCAACTCCGTTGTACCCGTTGAACGGCCATGAGGCCCGAGTTGAATCCCCGTTGAACGGTATAACGGGGGCTTCCCGTTGAATTCCGATCAACGGGTCGATCGCA
This sequence comes from Chara braunii, assembly GCA_003427395.1. NCBI lineage: Eukaryota > Viridiplantae > Streptophyta > Charophyceae > Charales > Characeae > Chara > Chara braunii. The sequence continues at coordinate 1,709,633 of BFEA01000057.1, forward strand.
ATGGGGCTCGGACACGTGGCGAGACACACGTGGAATAAAAAAAAGTAAAAGAACTACCCTCTGTGTGTGTGTTCATGTGTGTGTGTGTGTGTGTGTGTGT
>BFEA01000057.1:1731957-1755271 GCA_003427395.1 Chara braunii
TATGTTCTAGTCTCACTTGTGCAGTTCAGTCCTTTCTCCACTTGGTAATGTGTCGGTCCTTCCTAGTTGCTTCCATAGCTTCACAAATGTGTATACTCTACTGTCACTTACGCAGTTCAGTGATGCGTCGGTTCTTCCTAATTGCTTCCATAGCTTCACACTTGTGTATGCTCTAGTCTCACTTGTGCAGCTCAGTCCTTTCTCCCCTTAGCGATATGTCGGTTCTTCCTAGTTGCGTTCATAACTTCACAGATGTGTATGCTCTAGTGTCACTTATGCAGTTCAGTCCCCTCTTCACTTGGTGATGTAACTGTTCTTCCTACTTACTTCTATTGCTTCACACATGTGTAGGCTCTATTCTCACTTGTGCAGTTTTGTCATTTCTTCACTTGGTGATGTGCCAGTTCTTCCTAGTTGCTTTCATAGCTTCACACGTGTATGCTCTAGTATCACTTGTGCAGTTCAGTCCATTCTCGACTCGGTGATGTGTCGGTTCTTCCTAGTTGCTTCCATAGCTTCAAACATATGTATGCTCTAGTATCATTTGTGCACTTCAATCCTTTCTTCACTTGGTGATATGCCAATTCTTCCTAGTTGCTTCAATAGCTTCACATATATGTATGCTCTAGTCTCAATTGTGCAGTTCAATCCTTTCTTCACTTGAGGATGTGTCGGCTCTCTCCTAGTGGCGCCATAGCTCACATGTATGTATGATGTAGTCTCACTTGTGTAGTTCAGTCCTTTCTTCACTTCGTGATGTGCCAGTCCTTTCCTAGTTGCTTCCAAAGTTTCACACATGTGTATGCTTTAGTCTCACTTGTGCAGTTCACTCCTTCTCCACTGGGTGATGTGTCGGTTCTTCCTAGTTGCTTCCACAGCGTCACACATGTGTATGTTGTAGTCTCACTTGTGCAGTTCAATCCTCTCTTCACTTGGTGACGTGTCGGTTCTTTCCTAGTTGCTTCATAGCTCACATCTATGTATGTTGAGGTCTCACTTGTGCAAGTTCAGTCTTTCGTCACTTAGTGATGTGTCAGTTCTTTCGTAGTACCTTCCAGACCTCACATGTGTGTATGTTGCAATCTCAGTTGTGCAAGTTGAGTCTTTCTCCACTTGGTGATGTGTCGGTTCTCTCCAATTTGCTCCATAGCTCACACGTGTGTTTGTTGTAGTCTCAAGTGTGCAATTTCAGTTTTTTTCCACTTGGTGATGTACCGGTTCTCTCCTATTTGCTCCATAGCTCACACCTATATATGCTCTAGTCTCACTTGTGCAATTCAATCCTTTCTCCACCTGGTGATGTGCCGGTTCTTTCCTAGTTGCTCCATAGCTCGCATGTATGTATGCTCTAGTCTAACTTGTGCACTTCAATTCTCCCTCCACTTGGTGATGTATCGGTTCTTCCTAGCTATTTCCATAGCTTCACACTTGTGTATGCTCTGGTCTAATTTGGGCAATACAGTCCTTTCTCCACTTGGGGATGTGTCGGTTCTCTCCTAGTTACTCCATAGCTCCACACACGTGTATGATCTAGTCTCACTTGCGCAGTGCGGTCCTCTCTTCACTTGGTGATGTGCCAGTTATTTCCTAGTTGCTTCATAGCTCACATCTATGTATGTTGAGGTCTCACTTGTGCACGTTCAGTCTTTCCTCACTTGGTGATGTAGCAGTTCTTTCGTAGTACCTTCCAGACCTCACATGTGTGTATGTTGTAGTCTCACTTGTGCAGTCAAGTCCCTTCTCCACTTGGTGATGTGTCGGTTCTTCCTAGCTTCCATAACTTCACACATGCATACACTCTAGTCTCAGTTATGCAGTTTAGTCCTTTCTTCACTCGGTGATGTGTCGGTTCTTTCCTAGTTACTCCATAGCTCACATGTATATATGTTGAGGTCTCACATGTTCAAGTTCAGTCCGTCCTCACTTGGTGATGTGTCGGTTCTTTCCTAGTAGCTTCCATAGCTCACATGTGTGCATGTTGTAGTCCCACTTGTGCAAGTTCAGTCTTTCTCCACTTAGTGATGTGTCGATTCTCTCCTAGTTGTTCCATAGCTCACATGTATGTATGCTCTAGTCTCATTTGTGGAGTTCAGTCCTTTCTCCACTTGGTGATGTGCAGGTTCTTTCGTAGTTGCGCCATAGCTCGCATGTATGCATATGCTCTAGTCTCACTTGTGCAAGTTAAGTTTTTTCTCCACTTGGTGATGCACCAGTTCTTTCCCAGTTGATCCATAGCTCGCATACGTGTATGCTCTAGTCTCAATTGTGCAGTTTAGTCCTTTCTCCACTTGGTGATGTGCTGGTTCTTTCCTACTTGCTTCCATAGCTTCACACGTGTGTGCTCTGGTCTCATTTGTGTAGTTCAGTCCCTTCTTCACTTGGTGATGTGCCGGTTCTTCCTAGTTCTTTCCATAGCTTCACACATGTGTATGCTTTAGTCTAACTTGTGCAGTTCAATTCTTTCTTCACCTGGTGATGTGTCGGTTCTTCCTAGTTGCTTCCATAGTTTCACACATGTATATGCTTTAGTCTCACTTGTGGAAGTTCAGTCTTTTCTCCACTTGGTGATGTCTTGATTCTTTCCTAGTTGATCCATAGCTCACATATGTATATGCTTTAGTCTCACTTGTGTAGTTCAATCCTTTCTCCACTTGGTGATGTGTCGGTTCTTCCTAGTTGCTTCCATAGCATCACACATGTGTATGCTCTAGTCTCACCTGTGCAGTTCAGTCCCTTCTTCACTTGGTGATGTGTCGGTTCTTCTTAGTTGCTTCCATAGCTTCACACATGTGAATGCTTTAGTCTCGCTTGTAAAGTTCAGTCCTTTCTTCACTTGGTGATGTGTCGGGTCAGATCCGTTGCTTCCATAGCTCTATGTGCATGTGTTGGCTATTCACACTTGTGTTGTTCAGTCTTTCTCTCACTTAGTGATGTACCGGTTCAGATCTACTACTTCCACAACTCTATGTGCATGTGTAGGTTAGTCACACTTATGTTGTTCAGTCTTTCTTTCATTGGATGATGTACCGGTTCATATTTGTTGCTTCCATAGCTCTATGTGCATGTGTAGGCTAGTAACGCTTCTGTTGTTCAATCTTTCTCTCACTTGGTGATGTGCCGGTTCAAATCTGTTGTTTCCATAGCTCTATGTGCATGTGTAGGGTAATCACGCTTGCGTTGTTAAGTCTTTCTCTCACTTGGTGATGTGCTGGTTCAAATTTGTTGCTTCCATGGCTTTACGTGCATGTATAGGCTAGTTAGACTTATGTTGTTCAGTCTTTCTCTCACTTGATGATGTACCAGTTCAGATCTTGAACGAGGGACGGTAGGTTAAGTATGGATAAGGCTTGATTAGGATTAGGGACTTTCTATCTCTCTCTCTCTCTTTCTCTCGTTCCTCTATTTTGTCCTTTGATCCTCTTTCCTCTACCTCTCCCATAACCTAAGTCTAAACCTTTTTAAACCTAAAAGTTATATTTATATACATATTTATATATATATTATTACCTAATAGTATGGATAAGCTGACATTAACTTGTGAGATATGAAAGGGGTTTATAAATAATATCAAACAATGCAAAATTTTCATCAATTATTTGATGAAAAATAATTGATTAATTTAATCAATAATGAAATTAAGAAGTAAGGTATATTTTGTTCCCACTTCGCATGCGACTAACCTTTCCCACTCACTTGTGCGAGGATCTGGGTCCTCGGCAGACCCTATTGCAAGAATGCCCACCCTAAGTGAAGGCGGGCCTAGCATATCACAAGAATGCAGGCCCTGGGCGAGAATCGCAGCATCATACACTGACAGTTGGGAGGCCCAACCGCAAGAGGCCCAGTAGCTGCACACAAGCGCAGTATCCTGGGGCCTACCGGAAGCTTCTGGGCCCAGGCCCAACCCAGCCAGACTACGCGAGCAGGCCAGCTCTTTCCATATAGGAAAGAGCTCTCCCCGACCAGCCTCATTCGGGCACTCACATGCTGGCGGTAGCGCTGCTGGAGCTGAAGCTCGTGGGCTGCTACTAGCGCTGAGCGGCGAGGTGCGGGTACGTGCGATCGTGCAGGAAGCAGGGCGCTGCTAAGGGCAGTGCCATAGCCCAGCCTCCATAGCTGGTAATGCTTGGTTGTACAGTGAGGTGGAGGGGTGGTCTTCGGATGTACAACAAAGGGAGACGTGGGAGAGAGTCAAGGGGGAGAGACAAGGATGATGATGATGATGATGTGAGGGCACATACCTGGTATTGGTGATGGTTCTGCATGGGCGACATCTTCAAGTACTTCGGGTGTTTCTGACGTCAACAGTTGCATTGTCAATTAGTAGGCTAGTAGTATCTGTGTAGGGAGTAGGCTGGGCGCCGAGCGCTAGGTAGGGAGATAGAGACTGGATACATATGTTGGTGGTGGCGAGAGCAAGCTCTCATTGACATTGACTAACAGTGCTACGATTCTCCATTGGTGTTATATCGGTGCAATGCTGCTTCCTGAACACTGTGTTACAATTTGGCTTTCAATGTGATTGTGCAATCTGAATATTACCATCTCGCTTCTGTTCATTTTCCTTGCAATTTGGTATCGGAGCTGGTTCAAATTGCGCTCATTGGTTCTTCGCATTAGTTGTTCGGTGCTTCGCATGAGGTGTGGGGCAGTGATAAGGTTTGGGCGATTGGACATTAGGCGGCCCAAGGTCGTGTGGGCGCGCCAGGAAGCTATGTGGTGACATTAGGGGTATATGCTGGATGATGAGAGCTCGCTATGTGGCATTTAAGCCGAGGTGGAACTGCATTCTGCTGTGGGTTGTGCCAAGGCAAAGACCGGTCATCTTAAATGCACATCAGGTTGTCGGTGAGGAATCTGTGGTTGGGGGCAGCATTATCAAGTACGTTGCTTCCTTCCTTATCTACCCTCTTCATTGCTTCTTTCAACACTTGACCCTGCAATGCGAGCACTGCGTAACTTACTCCTATGTGTGACGGAGACGCAGGTTATTCAGCAGGAAGTGTTAGTTGAACTAGTGGCAGGCCAAAAACGAATTCTAGCTGCATTACAGGCTCCTCATCCATTGATGAGGGAACCTCAGTTTGCTATAGCTCCCCCTCCGGGTGCGGGTGCATCAGTGACGCCGTCGTCAGTAGGGCCTTCATTCTCACCTATGTTTGGCATGCCCCCTCCAGGTGGTTATGTAGCAACTAGTGGTCCGGTTCATAGAGTCTCAGCCGTACCATCGACGACAGTGGTTACTATACTCCCATTCTCAAGCCAGGCCCAGGTTAGTGTGCAGCAACCTATTTCGGTGGCTATGTGGCCACTGCAGCAATCCCCTGGGCCAATGCAGCCTATGCAGTGGATACACAAAATACCCTTGCTGAGTCCTAAACCCTTGTCTGGCGACAGGAAGAAGGATGAGGACTCGGACACTTGGGTAAGGACTGTGCCTACCTATGTGAGGCACAAACTTACCAGGTCAGAGCAAGTTGTAGTAGCTGCCTCCTTTCTAGAGGGGTCAGCAGCCCGCTGGTTGAATGGCCTAGTGCATCAGCAGGGCTACGGTCAGAACTTCGATGCCTGGGCCCAGGCCCCGACATTGGAAGAGTTTGTACGGTCCGTGTATAATAGGTGGCATGACCCACAAGGGGCTCAAAAGGCCACATATGCGATCAACAGTCTTTGTGCCAGAAGGTACAAAAATGTTAGAGAGCTCACGGATACCGTAGAATGTCTGCTCGTGGTACCTGGTGTGCGCTATGACCAGCAGGTACTCCTTACGGATTACCTTAGATGGCTACCTTAAAAGGTTAGGACAAAGCTGGTAGACGAGGCCTATGTCGAACAGCACAACTTCACCTCCTTCAGCAAGAAGGCCTTAGGCATAGAGGCAAAGTTGGGATCTGCGCATCAGAGTCGGGGAGATGGTAGGAAAAAGAGACTACCCCAGGACTGGAAGAAGAAAGGTCAACTATTGTTCGTCGACCACGATGGTCAGGCGACAAAAATTGATGACTTCCCAGACCTCGAGGAGGAGACAGAGCACGATGGGGCCAGCGAGACTTCGGATGGGGGAGTCTTGGCACCCATCAAAGACAAGGCTAGGGGGACCAAGAAGAAGAAGGTAGGCCGGTGTACGGGTCAGGGCGACCAAGGCACGCCCGCTTGGGTGACGCTTGGTTTAGAGTACGAGGTGTGGAGGGACCGAGTCGCTAGGGGCACGTGCATGAACTGTGGCAACTATGGCCACACGTCCCGAACGTGCCGAGGCAAAAAAGTCCTAACGAGGGTAGCCTCTCCAACGGTGGCGGGACTATCTTCGAACCCTGGTGGTGCTTTTGCGAGCACTTCGCAGGGAAACACCTCAGGCCAGTAGGAGTTTTAGCCGCTCTTACTCGCGTTGAAGTGGTAACGTTGCCTTCCCCACTTCAGGCATTGGCCAGGGCTAGTGACCCACGTATCGCCCCGCAGACACATTTAGACCTACCGGCGCTCTGTTCGAGAGATGTGTCTGAGGCCCTAGAAGAGTTAGAGACTGAGTGGTCAGGGAAGGAACCTAGAGACTCTTGGGTGATGATCAGTAGAGATCCAAAGGGTGAGCATTTTGTGGTAGAGGATGTAGGTGGTCGCAAAGTTGGCGCCTTCGCAGATATAGGCTCTACACGAAACTTCATCAGTCATGCTTGTGTGGATAGACTGCGCTTAGGGGACCAAGTAGAGCGGCTTAGCAGAACTGTAGCTTCTACGCTAGCCAACAAGCACCAAGTGGTAGTTAAAGAGGACGTAGTCTGTTCCTTCTCTTATGGAGGAGGGGAAGTGAGACATAAAATCTCATTCCTCGTTAATGATGAACTACCGTTTGATATGCTACTACCTCGAGCTCACGCAACCTCAATTTGATTGGGATAGGAAGGTGTTGATACACAAGTTGCCAAATGGTAGGACCATTAGACTGCAAAAGTATAAAGCTAGCAGTCTAGTGGAAAACTACGGCTGCATGTGTGCTTCCTCTTTCTATTACTACAAGCAGAATTGCGAGGAGGACATGTATGTAGTCTTTGTCTCTGAGAAAGGGAAGGCCGTGAAAACACACCCAGAGATGGAATCAGTCGTCGCATATTCAGACCTTTTTTAGGAGCCCACAGGCGTGGTAGAAAGGGAGGTGGTCCATGCAATAGAGGTTGTCCCAAGTGGTAAGGTACCTAGAGGGTGAATCTATAGGATGTCTCCCGCGGAGTTGGATGAGCTCCGCCGCCAGCTTAAGGAACTCACAGAAAAGGGATGGATTCAGCCTAGTACCTCCCCTTACGGTGCGCCAGTTGTATTTGTCCCAAAGAAGGGAGGTACCTTGAGGATGTGCATTGACTATAGGGGCCTCAATGCCATCACCGTTAAGAACGCGGAGCCCCTACCCCACATCGACGACCTACTGGATAGAGTGCAGGGATGCTGGTACTTCACAAAGATAGATCGAAAGTCCGGATACCACCAAATTGCTATTAGACCTTAGGACCAGCACAAAACCGCATTTCAAACCAGGTACAGTCTGCACGAGTTTGTGGTGATGCCCTTCGGCCTATGCAATGTGCCTGGGACATTCCAGCACGCAATGAACAGGATCTTTCATGATTACTTAGATAAGTTCATCGTCGTGTACCTCGACGATATCCTCATCTTTAGTAAGACTGTGGAGGAGCACGTTGAGCACTTGAAAATAGTGCTAGGTCTCCTACGACAGCACCAGTACAAGGTTAACTTGGAGAAATGTGAATTTGGTCGCACCAAGATCTTGTACTTGGGTCATGAAATTTCAGCAGATGGGTTGAGGTCAGACGATGCAAAGGTGGCCAACATTCGTGACTGGCCCAGACCTCAGACTGTTACTGAGATCATATCGTTTTGGGGGATGACGGGTTATTATCGTCCGTTTGTGAAAAACTGTAGTACTATAGCTTCCCCATTAACAGATCTAACTCGACTTGACACCCTTTGGGAATGGACAGAAGAGTGTGAGGCAGCCTTTAAGAAATTGAAGTATGCTCTAACACAATATGAAGTCCTCCAGCTCCCGGATCATGATCAACCCTTTGTCGTGACCACAAACGCTAGCCGATATGGTATAGGCGCGGTCCTTGCGCAAAAGGAGGGGAAAAAGTTGAGACTTATCGAGTATATGAGTAAAAAGATGCCATCTCAGAAACTAGCCAGGTCCACTTACGAACGTGAGCTCTATGCCTTGTATACAGCGCTGGTTCACTAGAGACAATATCTCCTTGGCAAATTCTTTTATGTAAGATCTGACCATGAGACCTTGCACTGGATCAAGACACAGCCGGTACTCTCTAATAGGCGCGGTCCTTGCGCAAAAGGAAGGGAAAAAGTTGAGAGCTATCGAGAATATGAGTAAAAAGATGCCATCTCAGAAACTAGGCAGGTCCACTTACGAAGGTGAGCTCTATGCCTTCTATAGAGCGTTGGTTCACTGGAGACACTATCTCCTTGGCAGATTCTTTTATGTAAGATCTGGCCATGAGACCTTGCGTTGGATCAAGACACAGTCGGTACTCTCTGATGCACTCAAGAGGTGGATTCAAGTAATAGACATGTATGACTATCAGCTTGATCCAATCAAGGGAGAGTACAAAAAGGTGGCTGACGCTTTATCACGTAGGGCAGATTATCTGGGGGCCTTAGTAACCGAGTTCGACATATCTGACGAACTCCCTCAATCACTGGTGGAAGCTTATCAGCAAGATCCAGTTATGTCTAAGATCATTCGTAGATTTCGTGCGAAAGATAAAGTAACTTCCGACGAATTCACGATGGTATGCGACTTGTTGTTTCTTGAGAAGGCAGGGAGTAAAAGGTTGTGTGTTCCTGATAGTGAGTCTTTACGTAGTTTATTTTTAGGAGAATGTCATGATGCAACTGGTCATTTTGGCTATAGAAAGACATCAGCGAACTTAGTACAGAGATTTTGGTGGCCCTCTATGATGCAAGATGCTAAGAGATACGTTGAAACCTGCCAGGTTTGCCAAAGGGACAAACCTAGGACTCAAGCTCCGCTTGGGTTGATTAAGCCCTTACCGATTCCTGAAGGACCAGGTGAGAGTGTTTCCATCATGGATACTCTTGTGACCAGCCGGTCTGGGAAAAGACACATCTTTGTTATAGTGGATCACTTTTCTAAGTATGCCAGACTAATCGATATGCCAGAAAATGCTAAAACTGACTGCGTCATTAAACTCTTTATGGATAACTGGGTACGTGACTTCGGTTTGCCTACATCTATTGTTAGTGACAGAGATGTCAGATTCACCAGTGAACTGTGGCAATCAACTGCTGAAAAGATGGGCACAAAGCTCCAAATGACATCAGGGAATCACCCTAAGTCAAATGGCCATGCAGAACAGATGAATCGAGTAGTACAGCACCTGCTTAGACATTATATCAAGCCAAGTCAGGACGACTGGGACGAGAAACTACCTCTCGTCGCCAGCTTGTATGACAACGCTGTGCACAGTACTACAGGAACGCCTCCCAACCAACTGCACCTTGGTTGGAAACCCATAACTGCACTCGACTTTCTGCTACCACAAAGAGAACTCACTGCAGCACCTGGCAGCATAGAGTTTGCTGTCAAATATGAACAGATGTTGCAGCAGGCCGTTGAACATATCAGGAAATCTCAGGATGCAATGATCACATCTGGGAATAAGCACAGACGGCCCTCTAACTTTCAGGTAGGTGATAGAGTCTGGGTTAAGTCATATGAACTAGGTCAGGAGTTGGGCATTTCACGTAAACTAATGCCACAGTACTTTGGGCCCTGGGAGATCTTAGACATTGTAGGGGATCAACAGGATGGGCCATCATACATGATTCGCATTCCTGCGCACTTACGTACTTACCCTGTGTTCCATGCCTCCAAGTTGGCACCTTTCACTGCCACTGACTAGTTTCCCTCAAGACGATCAATGCTGCCCCCAATCATGGATGGCGAAGTGGACATTGACCAGATCGTGGAGCATCAGTGATGCTAGTACCTCGACCATCAGGCAGAGGCCGCCCTCCTAAACCAAGAATGCAGTATAGTGTGTGATTTAGACATCATCTGGATCCTAAAGAAGATTGCTGGTTCACACGAGAGGAACTCGTGAAAACAACACCGCAGGTGATTGCAGGCTAACAGACTTCTCAGAAGACTAACGAAGTAAAGGAGGAGGGAATGCGAGGATCTGGGTCCTCGGTAGGCCTGAGGGGCCCCTGTTGCAAGAATGCCCGCCCTAAGTGAAGGCAGGCCTAACATATCACAAAAGACCCTCGACTGTCAAATTCATATTTGAGGTCCACGCAGTTGCGACGCGTCAGTTGGTTGAGAGAAACCCAGACCAAGCAACAAAGACATTTCTACGGCCTGTTGGGCCATTCTAAAGAATGCAGGCCTTGGGCGAGAATCGCAGCAGCATCATACACTAACAGTTGGGAGGCCCAACCACAAGACGCCTAGTACCTGCACATAAGCGCAGCATCCTGGGGTCTACCCGAAGCTTCTGGGCCCAAGCCCAACCCATCCAGGCTACACGAGCAGGCCAGTTCTTTCCATATAGGAGAGAGCGCTCCCCGGCCAGCCTCATTCGGGCACGCGCATGCTGGCGGCAACGCTGCTGGAGCTAAAGCTCGTGGGCTGCTGCTAGCGTTGAGCGGCGAGGTGCAGGCATGTGCGGTCGAGCAGGAAGCAGGGCGCTGTTGAGGGCAGTGCCATAGCCCGGCCTTCATAGCTGTCAGGGCTTGGTTGTACAGTGAGGCGCAGGGGTGGTCTTCGGGTGTACAGCAAAGGGAGACGTGGGAGAGAGTAAACGGGGAGAGAGAAGGATGATGATGATGATGATGATGATGTGAGGGCACATACCTGGTATTGGCAATGGTTCTGCATGGGCGACATCTTCAAGTACTTCGGGTGCTACTGACGTCTACAGTTTTATTATCAATTAGTAGGCTAGTAGTAAATGTGTAGGGAGTAGGTTGGGCGTCGAGCGCCGGATAGGTAGATCGAGACTGGATGCATACGTTGGTGGTGGCGAGAGAAAGCTCTCATTCACATTGACGTCCAGTGCTTCGATTCTCCATTGGTGTTATATTGGTGCAATGCTGCTTCCTGAACACTGTGTTACGATTTGGCTTTCAATGTGATTGTGCAATCTGAATATTGTCATCTGGCTTCTGTTCACTTTCCTTGCACTTATTACATTGCTAGGAAATGAAACGGTGAAAGAAAATTGACCTCACTTGGTGAAGAAAGAGGGCAAGGGAAGGATTGTCGGTCCCTTGTGTCACTGAGAAGGAAAAAAAGGGAACACTTTAGAACGGTGAACGAAAAACGTTGTGAGATCGGAAGCAGACTAGTCCAAAGAGGATGAAACAAAGAGATTGTCATTTGAGAGGAAAGGTCAGTTGACTCAACCAGAACCCGGATTGCATGACTATGAAAAGAGGATGGATTGAACGAGTGAAGTAAAAGGAATGGGAAGGAACCCAAAGACGAGAAGAAAGCTTAGGCATGCGGGAAGGGCTATGTATTGACCCTAAATGGCAGCTTGTATTGGTTTTTGCATATGCGTTTGATTGTGCAAGTGAGTAGCATTGGGATGTCTTGAGTAGGACTAGGCCGGGTAGGTCAAGTGGCAAAGGAAATGGGGAAGGGCAAGGGGTCAAGGGGCCCTTAGTGTGAACTCTACCTATGAATGGGGCCTTTGTGTATAAGACCTTGAGTGTAGAATGCGAAATGAGTGAGGTCTTGAGTGGCTGAAATATGAAGTAGCCCTTTGTATGTGGATGGAGGCTCCGAAAAGATTAAGGGGCGAGCACCAAGACCATGAATGGAACGTGTTGATTGCCAAAGCACATAGGGGCAAAGGGGTAAGACAACATTGTCGCGGCCCGATGAGGTCGTATGACTGTTATGTTAGGAAAATGGTGTGTGGCCTAAGGATGACGCTTAGCCTATGCACAAAAGAAGAGAAACTCTCAAAGACCCCATGAACTTCTCGAGTATTGGAAGGAGCAATTGTCGGCGAACACAACCAAGGACACAGACACTTGCGAAAAGATCAGTGAGACAACCGCCTGGCGTGAGGGTTGCGCTACATCCCCAATGTCAAAGCTCTCTCGTCCATCCCAAAGCACTAGGTGGGGGTGAACCTGTGACAAATGGCCCCCGCCCTAAGCGTGAGCGTGGGCGGACCGAGCCAACTGGGACCCGCAGTGGGGTCGACACAGATTCAAAATTCTAATGAGGTTCGGCCCTACATCGGTTTTAAGGATAAATAAAATAAAATAATATCCGGCGAGTTACCTAGACTACCAGTCAAACGGTCTCAACAATATCTACACAGACTGTACACAGTTTACTTCTATCCTGATTAGTTTTGCATAGAAGCTTTGAGAAGAACTGACTATGGTAGAATATCACAGTGCTACTCTAGGTTGTCTATTAGGTGTCAACGGTCTATCAACCAACTAATCAAAATAAAAATAAACTAATGTGAGCAGATATATGCACAGTGGGTATGATAGTGTGTTACAATTGAGTCCTCAATTGAAATTTCCTTCCCCTGTATCCAACGTGCTTTTGAGCATCATCAAGCGGTAGTGTCTAAGGTGTGCATTATCGGCGCACCCCTGTGCCCAAGGCGTATGCTTATGACCAGCATGCACATTGTTTACCCTCGTGTGCAACGAGCCATACGTATGACTCATCTGGCTAATCAAGAGGCAATTTAAGGACAAACCCCGAGAGTCCTCAGGAATTATTTAACGTCGCAATCAGGTTGACCGTCGACGATCACAACCAGTGGACAGTTCAAACCCCAACCACAAATCTTTATAGACGGTCTGGGAGCGTCTGCTTAGGACTAATCAGTCCGCACACCCCTTCTATTTGCGCAGCAAAAAGCCTCAAAGGACAAAGCAGCATGACCTGCGTGTACTACTCCCATGTGTTGGTATGATGATCGTGACCAGTTGTCGGGACTAGTGAGTCCCGAGTAAAATCCCATCACTCGGGAGACTGAATATAAACAAATTGTGCACGACAGAGAAAAGTAAAAAAGAAAGAGAGAGAAAAGACAAAGGATTAGGCCGCAGGAGGGAGTAATGCCCTGGGGAGAAAAACCACAGAGAGAGAACCGGCAATAGCGAGCGAGTGAGCGCAAGAACAAGGGCACGTAGAACATAGTATGAGGTCGGGAGGGTCGTTGGAATGCAATAAGACTAAGGCCAAAGGGCACTTGAACCAGCAAACGCAGCACGACAACGACAAAGGAATGAGAGAGTCGAGAGATGGACGGCCGGAGGCCGTGGGAGACGGGAGAACGAGGGCCCAACATGGGGGCCACCTACGGGAGCTTCGAAACGGAGGTCCACGACCAAAGAAATCGGCGCGCACAAGGCACAAGAAAAAACAAGGGAGAGGGGTCATCATGGGGCAGCAAAACGACCAAGGGGCGTGGGACACCTCGGGGAAAGGCACCCGAGGCGAAATGTGTCGGGGACCACCCGCGGGACTAAGTGTTGGGGACCGTCGGTGGGACTAAGTGTCGGGGATCGCCGGTGGGACTAAGTGTCGGGGACCGCCACCGGGACGGATGGCGGGGACATGTGAAAGTCCCAAGAAGAAACGGCGGCACCGCATGAGGGAAAATAATAAAGGCAAGGTGCACCGTCAAGATCGAGATCTTGATGGTCAAGAATATTAGCACCACTAGTGCAAACACTAGCGGTAGCATACGGGAAGGCCGAAAAGGAAAGAAAAAGTAAAGAAACTTGAGGTGGGAGGCATGGGAGCAATCCGAAAAATCTCGGATCACCCTCCCTCAAGAAAATGGAGGCAAAAGAAACCCCATGTGAAAAATGGGCCTCCGGGAGAAAATCGGAGTAAGAGGGGCCACTATGGGAGAAAAATAGAAGTAAAAGGAAGCTCCCATGGGCATGAGAGGGCCATTATTGCAGTCCGAGATGTAACGGACTGCACCTTGGGCATAGGAAGGGCCAAAACTAAGAGGAAGGGGCTATAAAAGAGCCTTAACGACCACTTGACACTTGGCATGCTAAAAAAAAGAGAGAAAATAAAATAAAATGTGGAAAAATAAGACAAAAAGAGTGAGAGGGAGTGAGTGAGTTGGCTGTCAGTAGGGACTGCCACAAGTAGGGACTGGCAGGTCCTTAAAGTTCAAGAAAGGAGGAAAAGAAAAGAAAAGAAAAGAAAAGAAAAAAGAAAAGAAAAGAGAAAAAGACCTTAACGTCAAAAACGACCACTTGGGGAGATACATTTGTGACCAGATTCATTCTGGAATATGGCGGTTGCAATGGGCTTTGATTTTCTTTGATTTTTGCTGAGAAAATCAAAGAAAATCAAAGCCCCATGCAACCGAAAAATAATGGATTACATAGGGGAGGAGAAACACATGTTTTGGGTGCTTCCGCAACCAAAATCAAGTCCGGATGCACTTGGGGGTTGGCAGTTTCTTTTTCTTTCAAGTAAGGGTTAATTGTGGGGCATTGGGGTTAGGGAATTGACCCCCATTGCAATCCGAGTTGCAACGGACTGCATGGAGGTGCCTAGGCTAAGGGAAAATGAGCCACGGCAAGCCCGGAAGGCTAGAAAGAATCAATTTCGGCATGGGGGAAGTAAAGACGATAAACGGCAACCGTGAGATGAGATCTCACGACCTAGAAAAATCGGCATACATGTAGAGATGATGGGACCACCAAGGGCAAAGGGGTCCAAAAATAAAAACGGGACACCATCCGAAAGGATGCCGGGGACCAAGGGGGCCCAAATAATAAAAGTCGAAAAACGGAACGCGCATCGGCGGGACCGCCGACGGGACAAGAAAATGGAACTAGTATGGAGGAGAGTGGCGGGGACTCGGGATGTCCCAAGGGAACCATGAGCAAGCACAAGGAAAATTTGTGCAAGGAAACGACACCGTCGAGATCAAGGATCTAGATGGTGGGAAATATTAGCACCACTAGTGCAAGCACTAGAGGGGGCAAGTGGGAGAGCCATGGGGAGATGAGAAAGTAAATATATGTGTCAACAGGGCTGCCCAGCAGTCCGAAATATCTCGGACTAGCTAGGCATGAGAAAATAGAGCCTCTAGAGGCTCAACATGAGAAAAAGATTGTCCTTAGAAAATCGGAGCAAGGGGGGCTCAAAGTTGGACAAGCGAAGGCAAAGTGGAGTCATCTAGGAGCATGGGGGTGCCATTGTTGAAATCCAACATATAACGGTCAAATACCAGCTTTGAACCTGACCTTGAATGAGGCCCTAGGGCCTAGAAAAAGGTGCACAACAATTTGACAATTGTCACAACTAAAATAAAAGAAAAAGAAAGAAAAATGAGAGAAAAATGAGGGAGAATGAGACAAAAGAGGAAAAAAGAGTGGAGGAGAGTGTGCCGGCCTATTGGGACCTGCACAGTAGGGACTAGCAGATCCCAGCTGTGACCTCATCCCTCCTAGAATGAGGGAGGGCAATCCGGATTGCAGAGATATGTCCCTTACGGTCATATCTCAATAAAATCTGAATTGAAAAGAAGAAAATGAAAGAAAATGCAAAAGAGGAACTAGCCGTTTTTTGTGGGCCAGCTAAAAACGTCTAGCTCCGGAATGAGGTGGCAGCCCAAAATGGAAAGAAACAAAAGAGGGAAAGAGACAAAACTGTGCATTTGGCCCAAAAAGAGAGCCAGATGCACAAAAAATTGAAAAAGTGGACTTAAGGGCTCAAAATTGAAGCAAGGGCTACGTGGGGGAGGCACGGAATATTGTCGGCCTTCGATCTCAGCCAGATCCAAGGCTGAAAATGTGCCGCTGCATGGAAAAATATCTCGGCCTACCAAAAATGGGCTACAAACTAAAAAAACGAGAAAAAAATCCACAAGGTCTTTTTGTCTCAAGTAAGATTGCCCCTTGGGCATTAGGACCCAAGGGGGCAGCATTTGGGAGGTGAAAAGAAGGCAGGAGTAGGCCAAGGGGCAATCCGAGTTGGTACCAACCACTCAGACTGCATGTACTTGGCCAAAATGAAGCCCGGATACCTCCGGAAGGGCCTAGTAATAAAATTTTGCCTTGGGGGTACCTCGGTTGACCTCAAGGCACATGTGAAGGCTCATGGGATGGCCGGACTGCTGGTTTCAGCCTACATAAGCTGGGATTTCAGTCCGCCACTTTCACAATTGCATGAGTGCCCATGCTGCCCCAGTGAGCTCATAGGAGCACTCTTTCACTTGGGGAGAGGAGAGAGGACCCCATGCCAATTTAGGAGCTTGGTGGAGGCCATGAGCTACGGAGAGGGGCTCTAGAGACTAGTGGATAGGGAGGCTGGCCCTAGGGAGGTGATCCGCCATAGCCCCCTGGTATGAGGAAAAAAAAGAGGCTAGAGGGAGTCTCATTTGCCCTCCTAGAGGGGAGGACTTCATAGCTATGGTGATTGGAGTTTGTGGTAACTTGGGCGAAAGAGAGAGAGGAAGGAGAGAGGCTTGAAGAAGGAGGGGGTCATAGCCAAGAAGGTGTTTTGTGTAAGGAGGAAGAAGTCTCATCAAGATTGAAACTCCATTTCCAAGACATTAACGAGGTGAGTGGAAGGAAGAGGGTCCTCCTTCTTCTTCTTCTTCTTCCCCCTTTTCTTATTCTCCCTCTTCTTCTTCTTCTTCTTCTCTTTCTTCCTCTTCCTCCTCTTCTTCTTCTTCTTCTTCTCCCTTGTCCTCTTCTTCTTCTTCCTCTTCATCTTCTTCTTCCTATTTGGCTACTCAAACTTTTGGTTTTCATTCACACACCATTAGGTAGTGCTCCGATTTTTCCATGCATGATCTCATGCTCATTTATTGTGATTTGGACTAATGTACATCTTGCTTTTCACTCACATGCTAGTAGGAGATGTTCCGATTCTCGTATGGATGATCTCATGTTCAATCGTGGTGATTTGGGTTACTTCAACTCTTGCATTTCACTCACATGCTAGTAGGAAATGCTCCAGTTCTTCTATAAATGATCTCATGCTCATTTCTTATGATTTGGACTATAATGTAGATCTTGCATTTCACTCACATGTTAGTAGAAGATCCTCCGATTCTTCCATGGATGATATCTTGCTTGTATCTTGTGATATAGCCTAGTGTAACTCTTGTTTTTCACTCGCTTACTAGTAGGTAGTACTCCGCTTCTTTTATGAATGATTTCATGCTCATTTCTTGTGATTTGGACTAGTGTAGATCTTGCGTTTTACTCACATGTTAGTAGAAGATCCTCCGATTCTTCCATGGATGATCTCTTGCTTGTATCTTGTGATATAGCCTAGTGTAACTCTTCCATTTCACTCACACACTAGTAGGGGATGCTCCACTTCTTCTATGAATGATCTCATGCACATTTCTTGTGATTTGGACTAATGTAGATCTTGCTTTTCACTCATATGCTAATAGGAGATGTTGCGATTCTTTTATGGATGATCTCATGTTCAATCTTGGTGATTTGGGCTACTTCAACTCTTGCATTTCACTCCCGTGCTAGTAGGAGATGCTCCGCTTCTTCTATGGATGATCTCATGCTCATTACTTGTAATTTGGACTAGTGTAGATCTTTCTTTTCACTCACATGCTAGTAGGAGATGTTCCGCTTCTTCTATGGATGAACTCATGCTCATTACTTGTGATTTGGACTAGTGTAGATCTTGCATTTCACTCACATGCTAGTAGGAGATGCTCCGCTTCTTCCATGAATGATCTCATGCTCATTACTTGTGATTTGGACTAGTGTAGATCATGCTTTTCACTCACACACTAGTAGGAGATGCTCCGATTCTTCTATGAATGATCTCATGTTCAATGTTGGTATGAATGATCTCATGTTCAATGTTGGTGATTTGGGCTACTTCAACTCTTGCATTTCAGTCACAAGCTAGTAGGAGATGCTCCGCTTCTTCTATGAATGATCTCATGCACATTACTTGTGATTTGGACTAGTGTAGATCATGCTTTTCACTCACATACTAGTAGGAGATTATCCGATTGTTCCATGGATGATCTCTTGCTTGTGTCTTGTGATAAAGCCTAGTGTAACTCTTATATTTCACGCACATGCTAGTAGGAGATGCTCCGATTCTTTCATGGATGATCTCATGCTCACATCATGTGATATAGCCTAGTGTAACTCTTGCATTTTCACTCACACACTAGTATGATGATGTTCGGATTCTTTCATGGATGATCTCATGCTCACACCATGTGATATAGCCTATTGTAACTCTTGGATTTTCACTCACACACTAGTACGATCATGTTATGATTCTATCATTAATGATCTCATGCTCAATCTTCTGATGTTACCTAATGTAACTCTTGCCTTCCACTCACATGATAGTATAAGATGCTCCGATTCTTTCATGGGGGATCTTCTGTTCAATACTTGTGATTTGGCCTAATGTAAGTCTTCATTATCACCCATATGCGAGTAGGAAATACTTCGAATTTTCCATACGTGATTTCGTACTCAAGGCTTGTGTCTTGGGACTAGTTTAGCTTATGCCTAACAATCACGTAGTAGGCAATGACATTCCGTTTCAAACTTGGTTGCATGCATGAGCCATGGGCATGTGTTTGAGCAAATCTCACTCACATACATGGCTCAACTCTCACATGATGGCATTTCGTTTCAAACTAGGTTGCATGCATGAGCCATGGGTATGTGTTTGAACAAGTCTTACTCACATACATGGCTCAACTCTCACACGATGGCATTTCATTTCAAACTTGGTTGCATGCATGAGCCATGGTCATGTGTTTGAGCAAGTCTCACTCGCATACATGGCTCAACTCTCACATGATGGCAGTTTGTTTCAAACTTGGTTGCATGCATGAGCCATGGGCATGTGTTTGAGCAAGTCTCATCCACATACATGGCTCAACTCTCATATGATGGCATTCCGTTTCAAACTTGGTTGCATGCATGAGCCATGAGCATGTGTTTGAGCAAGTCTCACTCACATACATGGCACAACTCTCACATGATGGCAGTTTATTTCAAACTTGGTTGCATACATGAGCCATGAGCATGTGTTAGAGCAAGTCTCACTCACCTACATGGCTCAACTCTCACATGGTGATGTTCCGGTTCATACTTAATTGATCTCTCCTCCATGTGCATGTATCTTTCACTTGTCTAGTATCTCATCGTGAAGTTCGTATGTGTTTGTGATGTTCCGGTCCATACTTAGTTGATCTCTCCTCCATGTGCATGTGTCTTTCACTAATCTAACATCTCATTGTCAAGTTCATGAGTGTTGTGATGTTCCAGTTCCTACTTAGTTGATCTCTCCTCTATGTGCATGTATCCTTTACTAGTTCAAGTATCTCACCGTCAAGTTCATATGTGTGGTGATGTTCCGGTTCATATTTAGTTGATCTCTCCTCCATGTGCATATGTCTTTCACTAGTTTAGCATCTCATTGTCAAGTTCATAAGTATTGTGATGTTCCGGTTCATACTTAGCTGATCTCTCCTCTATGTGTATGTGTCCTTCACTAGTTCAAGTATCTCATCGTCTTGTAGTGTTTTGATGTTCCGGTTCATACTAAGTTAATCTCTCCTCTATGTGCATGTGTCATTCGCTAGTTCTAGCCCTCATTGTGAAACTCATGTATGTTGTGATGTTCCGGTTACTATGTAGTTGATCTTTCCTTCATGTGCGAGTATCTTTCATTAGTTCTAGCTTCTCATTGTCAAGTTCATATGTGTTGTGATGTTCCGGTTCATACTTAGTTGATCTCTCCTCTATTTGCATGTGCCCTTCACTAGTTCAAGTATCTCATTGTCAAGGTCATGTATGTTGTGATGCTCCGGTTCCTACTTAGTTGATCTCTCCTCTATGTGCATGTGTTGTTCACTACTCTAGCATCCCATTGTCAAGTTCATATATGCTTGTGATGTTCCGGTTCATACTTAGTTGATCTTTCCTCCATATGCGTATGTCTTTCACTAGTTCCAGCTTCTCATTGTCAAGTTCATGTATGTTGTGATGTTCCGGTTCCTACTTAGTTGATCTCTCCTTTATGTGCATGTGTCGTTCACTAGTCCAGTATCTCATTGTCAAGTTTATGTATGTTGTGATGTTCCGGTTCCTACTTAGTTGACCTTTCCTCCATGTGCATATGTCCTTCACTAATTCAAGTATCTCATTGTCAAGTTCATGTATGTTGTGATGTTCCGGTTCCTACTTAGTTGATCTCTCCTCTGTGTCCATGTGTTGTTCACTAGTCTAGCATTTCATCATCAAGTTCATATGTGCTTGTGATGTTCCGGTTCATACTTAGTTAATCTTTCCTCCGTGTGCATGTGCCTTTCACTAGCTTTAGGGTCTCATTATTAAGCTCATGTATGATGTGATGTTTCGGGTCCTACTTAGTTTATATAGCCTCTATGTGTATGTCCTCTTCATTAGTTCTAGCTTCTCATTGTCAAACTCATGTGTGTTTTGAAGTGTTCCAATTCGTACTTATTCGATCTTTCATTATGGGATGGGTGACCGACATTTGGCTGCTACTACGGGGAGCTGATTTGATTAGGATTAAAAGTTTCCTCTTCTCTCTCTCTCTCTCTCACTCTCTCTCTCTATCTTCCTCTCCTACTCCTCTCTTTCCCTCCCTCTTCGCCTGCCCCTCTCTCTCCCTCTCTCTTCCCCTCACTTGGCATATGACTAACCCTTCTCCCCTCACTTGGTACATTGCCAGGGTGCGAATGGTAAAAATAGATCAGACCTCACTTGGTGGAGAAAAAGGGCAAGGAGAGGATAACCGGTCCCTCGTGCCACCAAGAAGGCAAAGGGAAGGACGGTTGAGAAAGTGGAAAAAAGAGGCGGATTCCGAAAGAGAGTGTAAGTGGAAATAAGGTCAGTTTGACTCAACCATTTCCCCGACTGCATGACTATGAGAAGAGGAAGGGCTGATTGAGCAAAGAAAGGGAACAAAGAGCAGCCAAAGAGCATGGAAAGATAGGCATGTGGGAAGGGCTGGAAGGAGTGTAAATGAAAGAATGGAGTGCAATCTTGCAAAGGGAAATGTGAAGTTGTGTGTGCGTGAATGTGAAGGCCCCGAAAAGACTAAGGGGCCTGCTTCGATAGGGTTGAATGCGAACTATAAGACCCGATGGGTGCGTAGAGGCGAGGGGGAGGACGGCTTCGCCGGACCCATATGATGCCGTAGGAACACAATGCTTAGGGAAACGGTGCGCGGCCTAAGGATGACTCTTAGCCTGCGCACAAAAGAAGAGAACTCTCAAAGAACCCCTGGACTGCCTACGTATTGGAAGGAGCGATTGCTTGAAAACACAACCAAGAAAAAAAAAAAAAAAAATCAGCGTTGCCGGGCGACCAGCGAGACTGCCACCCGGCGTGAGGGCTGAGCTACATCCCCAATGTCAAAGCTCTCTCGCGCAATGGCCCACCCCCATCCATCTCAAAGCACTAGGTGGGGGTGACTTTGGGACGAATGGCCCGCGCCCTGAGCATGAGCGTGGGCAGGCCAAGCCAACTAGGACCCGCAGTGGGGTCGATTAAGGCTTGAAAGTCTACCGGAGTTTGGCCCTACACCGTGCTTCGACCAGGGCCCTTTAGAGGCACCGCCCTCTCCTGCCAGATACGCCATCGGGAAGAATGTCGTCTCTAAAGATAGAGCGCACACGACTCCTCACCAAAGAGAGGACACTCAAGGATGGACTCACTTCCTCACACTAAGATTGAGAGGGTAGGTAAGGAATGGGAACACCGTACCTAGAGATAGCTGCCCCCAACCACAGATTTCTCACCAATTAGGCCGATGTCCATTTTGAAAACTAGTCAATAATCTCGGTACCACCCACAGCGCAATGCAGTGCCACCTCAGCCAAAATGTTATGTCAGCATGCTCTTATCATCATACATACACCCGTTGTCGCCACGACTTTCATACTGTCGCCATAGCCTTCCAGCAGCCGGCCCCTCTACTTGGGCCCCGCTCTATAATGCCAGCGCCAAAGTATTCTTACTGCACATGAAGCATCGTCAGCGCACCAAGTAACAACATCGCCAGCACCAGGTAAGCGGCAATGACTAACCAGCTTCGATACCAAATTGCAAGGAGTATGAGCGTGAACGATATATAGAAAACCAAATTGAGAAATCACACAAATGTCCAAGTGGTCATGTACAAGAAGAGAGCACAATTACACTGAGAATACATCCAAATAGAGCAATACAATGAAGTAATGAGCCAATGTTCAAGCCCTCAGGCCATACCAACACAGTATCCAAAGTCGCTCCTCTTTGTCTGGTGCCCAGTGCCTAGCCTACTCTACTTGATGATACTACCTACAGCTGTGTTCACGCAACAGGCTCACTTCGACTCGCAAAGATCAACGTACATGATGTCAACACCATAGCCGACCTCTCTTCATGCACCAATTACATATCTTTTCACCCTCATCAGACCTTGATTAACCCACACACTCGCCTCCTTCACTGAAAACCACCAGATCGCCCCTTCTTACCCCCTAGCACCCAGCAACCCGGCTATGGCTGCCAGCGCACCACTGCCCTGCAAAGCCCCACTTCACCTCAAGCGCCCCGCAAGCGCACTGGCCGCACGCAACATCCAATGCAGCAGCGCCGCAGCGTGACCACATTGCCTACGAGGGCCAGAATGCCTGGCCTGGGCTGCCTCACTTCCTAAATGGAAGTGGCAGCCTCCTGGATGTTGCGTGTGGCCTGGCTGGAAGCGTCAGTCGCTTCCGGTTGGGCCTCAGTTCCTGCGCCCAGGCCCGAGACTACAGTTGAGGGCCTGGGCCCTTTACAGTTGGGCACGGCCTGAGTCTCCGGACTTGGGCCGTTTGCTGCATTTGTGCAGGACCCTGGGGTAGGTGCGTCGACAGTACTGCATTTGCATAGGCCGGTAGCCACTTCATGATGTATCGGCCCTGCTTTGTGTGTATGTGCCCAGGCGCAACTGCCAAGGCGTGGGCCAACTGTACGACGCAGCTTAGTGAGGCTCACCCGTACACTCAACCAACTGGCGGGCTGCAACAGCCTGACTACCCATATACTCCGTAGCACCCTTGGCCGCGGCCGCAAGATCCGAGTCCGCGGCCCGGATCCTAGGCCGCGGCCGCAGGATCCGAGTCCACGGCCCGGATCCTAGGCCGCGGGTCCGCGACCTAGGCCGCGCGGCCGAGTTTGCGTGCAGGTGGGCGCGCGCGCGGCCTGCGCACGTCGACGGCTGTCAGCCTGTGCAAAAAAAAAA
>BFEA01000057.1:1780899-1791066 GCA_003427395.1 Chara braunii
TTCATAAGTTGCCTCTCTCGTGTCTGAAGGAAGAAAGGTACTAATTATTTCTTCCTGTGCTTTTTGATGACGTCTCGAGTATTCGCGTAAACTCCATCTGGTTAATTGACATGTGGACTAACGTTCGTCCCTCGATCGGGTGCCAGCCTTCCGTATCTCCCTTGTCGACGCGCCCCTTCCCCTACAACGAGGAAAGGACACATGTATGCGAATGGGACGTACGGGAAGTTGTAGCACGCATCGGAGGACAATATTACTTCCCTCCTGAAAATCGTTGTTCCGCGTTCGTGGATGTGGGTTTTGTCATCATCGATACGCGCTTTCCACCTTACTCAGTTTTGTTGCCATTTAACGAGCTGATCGTCATTCCGTGGACGGCAGTGGCGCCCCATTGGCCTCGAACCCTGTGCACTGAGTGCCAGCGTTTCGATCGCTACGAATCAAAGGGCTTCCACTATCGGATACGGAGTGAGGACGAGCACAAGGAAAGAGCTACGTGTCTGCGACCATCCACGTCAGACTCAGAACTGACCAACGAGCGACGTCGGGACTTGATAGGGAAATGGGATACACGGAGTGTGCCGAAGCCATTCCGCTCTAAACGAAGATTCGTAGCGCGGTGGGAAGCTCAACAATACTTTGTGGATTGAATTTGGATTTTTCTCTTTTCGCGCCGTGCCCACGCGCACATTATGAAAGCAACCGACTTACTTCATTGGGCCAACACGGGGGATTTCAATTCTGTTTGTGTCCCCACACTCAATTTTCCAAAAATCCTTGGCACACCCCATCTTGCTGTTTTTTTTCATGGGCCTTCATTACGCACCTTTAGCACTCCGAACGAAAGACGGCACAGGGCGTGAGGTTGGTATGAGAGCTGACACGTGTCGGTTCTGGTGATAGTAAGTCGAGCTGGCGAGAAGTAGAAGAAGTCCTCAACCCGCTCGTCGAGATCGTCCCGTCACCAGATCTAGATCTGGTGCAGATATACCGGCTATGCCAATGGCAGACGATAATGTAGCAACCCCCAGGGTAATTGTTGGTATCCCCGCCCCTTTTCCCTTCTTTCCTAATCACACCCACCGTGAAGCTTGGTTGGAAGCCGTCGAAGCTCAAGGGTATCGCGCGGGAAATCTCCCCCACGTCCTCACTTTGCTGCTTCGCAACACAGCGCATAATTGGTTTAGGAAACACACATGGGTAGACTGGAACACCGTTAAGCAAGCCTTCTTTGCTAGATTTGACATAGTTAGCGAAGATGCCACCTGGTACGTGCTCAAGACTCGACTGCAAGGACCAGGGGAATTGCTGCCCGACTTCGTGGATCGATTTCAAACTACGTTAGACAAATCAGGGCGCGATGAAAAGTCCGCCCGAGATTTGTTCATCGATCATCTACGAAGTCCGACATTAAAAGGCAAGTTGCAGAAAACGGTTCCCCCTAAAACGCACCAACTATCCGCTATCATCGCTAAGGCAAGTTGCAGAAAACGGTTCCCCCTAAAACACACCAACTATCCGCTATCATCGCTAAGGCACTTGAGTTGGACCTGCCAGATACCAAGAAATATATCAGTCAGGGAGACGAAGACATTACGGACACGATCCAAGATGTCACAACGAAAAGACGATCCTGGTTGCGAGCGGTAAAAAGTTTCTACCCTCGGCCTGATCATGACCTTCCCGCAGGGGCTGCCTCTGATATTCCATTAGTCCTTTCCTCCCCTCCTCAGTCCCTCTCAATAAATCAACAGGTGGCTACGGTTAAACCCAGAAGCTCCCAAGATTCTTCCCCAATAACCATAACAAACATGCATCTAGCACAGATGATTCATACAGCTACCACCAAACAATCAGAATAGATGAGCAACCTGGTCCAGATGCAAGTGGCTCACATGGATCGAATGGAACAGATAATGAACAGATTAGTTAAGCCGAACCCGGCTCCTGCTCGACCCGCCCCTGCATCATTCCCGCTTTTGCCTGCTCTGCCTGCACCCGGACATGCACAACAGTTCCCTCACACAACCAATCTGGCAGGGAAAATCGAGTGTTTCAACTGCAAACAGCCCGGGCATTTCGCCAAATTCGCCAGGGACTTCCCACAGCCGAAACGAAATCAACCCCCACCTGCTGCAGCCCCCGTAGCTCTGAATCAAGGACGAGTGGCCGCATTAATGGATACGGCCCGAAGCGAGGAGATCATTGCATACACCCCTGAGCTCCCTTCCCCCTCCATGACAGTTGCATCGACCTCGGGAATTTCTTCCTCCGACGCTGCTGACGTGGTCCATCCGCTCGAATACCTTCATGTCGCCGGAATGATCGGAGCAATCCGACCAGCTCAGGACGATCTTGAATGGGTCGAACGCGAATCTAAACCTGGACCGCAGTTTCGGACGAGCGAAATCGACGTCCTAAGAACACTTAAGCAGCTAGACATTCGTGTTCCGGTTCCGGTGGGGCATTTGCTCACCATATCAGAAGCAGATGATGACAGACTGCTGCAACAATGTCAGAATAATCAAAAATGTTTTACGTACCAGCGCATACAACGGATGCTGAAAAAGAAAAAGGAAGAAGGAGCAGAGGAAGTTGCATCGCCCGAACTCGAAGAAGGTGAACCCGAAGCAGCGCGAGTAGATGCCATTTCATTAGCAAAGAAAGATCACTTCGTAAGACCTCGACCAGTGTTGTGGAAAAACGTTGAATGTGATTATGAGGTATGGGGCAAACCTTTTAACGCCCTCATCGATACCGGCTCCTCCGCGGTCGCCATTTCATTAGACACCGTAAAGAGAACAAGACGACTCAATTCAGTTCTCCCTCAATCTAGCAAGGACCAATACGTCTCTGCCGACGAGGAAGCAATGAATATTGTAGGAGTCATCGAGAATGTGGTCGTGAAAGTTGGACGAGTACACGTCCTCGTTAACGCTTTAGTCATAGATGTGCACTCATATTCGGTATTGTTGGGATTGCCTTGGGCAATGACGGTAGGTGCCCGCCTGCATTTCGATTCCAAACAATTGGTGCTCACGCAAACCGAAGGAAAGCCTCAGACGGTTCCGTTGCGGATTTCAACCCGGGCAGTAAAGAGGAAACCCAACCCTGCTCGGATAGGGATGATTCAAGGTCCCGATCACAAGGAGTCTTCATCCACGGATGACATTAGTGGATTCAAAGAGCAGGAGTGCGAGGAAGAGATGCCTAGCGAGAGCGAATGGAAACACTTGGTCGACCTTTTCGAGTACGAAACCCCCGAGGAATTTCGCATGATCCCCAGAGCTGCCCGAACCTTCCATCCGGAATACAGCACGCTCGCGCTTATGGAAACCCAGGTCAGTCCTTCGATCTTTCTCGGAGAACCAATTTTGCAAATATATGACCTGGCAAACGATTTGGAACCCCCTCGCACCTTGTACGAGGGAACACTCTCCCTTCGAGCACGCTATCAACAAGCGAAACAATATCTAGATGTTTTTGTTTCTCCTCCAAGATCACTGCTTACGACAGGAACGACCATCGCTCTGATTAAACAAGAAGTCGGAGCTCCTGTCGATGATGTGCGCGATCTAATACAGGAAATGGTTGATCTAACGGGAATTACAGTGGAAGGAACCTCCGCTGATTCGGAAACTGATGCTGAAGCTAAAGCGACACAGATGATTAGCCCCGCTGAATCCCAGATGATCGCGACTGTGTTTTCTATCCGCACTAGCAGCTATGTTTTCTCTAGCGTCCACAACCGACAGGATCGGCCTACGGATTGGATCGATATGCCTCTTGAAATACCCGATCAACCAACCGTCACTCTGCCCGATCACGTTCCCCTGGAATTCCGACGATCGCTAATTAACGTCTTGAATGGGTACGTGGAGGTATTGAGTGTGCGCGATAATGATATTGGGCTGTCTAATGTGATCGAGCATGCCATCCTAACGGGGGATCACCCACCCATTAGTTGCGCTCCTTATCGATACTCGCCAGCCCAACGGGTGACCGCGTTTCAGCGGATCAAGGAATTTAAAGCTAATGGATGGATCGAACCCGCAATTGGACCTTGGTCGTTTCCTGTGGTAATAGTGCCCAAAAAGGCCGAAGGGATCCGCATATGCATCGATTATCGAAAGCAGAATGATATCACGATCAAAGATGTGTATCCCCTTCCCCGGATTGATGAGTTGTTGGATGCAATTGGGAGTGCTCGATTTTTCAGTAAGTTTGATGTTTGGCATGGGTTTCATCATCTTCTTGTTCGAGAGGAGGATCGTCCGAAAACGACATTTGTGCTGTTCGAAGGTACCTGGCAATGGGTTAGATGTCCGATGGGCATCTGCAATGCTCCCGCAACCTTCCAGCGAGCCATGAATATGGCTTTCCAGAACTTTGTGCGGAAGACACGACTGGCCCAGAGCATTATCAATTATTGCATGATCGTGTATATGGATGATATTCTAGTGTATTCAAGTTCCTACGAGGGACACGTGCAGCACATCGAGTGGACGCTGCACGCTTTAAGAGATGCTGGTTTCAAAGTGGCGTTCGAGAATTGTCAGTTCTTTCTCACCACCATTTCCTTTTTGGGACACGTGGTGACGGACCACGGACTCAGACCGGAACCGCAAAAGGTGGCAGCCGTGAGAGACGCACCTGTGGCCATGACTATCACTCAAGTTCGCGCCTTTTTGGGCCTGGCCTCGTACTACCGAAGGTTTATCAAGGGCGGAGCAGCCGTTGATCTGCCATTGATCCGGACGCCAGAGTGTGACCAGGCGTTCTCGAAATTCAAGGCAGCCCTTATTTCGGCTCCGGTCCTTATAAGACCGGATCCTGCGAAGCCTTTTGTCCTCATCATGGACTGGCAGCCGGAGGCAATCTCAGCGATCTTAGCCCAGGTGGGACCCGACGGACTCGAATGCGTGGTGGAGTACGCGTCTAAGTCGGTGCCTGCTTGCAAGCGTAATTACGCCGCCCCGACAGGAGAATGCTATGCAGCTCTGTGGGGGATCAACCACTTTCGAGCCTATCTGTACGGGCGGAAATTCACACTGGTTACCGATCATGAACCACTATTAGCTCTGAAGAAGTCTAAGGATTATTCGCGCATGATCGGGAGATGAGCGACAGTGCTACAGAGCATGGACTTTGACCTTCGTCATCGGAAGCACGTGAGGCACGGGGATGCTGACGGGTTGACACGACTGCACTGACCTTAGAAGGTCCTTAAGGGCGAAGAAGTGATTCCGTGGAACGTGCCGAAGGAGAAGAACGGACCGCAATACGGACAAGTGGAAATTCTGTCGAAGGAGTGAGTGACACGTAACTTCGCTCTACCCTCTCTGCAGCCCTGCTCACTCTCTTTCTCCTCTATCATCATGGCTACTCCACCTGTCTCCGCAACCCCTTCTACCCCTGCTGAGTCCGGCCCTCTCACCTCATCGGCTTTCTTCGCCACCCTTCCCGATAAATTTTGCTATTTTTGTACGTGTATTACACGGGTATATGGGGTGAATTGCCATCCCTTTGAGACTAGATTCGTTGAGTGGGTAAACTGCGCCACGTGCGTCAATCGTGCACACGGTGCATGTGTTCGATATCGAACGAGTAACAGGGAATGGAAATGCCCTCTGTGTAGGACGGACAAACTGCCTACTGAGGTTCGATTCGAGACTGCCCGTACGGACGGCCCTGAATACGACGAGAAATACCGTTGAGCGGAGGTCTGGACGGACAAAATCCTATTGGCTAAGCTGGCTGGGTTACCCTTGGATCATCTCACCAAGCACGACAGACGCCGGGCTACCGAGAGATCTCGGGATTATCGATGGATCAACGGTCACCTAGAAAAGCGTAAAACTGACGGATCGGGTTTGTGGTTGACGGTTCCTCATCCGTTCCAGAGATATGATTGGACCCGATCTGCTCATGAAAAACAGGCCGCTCACTTCGCGATACGTGTCACGGAGGGAACTATAGATCAGAATCGATGGTTCTGGTCTAATATACGGGACGATGCCAGATACGTAGTCGCCAGCTGTCTGGTCTGTGCCTCCGATCGCGCCCCAATACGGGTACCAAACACGATAGTACCGACAAAAGTACAGCGCCCTTTCCAGCGAGTCAGTATGGACACGACAAATATCGACGTGCCACCTGACCCAAACCATTGCGAATATTCCATTCTTTTAGTTTTAATAGATAATTTTTCCAAACACATCGAAGTATACCCCTGCAAGACCCGTAAGGCCGCAAAGATAGCCACGTACATCGATCGGTTTCTCTATACTCACCTAGATACAGAGGAAATTCTAACCGATAATGGGTCTGAATTTAAAGGCGAGGTAGAGGAATTACTCGCACGAAGAGGCATTACGCTTCGACATACGGCACCCCACGTTTCCCTGTCTAACGGGTTGGCCGAAAATGCCAATCGAATGATTAAGACCCTCCGTAGAAATCTAACAGCGCTTGACACGCGTCCCTGGCCCGAGATCGTATACCAAATCGTCGGAATTCACCGGGCCAGCCCTCATGAATCCACGGGGTTCACCCCCTTCCAGCTTCGAACCAATAGCCTCCCATGCGTCGATTACCGGGGCAACTCGAAAATTGCCGAAGCCAGGGGTAGAGACACGCATCCCGCCCTTAAGGCCAAAGCCAAAAGGTATGCCGATTTAATGGAACGGGCCGTTCCGAAGCTAGCCCGAAAAAGACAGAAAATGACTGATCTAGCCCACGGAAGACAAGTCCGTAGCTACAAGGCCCGAAATGGGAACGTCGGTCCCCAACATCAATATAAATTAGGGGACCTGGTGCAGGTACGTAAATGTGCACGCGACCGGAAACTCGCTCCCAAGTTTTCTGGTTGTTACCGCGTTGTCGAGCTCGGACCTAATGGTGCCAACACGGTGCGCATCGCGCCCGAGGCAAGCGCCAGCCATAGCTCTGTCCCCATCATCCGCCATACTTCATACATCCGTCCACTCCCTCCCTCTGATCTCCCTCCATCTCCCTCATCTGCGGACAAAGAGGGCGAAGACGATCTAGTTTACGCTCCGCTCTCTCCCTCCTGCTCCCCTGTTTCATCTTCTTCCCCGTCCTCCCCATGAGTTCCATCACGGAGTGAGCTCTTGGCGATCATCTGCTGCAGCCACGTGGCTACATGTCCGAGATCCGGCAAGTTCGTCATTTGCGGCTCAGTCCTGATCTACGAAGGGTAACGCAGTTTTTCTGCACCGAGGGAGTGTGTGCTGCTGCTGCGTTCCGGTTCGTTGGGAGTCAGCAAGCGGTGGTATGGGCAGAGGTGGTGGCTCTTCATCGACGAGCGGCTCCAGGGACGAGCCACGTCACTACGGTCGCTGCCTTCAGTGGCGACATCAGCACGATCAGCCCCTTGCGACATACGACGATCTTAACCTCCTTGCGAGAGTGGGCGCAGCAATTGTCGACTGATTGGCATCACGGTCTCGTGCGTCTAGGTTACAATCTGTTCCCGACATCCGGGACGGACTTTGACATCCGCACTTCTCCGCGCGAGCCGGCAATCTCGCTCCCCACCCTCATCCTCTTCCAACGCCTCCAATGAACCCTGTCGCTCCCCTCGCTCCTCTCTCCACCTTCGGTTTCCCCTCTTTTTTCCCCACCTTCTGGCAATCCGATCTCCATCCTCGCCTTTCTTTCTCCCTCGAGCCTCTCGCCGTTCCGCTCCTCGATCCTGGACATTGGCGGCTGTGGCGCGAAACCTTTGTCGATCTGTCTGTGTGCTTGGCCCGAGTGCAGGTGACGTGGACGCGGACCAGTGAGCATCCTGCGTGCATCGAATACCTGGAGCTGCTGATCATCCAGGCTTGGAGAACGGACGTGGAAGGTGACCTTCTCGGTTTCCTCTTCGGATCAGTGCAGCCAGGCCTTCACCAGCCTATCGTTCAAGAACTCATCGTCCCGATCGTGTAATTGGCTGACGATCTCCCCCTCGACATCGTTTCGCAAAGCGACGACAGTCTCGCCCCGCACGTCATCACGAGGGCGTTAACACCATATCTTCAGTGGACTGCTTGCTTGGAGGAACCCGGGAGTGACAACACCTTGCCATCACGGCAGGAGTACTTGAAGCCGTACGAAATCATTGATCACGCCTTCTATCCGAGGGAGCCTGAGGAGGTGCTTCAAGGAGAAGAAGAAGCCACAGAAGAAGAAGGCGACGCCGACAAAGAAATAGTGAATACAGCGAAGGAGAGCAGAGTGAGGAGGAGGAGGAGGAGCTAGAAGAAGAAAACGAAGACGAAGAGGAGGGAGCCGGATCAGAGTGGGAGGACTTGCCGGAGGAAGCGGCGCGTACAGGTACGGAAGCGGAAGATCCCGAAGCGGCACGTAGAAGGGAAGAGATCGCCGCCGGGAAAAACCAGCTGGAGATCGCCAGCGGGCTGAGCCTGTGCATCAACGACGACCCAACAAGGGATCCAGAGCCCCTCGAGCCCGAAGATGGCGGATCAGCAACCGAGGCTCCGAGCACATCATGATGGAGATGGAGCCGATCCCCCTCCCCCTCCACCCCAACCCGTCCCTCAGTTCGTCCACGCACCGATGCGGGGAATCGGCCTTCGTCTCTGGTCGTTATCCCGCCGTCCCCTTGATTACCTCACCCTTTGCCAGATCTCTACCCCCGTCACCTTCCCTCGCAACCCCTTCCCTCCCAATACTTTCGAGCACTTTTACTCCACCCGTCTCGCCGTCACGGACCATCCCAGCCCCTCCCTTCAAGCCGCGAACCCCACGTTCTGTCTACACGTCCTCCTGTTCAGTGTCGCGTGGCAATTCTGTCTACACGTCCTCCTGTTCAGTGTCGCGTGGCAACAAGGTAACACAGTAAAAGTCTACTGCGTAATCACTAGGACTATCCCCGCTTGTCGCCATCACGAGCAGTTTCGCGCGACACTCTTCCGCACCTTCTCCACCCTCTACCCTGACTACCTCGCCTCCCTCCCTCACAGCGGCGATCGGTTTCACCGCTTTCACCGGATCATCCGCTACGAAGAGCTCCCAATCACGGAGGAAGGAATGAACCGATACTTACCCCCACTCCGCCCCAACCCTCCCCGTCGACACCCCTCCATGTATAATGTCTACTTCCCCATCCCCACACGGCGTTGAAACCCGCCACGTGTCCCCGAGCAGTACGAATCAGCAGTTTTCACGAAGATCATGCCATTGACGATGACGTCAACTTATACTATGATTCGATCGACTGCGCTAGACTGGGGGTGCAGAGCACACGGAGACCTGATGGACCATGATGGTGCCACCTGGACAATCTCCGAAGTTCGAAGGACAGGAGGTTGCATATGACAGGGCTGCAGAGAGCAGGATCTGAAACCTCACGAGCCGGCATGATCCGCGAAGATCTTGCCACGGATGTTGTCGCCAGCTCATCATGCTGATCCTAGCTCCTACTTCGTCCTGCTTCTGCGTTCCTTGTACTTCTTCCTGCTTCTTCGTCCCCTCTTATTCCCTTTGTTCGAGCTCTCATGCAATCAGGAGATTGCATAATTTTGGAACCCCCTGCGCGTCACATTTGTGACGATTCACTTCCCGACCCCGTGCTATCTTCCGTATCCCTTGACCCAATACCCCCTTGGTGTATCATGCCGACCCCACAGAACCCTCGTCGCCTTTCTTGATTTCAGGCGCCTTGTTTGGGCCCCCATTTTTTGGAAGTTCTATTGATTCTTGGAATTCTGCTTTTTGTAATTCGGGAAATGCACGGGAAATTACGCGTGCCTTAGCGAGCGCAATGGGAATCGGGCTCGACAGTTAGGAATTACGGAATAAGCGGAGCCCGCCGTATCTTTTTTCTTGCATGAATGTTCTCGGTCACGACAGGAAAACTTTAGGAATTTTGCGAGAATACGGATAGGCGTAGGAATTTCTTTTCCCGCGTTGACTTTCGCGTGCGGATATGGTGATTTCAATTTTTGAATTGGTTTTGGGCATAGGCAAGTTGTAACTGTTTTGGTGCCTTTTTCTCTTGTTGTCGGCACCGCGCATGCGAGCTTCCTTCTCCTTACTTCCTGCGCCACTCTTCTCCCGCGCTCTCTTCTCTCTCCCTTCCCCCTTCTCTTCTTCTCTCATCGCAACTGTTTTTCCCTCTTTTTCTCTCTCTTCACT
>BFEA01000057.1:1793987-1808318 GCA_003427395.1 Chara braunii
TCTCTCTCTCTCTCTCTCTCTCTCTCTCTCTCTCTCTCTCTCTCTCTCTCTCTCTCTCTCTGCTTCCTTCTCGAATTGGCAGGTGTCGTTTTGAACTTCTCGTCCCCTGTACTGGTGATATCAACAGCACGAGCGATCGCCTGCTGTTGACGCCTCCGCCAGCGGAAGAGAACTTAGATCCCGCCATCTCTCCAAGACCCTAACCCAGAGAGAAAGAGGCGTCGCCGAGCTGTTGTATGGAGACTGCATTGGTTTGGATGGCTGAGAGCGCGGGGTCCGGCCCGTGTTCTTCCCTCACCTCCGATCGTCCCAGCGTGCTACCTACCTTCCCCATCGCAGATGACGACAGCGTCTACTGCGATGCGGATGTGCGGCGCGCCCCGAGACGGACGGAGCAGATCTGTTGGAGTAACCCGACTCGGGCGTGTAATATAAGGGGAGACGGGTTCGTCCTGATTTATCGATTTGCCTCCGCGACTCTGGTATTGCCCTACACCCACTTGACGGTGCTACCCTGGTCGGCAGCCCACGCCACGTGGCAGCCGCGGTTCAATTGTCGCTGGTGTCGCCAGGGAGACTCTTGCTCCTGGCGACGGCTGGGCCTTGGGTACGAGGGAGCTGCGCGTTTTCCCGAGCTCTCCCGTGGCGAGGGTGCGCGACCCACGCAATTTCAAACTTGGGTGCTAGCGGGCCATCCCGCCGTATCGCCTCCCAAGCAGGAGGGTCCTCGCGGGCTAAATGAGTTTGACGTGGAGGCCTGAAGGCCTCAAACCAACTACCTATACGACTAGTAACCCATCGCAGTGCAACGAGGAACGGAGGTCTCCGCCCTCTGTTGCCCTGGCCTATTCCCCCTAGTGCTTTTCCTCGTCCTGATTCACTACGGTCATTCCGGTTGGCGGGACTCCCTTTTTCCCACTAGGAGGCAAATTTTTCCCCTCGGACGTTCGCGGCGATGGTACAATTCCTTGGCAACCTCTGACCCGAAACCAAGAGATCCCCGTTTTGATCGGGGGACTCCACCCGTACGGCCTAAAATCCTCGGCCACACCCGCAACAGCTCTGATCGGCATGTAAGGGCACGCTATGCCGCGCTGGGTGTGAGGTTGGTTTCAGAGTTGATTCGTTTCGGCTTCGAGGTCCCTCGGAAATACTGAACGCAATTTTTGTTAATTTAGGAATTTTGAATAGGCTGGCGCCCAGGAGTCGTCGCCCGGGGTCAAAACCGGCCTCACGCCATGGCTGAACCTGGACAAGGGGAGGATAATCATGAGGATATGGCTAACCTGCCTCTGTACTTGGTCCCTCCGCTGTCGGAGGTTCCGATCTTCACCGAGGATGAAATGGATCCACGCACGTGGCTGGCTGCCCTGAAGGCTCAGGGGTGGTCGGACCAGCTGCTCCGAGACCGAATCCCAGGAAGATTGGTGGGAACCTCCTTCGAATGGTATGGACAAACCCCTATACCAATTGGGAAAATTTTTCACGATCATTCCTGGGGCGTTTTGATCATATAGCACCAGGGGAGTGTCTGCGCTTAATAAAAGAATACACGCAGCAGCCCCGTAAGACCTTAGCTAGATATGCCGAGCGGTTTTCCTACTTGGCCGAACGCTCCGGGGCGGACGAAAGGATGGTGCGAACCGACTTTCTTAGGGGTTTGTCTGATTCTCGCTTGAGGAAACTGATCCGCAAGAAATGCAACCCCATCGCCAATTCCCTGACGGAGCTTATTAAGTATGCTATCAGGTACGGTAAAGAGAACTACGATGTGGGATTGGATTCTGAATCAGATGAAGATGACCCTGGAGGCGTCCGACGCAACAACTATTCGGCTGCGGCTCGGATGTTCGAAGAACGTTTCAGGTTAGGACTACCTAAGCAGGGTACGGAACGAAGGGCGCCGCCGTCCTCGGTCTCCAAGCGCTCTCAACCTACGCCAAGGGGACGGGACGCGAACGATATATCCATGAAGGAGGTAGCCACACCGTTAGTTTCGGCGGTGGCACCCTTAACCGAATTCGTGGAAAGCCTGGTCGTTGGCTCCGGTGCTGCACGTCCCCCTGCTGCAGGGGCCGTCCAGACCATGCGGTGTTACAATTATAACCAACCGGGCCACTTAGTGAAAGATTGTCCGAAGCCTCAAGCCCAAGGGGGATCCGCGGGACAAATTCCGTTGGTTGCCCCTACCGCTGCAGGACAAGGTCGGGTAGCCACCGTTATGGACACTGGAGCGACGGAAATGGTGTCCCCCGAGGCCGCTGAAATAGGAATGGATGAATACATGACGGTGACCATGCTTGAGCCCGGAACCATTGGCGTGATAAGACACGCCCAAAGGGTTACTGAGGAGAGCGATTTTGGGCCGTGGAGACCTGGGTTTGAGGACTTTACGACACCTGGTCATGAGTACAAGGACGGTCAGATCGACGTCCTGGACGCCATGAAGGCCTTAGATCTCCGCATCCCGGTGCCCATCCCTTACCTGCTAACCAGTTTCTGAGTCGGCCAATGAGAAACTAATCGAGCGATGCATGAAAAACCGACGCTGGTTCGACGAACACCGAAAGGGCAAAAAGCTGGCCCTAAACGATCAGCCAAAAGCCGTCGAGGCCCAACCATTGACTTCGAAAACTCAAGAGCCGAACCGGATCGGGATGATCTAGGCCGCTGACCCTCTCTTGGAAAAACCTGAAGCATTTCTTCGGGCCTATCCGATAACCTGGAAGAGCGTTGAGTGTGACTGCGAGGTCTGGGGAAGCCCCTCTGCTGCCATCCTTGATTCCGGATCGTCAGCCGTGGCTATCTCTTGGGCTCTAACCAAACGATTAGGTCGGGACGGGCAAACCCAGCCCCTCCGACCCGATGAACTGTATGTGTCAGCTACGGAGGACAATATTCATTTCAAGGGGCGAATCACGAACGTGCCCATACGGGTTGGACGGGTGCATTGTCTCTGTGATGCAATTGTATTAGATGTGCAAGCGTATGACGTGCTCCTAGGGATTCCGTGGCAGGCGGCGGTTGGAGCTCGAATGCACTTTGACAGTGTGAAAGTGGTGCTGACATCGGCCCACCCCAAACCTTAAACGATACCGATGCGGTTAGCTGTACGTGTACGGTCGCAACCCGCTCCTTGCATTTCCACTGAAGTTCACCAAGTTAATATGATCCGACGGTTAGTTTCGAGCGAAAGTGGATCCTCGGTCGGGACCCAGGGGTTGGACAAACCTGACCGCTATCCGATCCGAGTTCAGGACCGGTGGCGTTTGCTTTCGAGGCCTTCCCCTTTCGATACTCGAAGTGGGTCTAGGTGGTCCCAGGCATACTCCTCTACCCTTAAGGGTGAGCCATTGTTGCGGGTGTCTCGAATAGCTGACCTTTCGGAACCCCCTGCGACCCTCTATCTCCAAACGGACCCCCTCTCTGAACGCTTTACAGAGCTGCGAGGACTGTGTGATCTGTCTTTCAATCCGCCACGACCCTTGCTGACCAATGCAAAGGCCGCTTCTCTTATGAAAGAAGGGGTGTCGTTTCAACCCACGTCCTCGGGAAACTGATGGGGACTGACATAACTTTCCCAGGCCTTTTCGGTAGAACCTTTGACCGAAATCGAACTGGACGAAGGTGGCGAAAAGGACCCAATCAGCCAGGCGGACAGTCAACTTATCGCAACCGTACTCTCGATGAAAACCGACAACTCCCTGTTCGGCGCTTCACCAGAGGAGAGTGCGTTGGTACCTACAGTTACCGCGACGGTTTCCTTTCCCACTGGAGCCGTCGATATTCAGTTACCGGTCCATGTGCCTGACGAGTACTGGCGCCTCTTGCTGGCAGTAATACGAGCGTACACTGAGGCGGTCAGCACCCACGATCACGATATCGGACTGACGCAACTGATTCAACACGCCGTAGATACCGGGGATCACGTCCCGATACACTGTCGACCATAACGCTACTCCCTGAAGGAAAGACAGTTGGCTCTGGAAAGGGTACGGGAGTTCGAGCGATTGGAGTGGGTTAAACCCTCACTCGGACCCTGGTCCTTTCCCGTGGTCCTTGTGCCGAAACGAAACGGATCGGTCTGTGTATGCATTGACTACCGAAAGCTAAACGCTATTACCACCAAGGATGTTTACCCGCTGCCTCGGATCGATGATTTGCTAGATGCCATCAGATCCGCTCGAGTCTTCTCGAAGTTCGATATTCGACATGGATTTCACCATGTCGCGGTCCGACCGGAAGACCGCCCCAAAACCGCTTTTGTCTTATTCGAGGGCACGTGGCAATGGATCCGATGCCCCACGGGGATATGCAATGCCCCCGCGACCTTTCAGCGGACCATGAACATGGCCTTCGCCGAGTTCGTTAACAAAACCCGGTTGACGCAGCCCCTGATCAACTTCTGTGTGATTGCGTATATGTATGATATTTTGTTTTTTTCTAAAACATATGAGTACCACGTGGAACATGTTGAGTGGGTTTTGCATGCACTGAAGGATGCGGGGTTCAAGGTGGCTTTGGAGAAAAGCGAGTTTTTTCTGTCTGAAATCTCATTCTTGGGATACATCGTCATGACCGACGGACTGAAGCCGGATCCGAGGAAGGTGGCAGTAGTACAAGAAGCCCCAGCTCCGGTCATGCTCACTCAGGTTCGAGCCTTCCTAGGGCTGGCGTCCTACTGCCGGCGTTTCATCCAGGGGTTCGCCGGCGTGGCAAAGCCTCTAACGAATCTATTGAATAAGGAAGAGCAGTTGATCTGGACGCCGGAATGTGAGGAGGCTTTTCGAGCGCTCAAAAAGGCCCTGACAACGGCGCCCATCCTGGCCATACCTGATCTGACCAAACTGTTCGCCCTGCACACGGATTGGCAGCCACAGGTGATGTCAGCAGTCCTGACTCAGCAAGGGGCAGACAGCAAGGAGTGAGTCATCGAGTACGCATCGAAGACCCTGAGCCGAGCGCAGTCCAACTACGAAGCGTGCAAAGGCGAATGCTTGGCGATGGTGTGGGGGATGCAGCATTTCCGACCGTACCTCTACGGCCAGAAATTCGTGCTCGTGACATATCACCAGCCGTTGTTGTCATTACGCAACAACACGGATTACACGGGAACACAGGGGAGGTGGGCGGTGCACCTACAGGACTACGACTTCGACATCCGCCACCGCGCCACTCGACAGCACGGAAATGTAGATGGTTTGACGCGCCTTCAGCCGCCCAACAAGTGTCCCGCCCAAGAGCGACTCATTCCGTGGAAGCCGGAGCCAGCCCCAACGAAACCACACTACAGGGAACTGCACGTGCTGCGCCAAAACACCGCATAAATCTGAGATGGAGATCTCGCCAGAAACTGCAGCTGCCGCCTCCTCGCCGTCGTCTGGATCTCCTACTCACTTGTCTATTCCCAACTCCTCCTCCTCCCTCTCGGGGTCACGTCCGAATCCTTGTTTCTTCTGCACCTTACCTATGATCCCGGATCGGGAAGGGTCACATCCGGGAGGGCCTWGTTTTCTTTCRTGGGTGCARTGTWGCCARTGTAGAATCGTTCGSTCCCACGGRCACTGCATTAGATACCGGAGTGAAAAGAAATGGGTCTGTCCCAACTGTAGAACGGACCACGTCCCTACCGAGAAACGGTATCTAGACGCTCGGACGGCCGACGGATTTTTGCCAAGTGTCCGCCGTGCGGAAGTCTGGACGGATCTTCTGTTACTAAGAAGACTGACAGGCGATCCGCCGGCAGAACTTACTAAAGTCGAACGACGGTTAGTCACGGAACGGGCGCATGATTACCGTAGGCAGGAATCGACCTTACAGAAGCGAAAAGACGATGATGACGGAGGGTCTAGCTGGCTGACGGTTCGGCACCCTCTCGCAAGGTTCGATTGGACCCAAGCAGCCCATGAAGAGGATGCGGTCCACTTCGCGGTCAAGTACACGGACAAAGCCATCGAAAAGAATGGATGGTACTGGTCGGGAATTCGGGAAGATGTGAAATACATCGTCCATAATTGCCTGACTTGTGCGGTTGACAGGGGGCCGGTACAGATGCCCCGGACAATGGTGCCTACTCGAGTAGAACGCCCCTTTCAGCGGGTCAGTATCGATACGACAGATATCAACGTGCCGAGAGGTCCCGTCGATCAAGGGGAGCTCAACGTTCTTTTAGTGGCCGTCGATCACTTTTCCAAGTGGATCTAGGCCTATCCAATGACTAGTCGCAAATCCGTGGAAGTAGCCTGGTATATAAATCGCTTTTTGTGCATGCACCTAGATGTAGAAGAGGTACACATGGATAACGGGTCTGAATTTCAAGGAGAGGTAGAACGTCTCTTAGTAAGGGCCAACGTCAAGATTGTATACTCACCGGGACATTGGCCTCAAGCCAATGGCCTAGTGGAGAACGCCAATCGACTGATTAAGACCGCTCTCAGACGAAACATCACGGCTGGGGACACCCGACCCTGGCCTGTCATTGTCGATCATATAGTGGTCGTCTATCGGGCCACCCCACACGGTAGCACCAGAGTGTCCCCATTTCAACTGAGAACCAACAGTGTCCCTCGGGTACAGCTGTCCCCCTTGGTAGGTACGGAAGTTAGAGCAACCCGGGCCCAACACAGAGATAAGGCCCGTCACTATATGGACTTAATGGCTAGGGCCTATCCTCCGCTAGCTCGGCGACGACAGAGGGCCGTGGATCGGACGCATCAACGACAGATCGGGGATTACGAGAAACGACATGCGTCCGCAGGACCACTACCTCGCTATAAAGTTGGGGACTTGGTGCAGGTACGGAAATCCGCGCGCTCCTCCAAGATCCACCCACGCTAAACAGGCATTTACGAGGTGACGGAAGTTGGCGCACAAGGCCAGCACTCCGTGAAGCTGATTCCCAAGCACAACTCACAAGACCGCCCGCTGATGAGGCATGCTGCTGCTCTCCGGTCTTTTCGGCCATCGCTGAATCTCGTGCGGCCACCTATCCCTTTTGAATATTCTTCTTCTTCTCTCTCTCTTGCTCCTTCTTCCTCGTCTCCCTCTTCCCCTTCTCTCCAATCGGCATCGTCGGCGTCTGCGGAAGACCTGGTCTCGCAGGATGAACCATCGCCAACAGGAGCATGAACTGCTCGAGCACTTCCAGCCGCCCATCTCGGACGCTCTTCTGCGGAACCGGTTCAACGACGATCGGCAGCTGCGCTTCGACATTCAGCAAGTGAACGTGTCGGCACCCAAAGTTGCTGACTTGGCGGTGAACTCGCTCCTTGCGCAGCGTGTGACGTACGCGGTCGTTTTTGTGGACATATCGCCAGTACCTGGTCAGGAGTCCACGCGAGTGTTCATCGAGTTCCGAGCAATCCAGGTAGCGACGAACTTCGTGCACAGCGTTGCTACTTTCACCGGGGATTTAACCATCTTGCCAGGGCACGATCGGGAGCTGGCGTACAGGTTCTTGCGCGACTACGCTCTCCAGGTGGCTAGATCGGTGGCGCGAGTGCAGGCAAGGGGCACTCATCGCTTCACCACATACGAAGGACTTCTGTGGCGAACTCCGGAAGGAGCACTTGCATTGGTGCCACAGGCCCGCAGCTCCCCGCGCTCCTCCCTCCTGTCGAGCCCCTCAACATCCAAGTTGTCCCTTCCCCTTCTCTCTAAATGCCTCCCTTCTTCTCTTACACTACCCTCCCTTACCAACTGACGCATCTCCCCTATCCCATGCGCAACTTCCCCGAGTACCTGGTGGAGCTGACGGGCGTTGAGCAGTTGCCGCCCGCTAACGAGGACGCGTGGGAGCTGCATCGGGCGCTGTATTCATCGGTGGTGCTGGGCATGTTTACGTTCTTCGTGGAATACGAAGTTCATAACATCGGCGAGTTTCTATACGTATACTACGTAATTACCAAGCCGAAGCCGGAGTGGAAGGAGGGAACGGTGGCGCTTTACCCTTTTGGGAGGATCGGGACGAATCGGCCGGGGTTCTTACAACTCATCCACATCGAGGTGTTGTCCATTGCGCAGGTAATCGCCGCCGAGGAAGAAGACCTGCAGCTTAGGCTGCGGACCACATCCGCCCCGTGCAGAGCGTATAACGCGGCGGTGATACCTGATTACCTAGCGCGCGAGGGAGAGTCCGTGGTGGACTTTGGGCGCGAAGACAAGCCGTTGCGGCCTCCATCATCGTATCCGAAGCCGACGGCCCTGAAGGTACCGAGAAAGAAGACCGGCCTGAAGCGGCGACGAAGTCCATCGCCAGAAGCTCAAGGAAGTCGGGTGGGGCCTGTCGAGGAGGCCCAGCCTGCGCCGACGCGCAGGGTCGATCCGGTTCCCAAAAGAAGCGCCACCCTCATCATCGGGCCCCGGTCGGGGGAGGACCGCGCAGCCGAAGGGCCGCGGAGATCCAGAGGCCATCAGGAACCGGCACCTCAGCGGCCCCGCCTCCCCGATCTCAATAGCAATGGAGTTGGGCCATCATGACCAGGAGGGGGATTGGGATGAGTTCCATATCCCGCATCCAGATCCCCCCTCCTCATAGGACCGTTCCGATTTCGCCAACCCCGCCGGGATACCCTGGTCATTGATATTAGCAGTTCCCACGAGCCGGACGGTCCATCAGACCGACGTTGATCACATGGTGGAGCTGGCCACCATCTGGCTTGAGGCCATCGAGGGGGCGCCTCGTCCTAATCCGGCATGGGAGGCGTTCTTACAGCCTCCATTCGACGAGTGTATAGCGGTGAGGTTGGTGGGCACGCTCATCTACGAGACCGGCGGGTGGCCCAATATTATGTACCATATCCTGGTCTTCGCAGCATTTAAGCGGGAGCGGAGGCCGACCCATCTGGTGTTAACGGGTCCAAGAAATCGGTCGTTGCGACGACAGATTATTCGGGCGATCGCCGATCTCGCGCCACATGTTCTCTCACACGTGCCAGGGCCTTTTCCGTACCCCTCCTTTGTACAGCACCACTTCAACGAAGTGGAAGTGCCAGCTAACTTGGCTGCGCTCGCAGCCTTTCTCCCTCCCCTTCCCCCGCCTCTTAATCCTGAAATTGATCACTTTCTTTGATAGTCTCCATCCTCAATCCCCATCCATTTCTTTCTCTTTCTTTTGCATCTTTTTCTCCTGGATCCATAGTTCACGCGATGATACGCGCTGTAAAAATAAATAAATAAAATAAAATAAAAACGGGGGGGGGGGCTGTTTCTTGTTTCTGCAATGAGTTACTCACCGATCGGGCCAGCTGACGATGAAGGGGCGGCCTGATCGATATATCATACGAGGGGAGTCGACAGAGGATGTGGAATGCATCCAAGTAGATCAGGAGATGATCGGGCCAGCAAACGATGAAGAGGCCGCCCGATCATCAATCAAATCTGATCAGCAGTCAGGAGACTGCTAATTTCTCGGAACCCCCTGCGCGTCACAAATGTGATGAACCCCGACCCAAACTTCACGGCTTTCCGTACCCTCGAGGATAGACCTTTCGAAAGCCCCGAAGTGCGAATACGAACAACGGGGGTTTTCTTTTTGCTTTCGTTTTTGTTTTTCTTGAAACGGCCTTTCTTTGAACTGGTAGCTGGGAATAAGTTTCGCGCGGCCGGATAGCGGGCGCGTCGAATTTCAAGAAACGGGTAGGACTTAGTGGGAAAGAAAAGGGGGAATTTTGGATTTTTGCATACGCGGCTGCTTTTTCGAATTTTCGTCCGCCACGCGAACTCTTTCTCTTGCATCGCATCCCCGCGCCATCTTTCTTTCTTGCTGCGCGCGCTTGCTTCGTGCAAGGACTCTTCGTCTTCCTTTACGCAAGTCCCCGACTCGCCTTTGGCTGAGAACGATTGGCTGAGTAGTTGGGATGCTCGGATCAATGTGGAAGACGCAAAAATGCGCGCGCCACTTGAACGACCACCCCAATCACGCAGGACCAAAAGACTTCTCGACATCGACCCATCTCAAACCCCAGCCCTTCCCTTGTCCACCTCATCTACAACCCAATGCTCCCCACGCCCTGTGCTGACGCCCCGCCGCCTCCCACGCTATAAATTCGCGCAACCCCCTCCTCTCCCTCTCTTTGATATCGGCTGCAATGCTGCGCGAGCTATGCACGAGGTCCGTGGCGCCGAACAGGCTTGACGAGCCCATGTGACGGGCGGAGTGACGACGCGGGTCGAGCTTAGCGGTGGACTCGGGGTGTAACAGTCGAAGGGACATAGAGGTGGTGGATATCAGACGCCGGCAGCGTCAAGGCCTTGTGGCTATGGTTGTCGGTGGTCTTGATGGATTGGGGCTGCGCCTAGTTGGGCCAGCGGTGTGAAGATGTTTTTGTTCAAGGAGGACTTGTTTTTATCTCCATTCCTGCTTTGTCCACGCATGGTGTGTGTGAGGCCCCAAGTGGCGGGACCTTGTCGTATGCATGTGGGGTGTGAAAGTCCATGGATGATTGGATGTCCCGTTGATTGTTGTTGATTGCATGCATGCTGATGTATGCGGGTGCATACTTATCCGGGCGGGGACTGGGGAAGCGATCTGTGATGACCATCTGCTTAGGGGTACGATTGGGTTGATCCGTCGCTCCCATCCCTTTCACGGCCCTTGGGTCTCTGACCCGCCCCGCTGCGCGCGAGCGCAGCCCCAGCGTCGACTCTCTCTCTCTTTCTCTCTCTCTCTCTCTCTCTCTCTCTCTCTCTCTCTCTCTCTCTCTCTCTCTCTCTCTCTCTCTCTCTGCTTCCTTCTCGAATTGGCAGGTGTAGTTTTGAACTTCTTGTCCCCTGTACCGGTGATGTGAACAGCACAAGCGATCGCCTGCTGTTGACGCCTCCGCTAGCGGAAGAGAACTTAGATCCCGCCATCTCCCCGAGACCCTAACCCAGAGAGAAAGAGGCGTCGTCGAGCTGTTGTATGGAGACTGCGTTG
Source organism: Chara braunii (assembly GCA_003427395.1). Classification (NCBI taxonomy): domain Eukaryota; kingdom Viridiplantae; phylum Streptophyta; class Charophyceae; order Charales; family Characeae; genus Chara; species Chara braunii. The sequence goes on from BFEA01000057.1 coordinate 1,804,903, forward strand.
GTTTGGACTACTGAGAGTGCGGGGTCTTGCCCGTGTTCTTCCCTCACCTCCGATCGTCGCAGCGCGCTACCTACCTTCCCCATCGCAGATAATGATAGCGTCTACTGCGATGCGGACGTGCGGCGCGCCCTGAGACGGACGGAGCAGATCTGTTGGAGTAACCCGACTCGGGCGTGTAATATAAGGGGAGACGGGTTTGTCTTGATTGATCAATTTGCCTCCGCGACCCTGATATTGCCCTACACCCACTTGACGGTGCTACCCTGGTCGGCAGCCCACGCCACGTCGCAGCCGCGGTTCAATTGCCGCTAGTGTCGCCAGGGAGACCCTTGCTCCTGGCGACGGCTGGTCCTTGGGTACGAGGAAGCTGCGCATTTTCCCGAGCTCTCCCGTGGCGCGGGTGCGCGACCCGCGCAATTTCAAACTTGGGTGTCGGCGAGCCATCCCACTGTATTGCCTCCCAAGCAGGAGGGTCCTCGCGGGCTCGACGAGTCTGACGCGGAGGCCTGAAGGCCTCGGACCAACTACCTATATGACTAACCCATCGCAGCACAACGAGGAACGGAGGTCTCCGCCCTCCGCTGCCCTGGCCTATTCCCCCTAGTGCTTTTCCTCGTCCTGATTCACCACAGTCATTCTGGTTTGCGGGACTCCCTTTTTCCCACTAGGAGGCAATTTTTTCCCCTTGGAAGTTTGTGGCAATGGTACAATTCGTTTGCAACCTCTGGCCCGAAACCAAGAGATCCCCGTTTCGATCAAGGGACTCCACCCCTTCGGCCTAAAATCCTCGGCCACACCCCCAACAACTCTGATCGGCGCGTAAGGGCACGCTACGTCGCGCGGGGTGTGAGGTTGCGCGCCACAGGCCCGGATAGCACTACTCCCTCTGCCCGTGACGGTATAAGTTATCGGCAGCGCCGCAGTTGAGGCAGGCTGCGGAACTTGCTGAATCTGTTGGACGTCCCTCGAACCTCCCTCGGTTGACCGTTCGCCGGCAGTACTTAGCGCGTATGCAAATCTGCAGCCACACCGTCATTTTCGTCAGCTGGTCTGAGGAGAGTTATTTCTCCTTCGCCAATTTTGGCCTGGGACTGTTCGCACTTCCAGCCTTCGGGACCTCCATCTCTCAGCAAGTCGCGCAAGTCGTCCTACCGTCAGTTTGTGCAGGTCTTTCTCTAGCCAGTTTGTGCAAGTCATCCTCCGGTCAGTTCGTGTCCTCAGCGTCGGTATCGGTCTTCGGTCAGAGGTCAGTCCTTCGTCTTCCTACCCTCACCATCAGTAAGAACTCAGTTATGAATGTGTTGACCTTAAGACCCGGTGACAGACCTATGTCCTCTCTTTTCTTCGTCATTCCTAACTCCTCTACACGCTGTCGCATGCGGTGGTCCCACGCCAAGACGCGAAGTATTTTGGTGTCGGACCTCACGGTCGCGTCACGCAGGAGTTTGAGTCACCTTAGCGAAATACCACTCCGACCGTGTGCGCATGCTATACCTCTCTACAGATTGGTGCAAAGTATGGTTAAAATGACCGTTTGGTTTTCTTATAAATAAGGGTGAAAATTGGGGGGTCGGTTAACCTTCTCTCCTCTCGCTAATCCCTACGACAGGTTAGAGATCCCGCGAGGTACAACTTACCTCCACCTGCAGGAGTTGTAACCATCCTTTAGGTGGGTGTATCCCTTCTGAGCTACTGACCCACGTGCGAAGGCTTTTATATGCAATCGCATAGGTAGGTCAGCCGAGGACGTTTTCTCGATCGCCGTAGCATAGGCATACACGCGGTAGAACGCCTAGGGACTGACCCGTATATCGTACAATCGAGGAGCTAACTCCCTCGGACCGACTACCTAATCAGGCCGACCCTTTTGGACCGTCTTCCACACTTAGCTGCTCATGATAGTGAAGCCTACGTTCCCTGTTGACCATGTGAGACAATATCAATGTCTAACACCCTTTTGTAATCTCCCACCTTCTCAACATAATCCTGGACAATAACCTGCGTAACTTTGGCCAGAGTATGCCTTGTTCATAGATATATATATACATATAAGTATAAATGTATATCAGGGGGGTTGTATGAGTGGTAGACGTCACTTCACAATTGTGGTGCACCCTGTCAGAATGTCCCAGATGACGACCCAAGTTCAGAAGACAATACAGGGCCCAACATATGTCCCAATGCAAGAAAGTCACATACACGCATACAAATGCAGACACAGAATGCGCTACAAGTGTCAACCTTTAACCCATTCATAGTAAGTCCCTTACTCCCCAAAACCATGAAAACGACATTCCTTCCTACTCCTGACTCCTATTGCCCAGCCCCTTCACTTTTCATCCATCCGTTCCTTTTCCGGGTTTTGTTTTAGGTGTGAGTATCAAGCCATATGGAAGTAAAGTTGGAATTATATCGACCTGTTATCCAATGATAACAAAAGTGCAGTTCCTGACGGTTCTCTTCCGTGATTCTCTCCAAGAGTGATAAACTTGTAGGCACATCACAGTCCGAAAGAAACTTAACATCCTCGTTCCTACGTTGGGGTCTAGAAAATTCCTTCTAGACTTGTGCACTGGAGGTAGATGCGCGTTGATGACCCGCTGTCTAACTTCTATCCTTATCTAATTGTCAGGTTGTTGCCCTTTTGGTTTAGGTAATGAACAATGTTCATTCCCAGCTCCTCCAACCCAGTGATTCTACATAAGTCTCTTTTGAAGATTGTTTACCAAAGTCTCATTCTTGGTTCTTTTCCTAGCAAGCATATCGTCAATTCATCTTAGAGAAATCACATGATAGAAATCAAATCAGAAGTTTCAAGATAGAGTGATAAGTCTCTCAGGGTCAAGATGTCACTTATCCTCTCCTCAATAGAATCAGAAGCAGTCTGTTAGTAATTGATTGATCCAATTTTATTGAGAAGGTTAGTAGTAATAGGGTAGACCTCTCGGGATCTACCCATCTTTTATTGGCGTCTGTTTGTGAAAGGGAAGACCTCGAGGGGCTTGCTTCTTCTATTGACTGTCCTGCATTAGATCAAGGCCAGATGGTAATAGAGCGGGCTTCTTGAAACCTCGCTCCTCTTACTACCAGTACCTTCATCCTTGCGACAAGACAATACGGCATACATCTCGGTGCATTGCTCCTCCTACTGCTGTTTTGCATTGAAGCACCGCTGGTGGGTAATAAGGTAGGCTTCTCGGAGCGTTGCTACTCTTATTACATTGTCTGTGTCATTATTGCGATAAGGCGGGTTTCTCGGAGCCTTGATACTGTTATCACTTCGTCCGTGTCATTATTTCGATAAGGCAGGCTTCTCGGAGCCTTGCTACTCTTATCGCACCGTTCGTGTCATTATTACGATGAGGCAGGTTTCTCGGAGCCTTGCTACTCTTATCACACCGTTTGTGCCATTATTG
>BFEA01000057.1:1808358-1847067 GCA_003427395.1 Chara braunii
CCTTGCTACTCTTATCACACCGTTTGTGCCATTATTGTGATAAGGCAGGCTTCTCGGAGTCTTGCTACTCTTATCGCACCGTTCGTGTCATTATTGTGATAAGGCAGGCTTATCGGACTCTTGTTACTCTTATCGCACTATTCGTGCCATTATTGCGATAAGGCAGGCTTCTCGGAGTGTTGTTACTCTTATCACCGTCCGTGTCACTATTGTGATAAGGCAGACGTTTCGGAGTCTTGCTACTCTTATCTCCGTCTGTGCCACTATTGTGATAAGGCAGGCTTCTCGGACCCTTGCTACTCTTATCATACCTTCCGTGCCATTATTGCGATAAGGCAAGCTTCTCGGAGCCTTGATACTCTTATCACACCATATGTGTCATTATTGCGATAAGACAGGCTTCTCGGAGCCTTGCTACTCTTATCGCGCACTTGCCCTGGAGCACGGCTGGTTGGTAATAAGGCAGGTTTCTCGGAGCCTTGCTTCTCTTATCACCGTCCGTTCTTAACCGTGGCTGTTTAGGTAGTAGGGCAGACCTCTCGAGGCCTTGCTCCTCCTATCACCCCTTGCAAACTTTTCCGATGACTCGGTCGTTGCTTCTGACGCCACTTGAGCCATGGGTCATTCGGAAGCCTTTAAGCTTATGAGGGTAGGTCATACGAGACTTGTACCCTATGTCTTAAACTCGTCCGCCTGATCCCCGACTGTGTTAACTTTGGACTTTTGAGAGTATGTAGACATAGGTCAAACGTAGGGCAAGAGTTAGTTGATGCAGTCCATTATCACAATATCTGACCATAGCATGCATAAGTTTTCAATCCGCTATGAACCCCTTCCCTTATCATTGGTTAGATGATCTTTTAAGCAAGGGAAGATTGCACGGAGTCAATCCCCTTGCGGCCACATCCCCAAAAGAAACATTCACATCACGAGACAGTTACTTGGAACTTCACGTTCTCACTATGTTTTTCAGCAACAGTCAGTCATACTCTATCAGACCCCTTCTACTCAATCAATGTTTTTCTTTCCCTTATACAATATTATCTCTTTCCCTTGTCTTCGGGCTTAGTCCTGAAGAACCTTTAACTCAAAAGTTTTTTCTCTTATAAGGTTTAGGGGTTAGGCAGAAATGTGCGTACCTCACTGCTCCCTCCGTCCAGAGTTCCGCCTGAACTCCGGCAGAGCTCCCGCAATCACCCTGTGACTTGGATATGTCTAAGCTGAGCAAAAGATGAAACTGAAGTCCCTCGCGACTTTTTCAGAGTTCTTCAATGATATCCCTTTATCGCAACCACTATCTTAGGATAGTTAGCATGTGTAAGGTTTAGAAAAGAACAGAGGAGGTAGATCCCTGTCACAATTGACGAGAACTCTCTCCCCTCCGATTTCCTCGCATTCTTCCATATCTGATCCTATTCTAGCATATGATGTTGGGTAACAATAATAACGATGATAACAACAATAATAATAATAATAATAATAATAATAGTAATAATAATAATAATAATAATAATAATAATTAATAATAATAGTCAATACAATAATGATATTTGATTTTGTTGACACAAAATTGCCCTAAAAACTCAAGGATATGAACGTGATCAGGAACACAGTCGAATTCAGTTTTTCTTTGATTATGGCTATGGCACCCAACACTGAACAAAATCTCATCCCCGATTGCTGTATCCCCAACGATTTGTTTGTGCATACTCACAAGAGTCACAACACACTCTCATCCAACTAGGATCTACCCTAGATGTCCCACACACACACGTTCCTACATACGCTTGTTGTTGCGGTATGTGTCTCCCTCCGTGCGCGTCACAGTACGTTTCTCTGTGTTTCAATGTGTATTTGTGTCACCATGTATCTGTGTGACTGTGTACGCATTACTGCAACTGTATGAGTGTCACAGGATTTATGTGTGTTGTCGCAGTCTGTCTACCTTGTCCATTCATTTGTCTGGCTGCCCCTCTGTTTCGCCTGTTTGTCTGTCTTCCTCACACATACTCACACACTCATCACTTATAAACATCAAGCGTGAAACATCATAAATTCCCCTGGCAGACAACGAACTGACAATGCATCCAGTTGACTGCAGTTGCAGATTCGATGAACACGAAGATGTCGACCCCGTGGACCATCATCAGGACGGTACGCATCTTTCTCCTTTGCTTCTTTATCTCTCTTTCTTTGTTCCTCTCTTTCCCTTTTGTATGCTATCGTTCCTCTCTGTGTGCCATGCCATATCTGTGTTTTCACGTGTCACCGTGATTATTACCATGTGATTATTACCATGTGACTGTGTATGTGTCACTTGTGACTATGTCACCATTCATCAGTGAGACACGATGCTCCTATGTATCCGTGTATGCGTATCACCGTGTCTGTATAAGTGTCACAGCGTCTACGTGTGTGTCACGGTGTCCGTGTTTGTGTCACATTGCGTTGTCCACTTCTGTCCCTGTGCATTCCGCCGTGTGTTTGTCACTGTGCACTGTGTGATTCGTGTACGTCTCACTTTGCTCAGTATGATTGTGTCTCTGTGCGTGTGCGTCGCTCTGTTTGTTTTGTCTGCCGTGTGTCTGTCTGTATATCTGGTTGTCTGCTTTGGCCATTCGTGGATTATAAGTGTGGACGATATTTAAAAGCCAAGTTGCGAAATCACACAGATGTCTAGATAATCATGCACAAGCAGAAAGCCCAAGCGCACCGAGATTTCACCCAAAATAGAGCAATATAGTACGTAATGAGTTTATGTTCAAGCCCTCAGTCCATACCAACACAGTAAGCAATGTATCCCTCATCAATCCCTATCTGTACGTGTTTCTGTATGTTGCTGTGTCACCGTTTGTCCGTGTGTCACCGCGTATCTGTGTCACTTGTCTGTCCGCTTGTCTGTGCCTATCTGTTACTGTTTGCCTGTTTGTTTATCCGACTGTCCTTCTGTATTGGTCTTGTCTTCTCCTTATCTCTTCCTCCTCCCCTCTTTCCTCTTCTCTCTGCCATTTTTCTTCTGAGAGATAAGGTTCACTGAACCTCTCACAACGCTCCTAGCGACACGCCACCCGGATCACTGTGACCCAGACACCCAGACCATTCTATCGGTAGGAGTAGTAGCCGGTGTGTAACAAGGCCAGGGATGAAACCAGCGCGAGCTGATGACTCGCTCGTACCAGTATCCTCAACAATGTAAACAACAATAATAACAATTAATAATAATAATAATAATAATAATAATAATAATAATAATAATAATAATAATACTATTACTACTACGTAAAGGAAAACGAACGCCATGCGCAGAGAATCGTAACATTGAAAATTAAATGTAAATGAGAGCTTGCTCTTGCTACCACCAACATATGTGTTTAGGACCTTTTCCCTACTTGGCGTTCGGCATCCAGCCTACCCCCTACATAGCTATCATCTGCCTACTATTGACAATGCAATGGTTAACGTCAGCGGTCAACAAGGAACTTGAAGATATTGATCAATGCAGACCATCGTGAATACCTGGTACGTGTCCCTCACATTCTCATCCCCACCTCTCTCTCTCTTTCTAACACACACATACACACACACACACACACACACACACACACACACACACACACATATGCGCGCGCGCGAGCAACCAAACGACCAAGCGTGGCAATGTGTATTTCCATTCTCTAGCGGTAGATTCATTCAGCATTGTTCATCCTCTCGACATAAGTGCCATGAGGTTCGCTGCACGATCGAAGGCTTACCCGTTCTTTCTCTTCTATATAGGCGAGACCCGAGGAGTAGAGAACGATAGTCTTCATACCCCTCAACAAAATGTAGCCGGTTTGCAACGCGACACGATTCGTCATGACACAATATACCGTGACCCAAACATGGGGCCCGACAGACACAAGCCCCCATTCGATCAAGCCGAGCGGGTGGCAGGTAAGTCACCTTCACCCCATCTCTCTTCTTCTTCCTCTTCTTTTTCTCCGTCTACTTCTTCTTCTTCTTCTTCTTTTTCTTCTTCTTTTTCTTCTTTTTTTTTTTCTTTTTCTTCTTCTTCTTAATTTTTCTCCCCGCGCTCGGCCGAGCTCACGCTCGTCATTGGCCTCGAGCCGATCGAGCATCTGCACCCACGCCTTCTCTTCTCCTTGCTGTCGCTTCCGCTACTACTCTCGTGTCCAGTACTTCACAGCTAAAGTTGTAGCCGATATCAAATCACTATAATAATAGTAATAATGATAATAATAATAATAGTAATAATAATAATAATAATAGTAATAGTAATAATAATAATAATAATAATAATAATAATAATAATAATAGATAATAGATAATAAGTGTATATTAGCTATCTTTCTGGTCCGTTACAATCATGGCGAGGGTGCGTTACATTCGGGGGCGGCAGTCGGTCCCCGGCCTTCTATCGAGGTGAGTGCTCTCTCTCCCTCTCTCTCTCTCTCTCTAACACATACACATACACACACACTTTTCACATACATTCACACACACACACATACTCACACGCACCATCCCAGTGGTAGTGTATATACCCGTGTTGTAGTGATCGATTCATTCATTCTAGCTCATCTTATCAATGGAAGTACCATGTAGGCGCTATTGACATATACATACACCCGTCATATACACACACACACACAATCGAGTGTGGCAATGTATATCTCCATGTTTCTTGCGATAGATTCATTCGAATTTGCTCATCTATCATTGAATGTACATTGAATCCAGTCATGCAGCTTATATTTCCTTGTTCTCGCGGTAGAATCATTCGCTTTTGCTCATCTTGCCGCGTGATCGAAGACTTACCTGTTCTTACTCTTCCGTTGTCTTCGACGTCGTCAGATACTCGACCAGCTCGAAGTTTCCCCCAACCCGATCCCTCACGATGTGAAATATACTTGCGACCATAGCACGGGGGACACGATTGATACAAACGTGCACTCTGACGAAAGCAGGAGGATGACGAGGTAAGTCGACCCCTCCTTTTCTCTCTTCCTCCTTTTTTCCTTTCTTCTCCCTCTTCTTCACGTTCTTGTTCCGACCATCGATTAAGCGTTATCCTCTCTCGCCTCCACTCGCCTCAGCCTACGCGTCCCTGTTGCCTTGTTCACGTACTAAAGCTTTTGGTGGCTCATTCTCCTTTGTCTGCCCGTTCTTTCTGGATGCTTACCCACTCGCACTCGCGCCTGTGCTTCTCTCTCTGTCTTCACTGGCTCGTACCCACATGCTCGCTCCTTTTCTTCCCTCGCTTCTACATGATTAAGCCTTTGCAGTCCCCCCTTTCTAGCAGCACGTTTCAACTCCCCTTGGCCATGCTCTGCTCACACCGTTGTTTGAAGAATCCGCCTCTCAAATCAGGGAAGATTCATTCCCTTCCTTCCACAAGCGGTTATCGGGTAGCCGAAAATTCAAGAATGAAAATTCTGAAGTGAGAGTTTTGGGCAGTCTGAAAATCTTGAATGGTCCTGAAGTGGTGAAAGGTCTGAAGACCCTGAAAACCACCTGTTTAGGCAGGTTGCATCCTGAAGTGGTGAAGGGTGTCCTGAAGTGGTCAAGTGAGAGTCTTGAGCAGTCTGAAAATCTTGAATGGTCCTGAAGTGGTGAAAGGTCCGAAGACCATGAAAACCACCCTTCACCACTTGAAGATGCAGCCTGCCTAAACAAGTGGTTTTCAAGGTCTTCGGAGCTTTCACCACTTCAGGACCATTCATGATTTTCAGACCTGAATGGTCGTGAAGTGGTGAAAGGTCCGAAGACCCTGAAAACCACCTGTTTAGGAAGGCTGCATCCTGAAGTGTTGAAGGGTGTCTTGAAGTGGTGATGAAAAATATGACTGTTGTTAACCTTCTCTCCTTCCTTCACCAGACGACAGAGCCGACCATCATAGCAGTACCGGGGCCCATGCACCAGTGACTTTTCCCTCGTTTTTCGGTGGAAGGTTCGTCCCCTTTGCCTGTTCCTAGTTATTTGGGAAGGGGAGGGAAGTCGTTGTAAGTGCTCCGTAGTTCGTTGCAGGCGGCAGTCGCCACTTTCAACCTCTACCCCGTGTCTCTTCTGCCAAAACTCGGGAATATACAGAGTAGTGGCCTGATGGTCCGTATGGAATCCAAAAAGTCTAAAAGGTCTAACCAAACTAGCGCTAATATGCCCCGTGCGGGCAGCTGTCAGGTTTCTGCAACGGGAGAGGAGCCAAAAATCTATCTCTAACTATACTAGTTTCTTATCGGCAGGTCACAGGTTCAAGCCCCGCATCTCCGAAGTCGGGGTTAAAGTGCGTGCCCCCCCAAAAAAAGGCCAGCTCATAGGCCGGGGCGGATCCGTTCCCTATATCTCTTGTTTAACAGTCTGCCCCGAAACCTATTGAGCTAGCTCACACTTCGGATAAAAGCAAAGCAACCCGGATACTTACAGAGTGTTGGGGCTCAACCCACCTAGAGCCCATTTCCGAGCCGGTCTATGTATCCGCCTAAGTGTTTGTTGGCTTGGGTGTGCGTGTGATCCACAAGCGGAACTTGATCGATCGGAAAACCCGAAGGGCTGGTACTTACCCGTAGCCATGATATCGAGAGTCGCGGCAAAGAAACACTCAAGTGGTGGGGAAAGAAACCCATTACTCAAGCAGCAGGTAGGTCGGTACCACATCACGTAAAGGTAGCTGCGCCAGGTACTTGGGGCCAAGCAGAAGAAGACAAAGCTGGCATTTTAGACGTTCAGTACCGGTAGGTAGACAGGTATCGGCCCAAGTCTCAGCGTGTGTCGTAGACGTACCCGACACGGTAGTAACCTAATCAGCCCCTCGACCTTCTCGATTGGAGGGTATTACTACCGATCCTAACCATCACAGCGCGCGCCTCATGGTGGTTGGCGAAATCAATGTGTCCATTGCAAAAATATGGTCAAATACCCTTGTAAGGGTATTTGCTCCGACAGTATTTCCAGACCCTATTAAGGGACGTCCCCGTCGCAGGAGAATTATATGCAACAAAAATATTTTCTGACAAGCAATTCGTCAAATCCGAATCCCTGGAATGAAGCGTGGTTCACGATTGACATCGTCACCTCACGTTTCATTGTTATTGTCGGGGTTTCAACCCGGGTCTCCCGCATCATATCCATAATAAAATCAAACAACTTTGAAGCGGGGATACTTGATATGTACTACAGTACATGAAATCGTCAAGTGTGACGGTGCTTCCTCCTTCCCCCCACCCTTAGACTTTTGGCCCAGGTAATCGTTGGTTGTCTTAAGGATCAGTGTCCGCAGGCGAACTTCGACCCCTCAAACGCGGGTCCTAACCGAGACCTCGGATGTCCAACCTTTGGTACAAATGTCCAAAGTCGCCAGTTGTCCTGCCCGAAGCCTAATACAGCAGGACAAGCAGATTCCATCTTGACCCACCACAGTCCTGCTGATCAGGCCGGAGCTGCGGCCGACCGTGTTGTTGTCTAACGGCGGTTACCCTCGTTGGTTGTGCAATGATGGGATATTCATCCTATCAGAAAAATATTCCCAGATTTCAAGACTAATCCTGACCCCTCCGACACCCACCTGAATAGATTCTTTCATTGGGGTGACCCTCCCCTCTAGTTTTTCTTCTAGGCCATAGTCGGAGGGTCCGTTGCCTGGTTACCCAAGGTCAACAACCCACTTTGGGAGTTACGTCCCAACGATGCCAATTTTTCATCATAGGTTTGGTAATTTATGCCCTCAGGTTAACCCTTGAGATTGATGAACGATGCTTCCTTGCAATAAACAAGATAAATGAGATTTATAAAACCAATTGAGCTATTGTCAGGTTGCCATTCGGGGTTGTGCCTTCCAAGTCTTTGATCTTAGCTTGGTGAGGCACGCACCTCGGGGTCATTTGTATATATACAAAACCAATATTTGAGTTGAAATCAAAGCTTGTTGACTCTTTGCTTGTCTGAAACCAACAAAACAAACATCTCATTCAAAGACGATTGCAAAATAACTTTACTCATTAAAAAGAGTTCGCTCATATCGTAGTATGGTTCTTCAAACATACGAATATAATCAATTCAACATCGGATCGTACAATCCTTTACTGACTTTCACACAAGACACAGATTCGTTCGTTCCTTTACCACCATCTTCAGGCTTTAGATGAGTTTAATAGTGATAGACGAAGGAAGATACACATTCACAAAAAAAGAGACTCAAACCATAGACAAGGATTCACTCACAAGTGTGGAAAGTGTTTGTGGTCATCAATTCATTCCCCCTTTGAACATATATATATATATAAATACAAGTATGTTACAGTGAGTCAGACCTGCGACTCATCCCCTTCAACCCCATATCTGTCCGCGAATGTTTATGCACTCTCCTGTACTACCACCTATTCTAAGCTTCTATCCTTACCAGTCTTAAGAAAGAAATTTCGTCCCTTCTCAAACCGCACTCTACTCATCCATTTTGTTCTCCTTGCTTCTATCAAAACACCTTTACTTACTTAGGAAACACATACTTATTTTCTAATCTGAAAAAGTGATTGTCAGCCCCACCATTCGATGAAACTCTACTTTGTCACCCTTAGGTGTCCTGGGATTATCTGTCTAGTGCTGACAACCAACCTTCCCTGCGAGTCAAACCAGGTCATCCCCTTCTTAATGTACTCGGCTGACACTGCACAGTCGTCATTGAAGTGTCATTCTTTTATGCAAAAGAAACACTCATTTCTGGCTTTGTTATATTTGAACTGCTTTTTGTGAGGTCGGGTTGAAGTCTTTGTCTGACTCTCAGCCCCTTTTGACGATTTCACTCCAGGTTGCCCATTTTTTTTTATGCCTCCTTACCGAGGCAAAGCCAAGTATTCACTCTTCTCTTCCTCTGAGGCAGGAGACCCTTCAAACCTCGGCTCTTCTTGTGGCCTCTTGCTGGAGGGTCCCTTCTTTTCCCCATCAGTCTGTTCATCCTTCCTTTCCTCTTCTTTCCTTGACAGTGGATCCTTCCTTTCTCCTCCTGTCATCTTAATCTCAAACTCTTCCTCATTCTTCCACTCCACCACTCTTGTGGTCTCCTTCTCTTTCTCCTGGTGGCTCAATTTGAGTTCTTTCATCCCTTTCGAGATCTCATCGCATCTCTTTTCCCAATCTGACCCATCCTTTCCTTTTCTGTAATCTCTTGTTCCAAATCTTCCCCCTGCATACTAATTCCTGAGCACAAACCCTCAACTTTATTTTCTACTTCTACCTCTTTTCCACTTCATCTTTCAATTCCTTGCTCTTTTGGGCCAGGAAAACCTCCAATGTACTCACTTGTTTCAACAGTTGTTCCTTCCCCTTATTCAAGTCTTCCACTTTTTTTCTCATCCCTTCCAAACCCTCTGTCAGTTGTGTTTCCTGGACATCCCTCTCCTCTTCCTTTTTCCTCAGCCTGCTCATCTCCTTCAGAAGCCTAGAGATATAATCTACAAATCATTGGGTGAAGAGTTCAGTGCTTTCCCTGAACTTTGACTGAAGCCTTTTCCTCAGTACATCCAAGTCCTCGTCAATTTCCTTCTCATCTCTCAAAAAGTCTGGTGCACTTCTCATTCATCATCTCATGTAATCCCATTAATTTGTGCATGTTGGTGGGGTGTTTGGAACTTACCACCAGCTCAGAGAGCAGCATCCTCTCAAACCTTACATCCCAAGAGGAGTTCATAGGCAGATCATCATTTTGTAGCATTCTAATCACATAGTCTCTCGATCTCTTCTTCCTCTTCTCCTTCTGAACTTTTTCCCCTTTGTTCTCCTGTTCTTTCTCTGCCTCTCCTTGCTGCCGTGATGAACCTTCACACTCCACACTTCTCTCTTCCACCTCTTCTGCTTCCATCTCCTTACTCTTTTCTGGTCTTACCCTCTTCTCACTCCTTTTTACCTCTCTTTCTTTTTTTTCATCCTCAACCGGCCTTCTCACTTCAGTCCTCTTGGCTCTTTGTGCCTCACTCACCTCTTGGCCCTTTTCTCTCTCCACTGCTGTCTCCTTCTTTCCCTTCTCCTTCTTTTCCAACGCCTGATTTGCTCCTCCTTTCTTGTCCTTGGGTACAGTCCTAGACCTATTTATCAAGTTCCTCAATGGTACATCCTCTTTTTTCCTTTCTTCCTGAACCTTCCTCTGTGACTCATCCCTTTCTCTTCCAATCCACAACCTTTTTTTCTATAGTCTTTCCTTGTTGATTTGATCTTAGCTCAGCCGGGTGTATGCCACTTGCAACTTTATTAGTATCCCCTGCCAGGTGCAAGTCTCTTCCACAATCCTTTTCACTTCCTCATTCTTACTTTTCTCTTCCATTTCTAACAATCTCTTCTTCTTCTCCTCATCATCCCGTCCTCCTTTCTCTGCAGATAGTTGTAGACTGTCAATAAAATCATCCAAATTTGTCCCATCAAATGTCAAGTCTTCTTCGGTCCTATCACTGGGGAAAACTCCCAAAAGCTACCATAGCTTAACCACGCAAGTTTTCCACCTCAGACAATCTGCTGCCAATTTTTCAATCTTTTTCTTGCAATCCCTACTTCTGGTAACCATCGAAAGCTTTGTTTTGTCATCTCATTCTCTTCTGAAGGCATACTCATCGAAGTCCTTTAAGAACGCACGCAAGTTATCTTTTGCTCTGTAGATTGGTAACTCCTCCACGTTTCTTGAGACTTTCTGATTCCTCCTCTGCCTCCCTTTTCTCAAGGTTGGTCCAAAGAGACTTGTCATCCTTCCTCTTTGGGCCATGACCACCTCTCCTCAAGGGTCACGCCTCCACACAGAGAGGGAGCAATGACAGGTACAAGGATCAGCCATCATCATCAAGGCAACACTTCACATTATCAACATAAGCTTGACAAGATATCATTCATCTGTACTTATATATATATATATGTATATAGCTATACATATATATATGCGTACACTTGCTTACTTAAGCTCGTTTATTAACTGGAGTTCACGTCTTCTCTGATCTTGAATTTCTTTAGTTTGGACCCTGAAATCCAGTCTCTTCTCGGAGTCACATCCGTTTCTTCCAACTCATAGGCCGCATGGAATCCCTGTTTCCTGATTCTGAATGGTGCCAGTCAACGCTTGTCTAGCTTTCGCGACCACTGTTTTTCCAAGGAAGAGTCATAAAGTAACACAACATCCCCAACTTGCAGCGGTTCGACCTTCACTCTAGGGAGTTTGTCCCATCTTTCTTTGTCCTTTCCACGACTGTCTGCCACCCTCGTGGTTGCTTCATGAATCTTTGTCTTCGTGACGCTGATCTGTCTCGCCCTAAGGTCTAGTAACTCTTCGAATGTCAGATCATTTTCCAAGTCCTATCGGCGCTACGTCTTTAAAAAACTCTCTATCGGGAACGTGGCGTGTTGACCATACCAGAGGGTTGCAGGCGCATATCCTGTCGTTCTCCTGACAGTGATATTTTCCACGAAGAATACCGTTCTCGAAAATTTCGATCAGAGATTCGGCTTCCTATTGGTCAACTTGGCTAACAAGTTTGTAATTGTGCTATGACCCCTTTCAACTGGCGCATTTGCCTGTGGGTGAGCCCGAGTCGTGTAGTCACCTAATACTCCCAGTTCTTTCAACAGTTTTTTACTTCCCCACACGTAAACTCAGACCCCCTGTCCATCGTGAACTCCAATACGAACGGATATCTGAGGTAGTATTCCTTAATGCATTCTACCAGTGTCACCCCAGTTTTGTTCCTAATGGCTTTGCCATCGACAAACCCGGTAAGGTTGTCCCTCACGTCAAATAGATAATTATATCCGTTGAATCCTTGCGACATGGCCAGTAGGTTCAAATGAACAACTGCCCTCACATCTTTGATGTACCTGGGATGCAGAGACTCCTTATATTTGACGGGCGATCGTATTCGACAGGATACACATGATTCACAGTATTTACAAGTCATCCCAAACTTTTCTTCCCAATAGTACAGTTTCATCGTCTTCTTGTAGGTTGCCGCAAAACTTCGATGTCCCCCAACTATCCCATCATGAAGCACAACTATGACATCAATTTGACGACTCTTTCCGCATACCACTCGACGCGATGGCCCCCTCTTATCTCTTATGAATAAATGATCACCTCTTATTATATAATGATCCCGCATTCGAAGAGTTTTCTTACTGACTTCTCTCTCTCTCTTGTCTCCTGAAAGGAGCAACCCCATTTCTAGGTAAAATCCATCATACTCCTCTTCTCGGAGTTCTTCTGAAATATCTCCTTGCTCAAATTTTTTTTCCTTCTCTTCATCAAATTCGTAATCATCTCCAATTACTATTTCATCAACTTTTTTCACTCCCCTTTCATCATTTGATTGCACTTGTAAGAGTGAATTCGTTAAGTAGTGCATTTTACCCATCATGGCCACTTGTTCGTCTGCATGCTGAGTCCCTGCCTCGATCGTTCGTGGTTCATCCATCACCCTATAGTTCTCGGCTAAGGCCAACTCCATCATCCATTCTGCGTTTCTTTCTCCCCATGAGTCCTCCTCTACTATTGACGTAAGTATTAAGACAGGTTCCCTCATAAACTCAGGAGGCGGATGCCATATTGGATTTCCTCTCCTCATTGTCTTACTTTCAACGAACATAGCCCAACAGTTAACATGAGTGTGCATATCATCCTCTTCTTCCAAAAATTCGTCTACCGGAGGTGCCTCCTCCTCCGACCCTGCTTGATCTCCTCATTCAATTATACTCATGCCATCAGCCCTATGCCTGTTTCCTATGATACGTTCCAGCTGAAAATCGAACAGCCAGATATAGGTGAATTACTTGGCTATGGTCGGGTCTGATGGCGAAAAAATCTTGAGAGAATACATGAGCGTTGTTGGGTCAATCCTAAGGATAAACCTCTTTCCAAAAAGGTAATGCCTGAAAATTCTTTGGCAGTGCAGGACTGTCAAGGCTTCCCTTTTGAACTGTGAGTAGTTCCGCTCCGTCTAGTTGAGTATTCGACTTTCGAACCTTAACGTTTTTTCCTTCCCGCTACTTTATGCCTGGATCAAAACGCCTCCCAAGGCGGTTGGCCCAACATCGGTCTCAACTATAAACGGTATTGCCATAGTTGCATCAAAATCAGGCACCCCCAACACTAAACCCCCTTCTCTGAATTCCTTCAACTCCTCGACTACTTCTTCTTGAAGGTCACCCCACTCCAAGTTCTGATCCTTTCGTACTAGCTTCCTTAAATGCTCTATGTTAGTGAACCTCCTCAAAAATCCACATGTTCCAAGGAAGCTACGAACTTCCCCAACATTTTTGAAGAAGTAGGCCATTCCAAGATTTTGTTAGTCTTTTTATCATCGGGTCGTCGACCGTATTTATTGCATACATACCCCAGAATGGTTACTTCCTTCAAAGAATGTCTTGATTTCACACCACTGGCAGTGAGATTGTATTCTTCTAAGAGAGACAAAACCTTTCTTAACCATTGGACGTGTTCCCATACAAATCTTCTTATCCCAGGAGCTACTTCTGACTCATCTTCCTCAATAGCACCCTTGACGACGAGGTCGTCAATATATGGCTCAGTAATCTGAAGGTTGATCAGTTGCATCACCCTGATCATATTACGTTGAATCATTGCCACAACGTTGGTCTATCCTTGAGGCGCAACATTCATATGGACCAACCCTCTGGGCGTATGCATTGCTGTTATAGGACGGTCTGCAAGATAGACCGAAATTGATCATACCCTGAGTAGAGGTCAATAAGGGATACAATCGATCTTCCAGCACAAGATTTTGACAATTGATCGGCGTTAGGCAACCCCCCTGCATTCCTCACAGTCACCGCATTCAACCATTGCAAGTCTTGTACCCATCTGAGCACCTCGTTTGTTTTACAAAGCAGAACCAAGGAGAAGCATATGGTCCGCTAGAATATCCTGAAATATTAATACGAATCTTCACATCTAGATACTCCACCATCTTTCTATGATCTTCGGAATTGGGGTACTTAGCCCCTCGAACATTCCACGGTTCATGAGGTACAGTATGAATGCGGATCAGTTCGATTTTGTCAACATCCAGCCGTCCGCGTCGGTCATCACTGAAAACATATGCTCCATGTTTATCGCGTATAAGGTCTTTTACCAAAGTTGTTTCTTCTTTCGTCGGAAAACCGGGTTCGCCTATTATAAAATCATTTTTAGTCTCCTTTTTTATGCGACAAGGTCCATTTTTAATACTTTCCCTTATTTGTCGTATCAACGCTCTCTCTTGCTTATAATATATTCCTTCTTCCTAACTTACTATAACCGACACTGGGTGACTTTTCTTGTCTACCGTCTTGTACCGCCTTTTGGAGCCCTGCTTGAGCCCACCCCTAAAAACTGTAGGCCAGTTGCTTGCGCGTTCGACATTTGTGGCCCTACCGTCTGAGGAGGAGGAGGGTGATATACAAGATCGACTCTCCCACCTTCCGGGTCTTCATGGATTCTTTTGGCAAGTGCTCTGACGACATCAGGGTCAGCCATCCTCTAGGCTGACACCAACTCGACCGCATTACTAATACTTGATAGGCTCAATACGAGCCCACCGACTTCCTCATTGTCTGTTTTTTCCTAGTCTTCTCATTCCAGTTCTCTCCGCCTATTCTCTGACTCTTCAAACATGTAAGATCCCGCATTGAGCTGATTCTTCGAACTGTGAGGCCCGGTATTTCTACATGTAATTACTTCTAAATACCCACAGGCGGGATCACATAAGATAACGAACATGGTATCGTCATGTTTGTTCATAATGAGCGCCTCGGACCTGAACAAAATGAATCTGTCCAACAAAATTGGGAGGTCAAAACTGGACATAACGTAGAAGCACGTGCGCGCCTTGACCCTTCTTATCTCTATTACAATATTAGAAGCGAATCCTCTGTACCCGGTTTTGCCACTAACTCCATTGAGGAATCCGCAATCATTCTCATCAATCTCCAACCTCGATCTCTCTGCAGTTTCTCCATTTATGATGTTAATTTTGGCCCCTGTATCAACCATGCCTGGACACATCTGCCCTTTTATCATAATATCTATGGACCCGGTCCCTACGAATTTTCAGTCCATCTTGCTTCCCCGCAATGCTCGAGTTTTTTTTTTTTTTAATCAGGTCCCCTATTCGTACTGTAGTCACTCTCTTGCGTAACAACCTAGCCTTCACCATTTCCCTTAGCCTTGGGGCAGAGGCAGGAATCTCTCTTAAATTCAACAACTCATTGTGACCTTTCAACAACTTGTTTACTAGTCCCTCCAGGTCAACTCATTTTTCAATCGAAGCCTGGTATTTCTGTTTCTTGGTCGTGGTTTCTTCTTTCTTCGATTTCCCTTCCTTGACTCATTTTTTCCTCCTCTTAGCCATAGTTTCCGCCTGCTTGTCTTCTTCTTCCCTGATCTTATCGTCCGAGAGAAGGTTAACAACAGTCGTATTTTTCATCACCACTTCAGGACACCCTTCACCACTTCAGGATGCAGCCTGCCTAAACAGGTGGTTTTCAGGGTCTTCATACCTTTCACCACTTCAGAGTCATTCAGGTCTGAAAATCCTGAATGGTCCTGAAGTGGTGAAAGCTCCGAAGACCCTGAAAACCACCTGTTTAGGCAAGTTGCATCCTCAAGTGGTGAAAGGGTCATTTTCATGGTCTTCAGACCTTTCACCACCTCAGGACCATTCAGGATTTTCAGACTGCCAAAAACTCTCACTTGACCACTTTAGGACACCCTTCACCACTTTAGGATGCAACCTGCCTAAACAGGTGGTTTTCAGGGTCTTCGGACCTTTCACCACTTCAGGACCATTCAGGATTTTCAGACTGCCAAAAACTCTCACTTNATGCAACCTGCCTAAACAGGTGGTTTTCAGGGTCTTCGGACCTTTCACCACTTCAGGACCATTCAGGATTTTCAGACTGCCAAAAACTCTCACTTCAGAATTTTCATTCCTGAATTTTCAGCTACTTGATAACCGCTTGTGTATCGTCCTCATCCTCATCCCTTTCTACCATGATTGGTGGTTCTTCCTCAACTGACTGGGAAGGCCGTGCTTGTTCTTTCAGAGGATTGTTCTCCCCTTGCCTTCTCGTAGGGTATGGAAACGAACTCCTCATGTTCCTCTGGCTCATGTTAGTTTTCGTAGCCATGTTGGCCCACAACATTCTCGGGTTAGGTTCACTTGGTCCCTCCCCCGGTCCTTCGCGTCCCATGGTAAATACGTTCGGTTATCTAATTTCTTCTCCTCCAACTTCTTCACAAATTCCGCGACGCTTTAGGTGTAATCTTTGCATTTTATCCACTAAGTATTCCATCCTATCGAATATTTCTCTAATATTGACTCTAACATCCTCTTCTTCTGCTTCTTCTTCAATGAGGGGAACGTTCTCCTTGCTTTCTCTAACCTCCATCTTGTTCATTTTCTCTTCTGATTTTATTATATCTTCCACATGCATAACACGATCTTCCTTCTCTTGCCAAATTCAGAACATCGTCGGAGAGTTGGGGCTAATCTCAGCCATCCGGAGGGCTTCTTCCCTCATTCCGCCTAGAATGTCCGAACTGATTATATTACCTCTTTTGTCGAACTCATCACCATCTATAATCGAGGTGATGAGTCAATCGCGTTCGTCTAATTTCCTGGCGTGACATCGTTTTACCGTGTGCCCTTTGATCCCGAAGTGAGTACAAGTGCATTCACTGTAGTCCACCCATCCTCTTCCGTATCCTTATTCGTTTCATCGTCCGCTTCCTCTACCATACCCTATGCCGTAACTCTGGTCATACCCTCGGCCATATCCTTGCTGATTTTCTTGTCCCAGTTGATTAACACATATCTGAGGTGGTTCCTTGTTTCCACCTTGACCACTGTTGCCTCTACTACTCGCCTCTCACTCTGCTTGACCCTGATTTCTTCCCTGATTTCGTCCTGTTCGCGACCTTGTCCACGGCCCGGGGCTCGGCTTTGATTATGATCGCCTTGGTGACTTGGTCCTGGTAGTTGTTTGCCCTTTTGTTGATCACATCCTACTCCTTACTCACCTCCCACATTCTGGATTTGTAGCATCATTGGATAAGGTCTTACTGGTCCTTGCATCGGTCATGGTCCCATTGGGAAATACTCGGGCCATACACCCATCGGCGCCCTACATGCCATTGTTCGAACTGAGCTGTGCTTGTTGACGGCTTTTGGCCATACTGGATTATCGCTTGCTAAGAGACATGTCCTTTCCCCGTACTTTGTTCCCCCATGGCTAAATTTATCATCTTTCTTTGACACTTTGTTAATTTGACCGCTACCTCAGGATCCTCTTCTTCTTCACCCTCATCTTCTCTCTCTTCGCCCTTCTTCCTTTTCCCTGATGGTTGCGTAACTGTCAGTATCTTTCTTGGTGACACATTTTCCTTCAACTCCTTTATCTCATTTGCCATGTTATGTAGTTCTCCACCTAGTGAATTGTCAGTTCCTTGAACTGTTCCTACTGCCTTTCTTTTCCTTCGTTCCACCTTAACTTGGCGGTGAAACACCTGATCCAGATCTCCGGCCACGATATTTCTCTTAATAGTTTCCCAAGTTTTCCTGCATGCTGCTCCCTCTCGAGTCAGCTCCATAGCCTCATACCCATAAAATTTTCCCAGGAAAATAACGCATTGCATTTCTTCCGACAATCCTGAGACTCTTTCAACCGTCTTCTCAAAAGCATTGGCAAATACTCCAATCGTGGTGAAATCATCTCGGTTTATATTATACAAGTGTTCGAAAGTGAGCAGCCCGTCCCCTAATTTAAACTTCCTCTGCATACCCTTCTTAAACTCTGCCCAATTATCATTGGTATTCCTTGCAACTTCTTCCACATCCGGCTTAAACGCTCACCATACATATTCGTACAACTTAGTAAACTTCTCAGCAGAAGTCAACTGGTTGAAGATTTTTTCTAGCAATTCCAACTAGTGAGACTCTCTTTCTCCTTTGAAAGAGAAATTATCTATTTTCGGCAGGTTTGACCTCTTGATCGTCCTTCTTTCCAATAGCTTGACAATTTCGGCCGCGGTTATAGGCGGCGGCCCTCCTCCATTGATATCGTTGTCACCAAGATCACTCATTTTTCTTTTTTTCTTCTTTTATTTAGACTGTAGAATCTGTTAAGACAAACAAACGACCACCGTCTTATCTTACGTCAAGACATGACACTCTGACTTCGCATAACAAAAATCCCTTGTACTACCTACTAACGAACATTGAGAACCATCTAATGTATTGTTGATACCACCTCTCTCATACTTTTCAACTATTTAACTTATCCAAAACTACCCAATCCATGTGCCAAAAGTTTCTAAACATACCAAATAATAAGGGGATATCATCCATGAAGACCTCAATGCATACTTCCTTACAAAGTATGCGTCAGTATGTCAAACAATCTTCTAGATGATAAGTGCGTTGATACGCATTTACGATACACAAGACGTTATAGATGTCCCTTTTCACCAATTTTGGCCCCATGTCTAAGTACAAATAGTAAATGACATCGGAAGCCTCAAACTCGAAACCCATTTCAGACACTGATTGTGCCGCGAGTACTGCTCTTTCCATGTTTTCTATTTCCCAAAAAACCTCGTCAATTATGAACTTAGGAAAAGTAGCTTTAACATCCATTGTTGGATAAACGACTTCAGCTGCCCATCTTGCCTCGATCGACCGTACAACCACTCCTTCTCCCCAGTACATCTTTCGAGAAAATGCTTCAAGGGCGAACCCTGCGGTCAGAACATACTTGGAAATCGGACGACTCTCCCCTATCGCGAGGTCAATCACATGCGCCTTCCAAAGGAGTGTTGATAGGTACATGGTCACCTTTACTATTGTGCGTCTTTCCTCCGTGGTCCAACCAGTTTCTACCCAGAGGAAAGCTTCCAGCCCTATCGGAATTCCACACCACGTATCTATCTCTTCTCCTTCCTCTACTCCTCGTCCGGGTCATGTCATCTTAATTCCTCCATCTCTCTGCTCAGGCAAGTTAATCAGGAAGTATTGGCCAACGAACCATATTCCAGGTGCCATTTGGTACCCTGTTTGCACAACCATACAAGAAGAAAAACCTTTACCTTTAGTCAATTGTCTAACTTCTTTCCGACATAACTCCTCTCTTTTCTACCCTCTAATTCTACCACATTCCCTTCTCAAATTTCTCAAGCTGGGATTATTGCGTTTCATTATTAAGCCTGAAAAATGACTACCTGTTGTAATTCGTCCCAGTAGTTAAATATATCTGTCAATTCGTACTTGCGCGCATACGTATCGATTTGTGGTAATTTGTTCAACAATTTTGTTTCCTCAATTAGGTGTCCAAACCCTAGGTATAAGTAATATACTAACAACGAGGTAGATTCGTGATATTCCCTTTCGGGTACTGCCAAGGCCGCTCTCGCAGCTTTCACTACTCGCATCCTTCCCCCGAACGCTTCATTCACGATAAACATAGGAATAGTTCCCCTTAGGTATGCAGCTGGCGGAAATAAATCACAAACTCTTTTTACTTTCACTGTTCTTCTAACTTGTTCAAACTCATTCAGCTGTGTGCGCCGACTCCAAGTGTCGAGTGCGGACTCCGCAAGCCACATAAGTCTCGAAAAAGATCGATCTATTCCTAAGGTTAAGTTTATTTTGATGACCCGTAAATATTCTGATGAAACATATAATGTAACTTTTTCTATTGCATAACTTTCATCTTTAACCCATTCAGATTCAATCCAGATGAAAGCATGATTGTCTATAGGCTTCCCCCAACAATACCATGTCTCCTCATTTCCCCTACGACGAGATGGTATATTCATCATTAGCCCGTTCCTCATTTGCCTGGGCCTCTCGATCGTGAACTCGTACCGAGCGGAAGACATCTTGTCTTTGTCGATATACTCCACCAATTTGCTACACAACAACAACCCAATACCCAATTTTTATTTAGTCATCACTAATACTGACATCTTTCATCAACTCATGACTCAGTCAATGCTTCATAAAATCTTCTTATATATCAAATAAGATACTAACTCACAAATTTCTATTTGGCATAACAGAAACATCATGAGTGAGAGGCACAATCTTCTGTCAGGTGATGTATATTGAGAGACAACAGGAGGGTCAGGAACGCGTGGTATCGGTTAGGGTCCTTGCTGGTGAGGTTGAGAGAGGATGGTCAACTGCCGTTCTTGAGCCGAAGAGGTAGACGGTGGATAAAGACCAAGGCGCGGGCAGCTAGGCGGCTCGAAGTGTGCAGGAGACACACCATAACACCTTTCGTACTTGTATGAATAATAAGTCATCTTTCCCGGGCTTGGGGTACGCTTATGCCACTCATCCTGATGCCTTCGCGCCCTCAGCCCTTCCTCCTTTTCTTCTAGTCCCTCATCTTCTTCCTTCCAATCTTCCCATTCTTTGGTCAAATCTATAGGTCTATCAGAGGTTTTCCCTTACCTACCGCCTCCCCCCCTTCCTGTACCGGTCCCACGACCCTTAGGAGCCATATTGTTGGCTTTGAGCACAGGCGGGGCGTTTATCAATGTCTTAGATAACATATGATCTATGTAATACGTTTGCTTAGAGCAACCTTTCGTCATCGGCTGCCCTTGATCAATGTTGTATTCGTATCCCTAAGTTATCGTATTGACCTCGACTACGCTTAACGTTCCCCCAACTCAGAACCTTTAGTCAAATCGAATTTTAGTAAGTTTCAAGTTGTCGTTCTGCTTGGATCATCGTCTTTCCTTACCCGAGTTCGTTCACTAAGGACCTCGGGTAGGAAACGAGATCCCCGACACCGGCGCCACTTGTCGCACTCGGTGGTCTCACGCCCAGACGCAAAGTATTTTGGTATCGTACCTCATGGTCGCATCACCCAAGAGTTTGAGTCACCTTAGCGAAATATCACTCCGATCGTGCGCGCGTGCTATACCTCTCGGGAATCCCAACGACAGGTTAGAGATCCCGCGAGGTACAACTTACCTCCACCTGCAGGAGTTGTCACCATCCTTTCGGTGGGTGTATCCCTGCTGAGCTACGCACCCACGTGCGAAGACTTTTATATGCAATCGCAGAGGTAGGCCAGCCTAGGGCGTTTTCTAGATCGTCGTAGCATAGACATACACGCGGTAGAACGCATAGGGACTGACCCGTATATCCTACAATCAAAGACCTAACTCCCTCGGACTGACTACCTAATCAGGTCGACCCTTTTGGACCATCTTCCACACATAGCTGCTCATGATAGTGAAATCTACGTTCCTTGTTCACCATGTGAGACAATGCCAATGTCTAACACCCTTTTATAATCTCCCACGCTCTCAACAAAATCCTAGACAATAACCTGCGTAACTTTGGTCAGAGTATGCCTTGTTCATAGATATAGATATATATATATATATATATATATATATATATATATATATATATATATATATATATATATATATATATATATATATATATATATATATATANATATATATATATATATATATATATATATATATATATATATATATATATATATATATATATATATATATATATATATATATATAAGTATGTATGTATATATGTATATCAGGGGCGTTGTATGAGTGGTAGACCTCACTTCACAATTGTGGTGCACCCTGTCAGAATGTCCCAGATGAAGACCCAAATTCAGAAGACAATCCAGGGCCCAACACCTGTGCTAATGCAAGAAAGTCACAGTCCGAAAGAAACTTCACATCCTCGTTCCTACGTTGGGGTCTAGAAGATTCCTTCTAGAATTGTGCACTGGAGGTCGATGCTCATTGATGACCCGCTGTCTAGCTTCTATCCTTATCTAACTGTCACTTTGTTACCCTTTTGGTTTACGTAATGAACAACGTTCATTCCCAACTCCTCCAACCCAGTGATTCTACATGAGTCTTTTTTTAAGATTGTTTACCAAAGTCCCATTCTTGGTGTTTTTCCTAGCAAGCATATCGTCAATTCATCTTAGAGAAATCACATGATAGAAATCAAATTAGAAGTTCCAAGATAGAGTGATAAGTATCTCAGGGTCAAAATCTCACTTATCATCTCCTCAATAGAATCAGAAACAGTCTATTAGTAATTGATTGATCCAATTTTATTGAGAAGGTTAGTAGTAGTAGGGTAGACCGCTCGAGATCTACTCATTTTTTATTGGCGTCTGTTTATGAAAGGGCAGACCTCGAGGGTCTTGCTTCTCCTATTCATTGTCCTGCATTAGATCAAGGCCAGATGGTAATAAGGCGGGTTTCTCGGAGCCTCGCTCCTCTTACTACCACTTCCTTCATCCATGCGACTGGGCAATAGGGCAGGCATCTCGGTGTCTTGCTCCTCCGACTGCTGTTCTGCATTGAAACACCACTGGCTGGTAATAAGGCAGGCTTCTCGGAACCTTGCTACTCTTATTACACTGTCTGCGCCATTATTGCGATAAGGCAGGCTTCTCGGGGCCTTGCTACTTTTATCACACTATCCGTGCCATTATTGCGATAAGGCAGGCTTCTTGGAGCCTTGCTACTCTTATCTCCATCCATGCCACTATTGTGATAAGGCAGGTTTCTCGGAGCCTTGCTACTCTTATCATACCGTCTATGACATTATTGCGATAAGGCAGGTTTCTCGGAGCCTTGCTATTCTTATCACACCGCCCGTGTCATTATTGGGATAAGACAGGCTTCTCGGAGCCTTGCTATTCTTATTGCTCACTTGCCCTGGTGCACGGCTGGTTGGTAATAAGGTAGGCTTCTCGGAGTCTTGCTTCTCTTATCACCATCCGTTCTTAACCGTGGCTGTTTAGGCAATAGGGCAGGCCTCTCGGGGTCGTGCTCCTCCTATCACCCCTTGCAAGCTTTCCCGATGACTCGGTCGTTGCTTCTGACGTCACTTGAGCCCTAGGTCATTCGGAAGCCTTTAAGATTATGCGGGTAGCCCATACGAGACTTGTACCCTATGTCTTAAACTCGTCCACCTGATCCCCGACTGTGTTAACTTTGAACTTTTGAGAGTATGTAGGCATAGGTCAAACGTAGGGCAAGAGTTAGTTGATGCAGTCCATCATCACAGTGTCGGCGCGTATACCCTTACAAGGGTATCGGCCCTGTTTTTTGCGAGTGACAGAAAATAAGTTTTGTTCGACATTTAAGTACCTCGTTGTCAGATCGGATACCCTTGAGCTGATACCCTTACAAGGGTATCCGCTCATGATTTTGCGATCAACACAATGACGACTCCAACTGCCAGAACGAAGACGGCTAAAAACAGAAAATGGGGTAACCCCCTTGACCGTTAAGGTCATGAAAGTTTAGTAACTGCAAGGGCCAAAACACGGGACGCGCGGACAAGAGTCAGGGGTTGAAGATTTCGAGTACTCGTCTGCGTCGTCGCAAAGCATGCAAAGACGACGAAGGTTAGTGGATTAAAAATTTGAATGACCACGCGCGCAATTCCGACACGCGCAGAGACTGTAAAATAGTTAGTAAATAAAACCTCCGACCACAAAGAATGGAAGGTTAGTCAAAACAGGAACAGTTGCACAGGATGCAGCGACTGTTTTTTTCCAGTTAGTTGATGAATGAGGAAGTATGACTAAGTCCGCGAACGTCGAGTGCGTCGGGAAAAGCAAGACGACGGAACCGCACCCCACAGACTAAAGTAAAGCTGGAAATTAATAAAGGCCCCGGCCATGAGGCCAGGGCAAATAGAAAGGGGGGCCTAGCCTGTTGTAGCAGGCTGCGGTGGCCAACGGTGGCCTGGGTTTCCCCTACGGTTGGCTGCAGGCCTTATGTACTGGCTAAACTGGGCCCTGTACTCTACTTGGGGCAAGTTAGCTCCCAATAAAACCAAACAAGGAGCTAGCCTAGTAGGTACATGCACATATTGATATGCAAGGGATCCTGGGATCGAATCCGACCTGCCTCCGGGTTAGCTTCTTTTGCTAGTTGTGAAGGGGCAGGGCCTGCCTTTTTCGCCCGCCCTCAGACGGGTGGGATTCGAACTCATGACCTCTGTATCAGGAGGTTAGTTAAGCTTAAGCCCCGAATCCGACAGTTGTCTCAACGGGGAAGTTAGAAGTTAGATTTAGTTTTCAAACTTTTCTTTTTCTTTCTTTTTATTTTTCTACTTTCCTTTATTTTCTTTTTCCTTTCTGTTTTACAAACTAAATTCAGGAACTGTACTCGAGTGAATCCGGCCCACTATTGAGGGTGGATTCGTTCAAAGCCAAGGCTACGAAGCTAGTCGCAGTAGAAAGCTCGGTGGTCCTACCGGAGCGTCTCAACTCACCGTCGTAGAGACTCGGCGGAGTTAGTGCCACGGAGTGGGGAGGAAAGGCGCATATAAGAGAAGATGTGAGAAAAAGAAGAAGAAGAAGAAGAAGAAGGAGAGGGGAGAGCAAGGAGAAGAGATCACGCGATCACGTGAGAGAAGGAGATGATCTTGAGGGCGAAAGATGTGGTGCGCAAAAATTGAACAAGCGGGTGCACGGTGAGAAGAAGTGGGCGCAAGAAAGGTGGCGCTCGCGAGCAAGAAGGGAGAGGGAAGAGAGGGAAGGTGAAGACGACTTACCTGTTGCCTTTCCCGACTTCGGCACCCTCATCCCGTAGGTTTCGCGGAGAGCGGTTGCGGCCTTGATGTGGTGTCGCCTTCGTGTCCGCGTTCACAACGGCATGTTCCGGTTAAAAAAGCTCCCCTAATTGGGGGCAGGGTGAGCGTATAGAAGAAGAATGAGAAAGAAGGAGAAGAAGGAGAAGAAGGAAAAAAAAGGAGAAAAAAAAAAAAAAAGAGAAGAAGGAGAAAGAAAAGAAGAAGGAGAAGAAGGAGAGGAGAAGAAGAAGGAAGGAAGACTTACAGCCTGATTGACGATATCCATGTCCCACATGAGGACATTTGGATCCTGAGTTTGGAGTAACGGGGAAGGCGATCTGACAACGACATCGGGAAAGACGACGAACGGCTACGACTAAAATAAGGAGGAAGAGAGCAGGTAAGCCTCGAAAACTCGCAACTGGCCCCTGATACCTCGATAACGGAAATATGGAGGAATACGGCACCGCGATTCCATTTGAGTGTGTGTGTGTGTGTGTACGTGCGTACGTATGTGTGTGTTGTATATGTTGAGTGTGTGTGTGTGTGTGTGAAAAAGTACGAGGAAAGATCAGGAAGGATCTTGACCACGTGACTAGTTCCGTGATGTTTCAGTCGGTAGGATAAGCGAAAACGGGCGAATCGATCACTCAAGTGCACCGCCACCTACGTTGCCCACATGGCGCACCTTCATCCCTGCTCGATCTTGAGATCATCATTGGTATGTGTATGTGTGTGCGTGTGTGTGTGAGTGTGTATATGGAGGAGAGGGGGAGAAATAGGAGACCAGCGAGTTTCCTATCTCAAGGTTAACCTCGCGTTACTACCCTGAGAGGAAAAAGCAAAACGGACTAATCTCCCGCCAGAGCTTAAAGGCCCGCACCGTCGGTTTACGTCAGCCCGTTGTTACGCTTTCACCCTGCCGATCGTCCTTGAATTGCTATGAGGGCATGCACACATATGTATGTGTGTATGAAAGAGAGAGGGTCTGAGAGGGTGGACAGAAACAAGGAGAGGACGTGCAGAAGGACGAAAAGAATGCATGGAGAGAAATGAGGAAAACGAAGAAGAGGGAGAAGATGAAAGAGGGGGAGGGGAAGATGTGAGGAATGTACCTAGTGCTGGAAACGAAAGGCATCGGCTGATACTTGCACAAAGTTGTTGATGCCACCTGCGGCATGGTAGATAGGCCATATGGTATCTGCCATCTACCAAGCGCCAGGTAGGATATCAACTTCGGTTTTTCGTTGATGATGATGGAACCATTTAGCATTGTCGATTATGAACTCTTGGTGTGTTCTTGTTCGGTAATTTCTCGTGAAACAATGCTGCTGGTGGATTGAGGTCAAGACTATCTGAACTCATATGTAGGATGTTGTTTGATTGCTGAAGTTCGCTATTGCTCATCTTTCTCCCAGTGGAGGGAGGGAGAGAGAAAGATGATGATTAAGTAAGAACACATACCTGGTAGTGGCGATGATCTGCATGGCTCGGCTTCTTCAAATATTCCGTTGGCTGCTGACATCAGCAGTAGCATTATCAAGTAGTAGTCTAGTAGTAGCCGTATAGGAAGTAGGACTAACCGCCGAGCACCTGGCAGGGAGAAGGGACAGGATACGAACAATAGTGGTGGCGGGAGCAAAACTATCATTAACAATGGTTTTCCGTAGTATGATTCTCCATTGACATCATACTGGTGCAGTTCTGCTCTCTGGACACAGTGTGACTATCTGGCTTTCAATGTGATGATATAATCTGGAATTGTCGTCTCGCTACTGCTTATTTTTTCTTGCATTTTACTATTATTATTATTATTAATAATTTTATTAATTTTATTATTATTATTATTATTATTATTATTATCAGATGCATGGTGATCCTTGGCGACACATGACATCTGTGTGTTGGGGGGGCGAAGTTATAAGTGTGGCGAGAGATATACCTGGTGCTGGAAGCATGCAACGATGGTCGCTATATGCTCATACTTCAGAAGGTTGTTGTCGTCATCTTTCGACTACGTAGTATAGGCTAGATAGGATCTACTACATGTAGTCTGGGCGCCGAGCGCCAGGTAGGACATACTCTCTGGTTCCTCGATGAAGATGAAGGGACTACCTCAGCATTGTCAATTATGAGTTTTTGCTGTCTTCTTATTTAGCGAAACTCTTGATGCAATTCTGTTGTTGGTACTATGTCACGCCTATCTGATCGTATGTATGTAATACTATTTGTTTTCTTAAGTTCGACGTCATTTTATTGATTATTATTATTATTATTATTATTATTATTATTATTATTATTATTGTAATTGTTATTATTATATTATTATTATTATTATTATTATTATTTGTGAAGGTCGCCGGCCAAGGTTTATCATTTCTTTCTTTTTGACTCGGAGTTGGTCGTCATGATCACAAAGGCATAGGCCGACTTCGGTGCTGAGTGAGTATCCATTAGTAACAAAGCAGAAAAGCAAGAAGAAGGGAGTAGGGCTTGAACACGAACATTGGCAGTAGCGAAAGCAATCTCTCGATATAATTCGGATCTCGATGTTACGATTCTCCGACGGGATTATATAGGTGGAACACTGCTTTTAGAAACGACGATACTTTCTGGCATTCAATGTGATGGTGCATTCTTAATATTGTTATCTCGCCATTGCTCATTTCCCTTGCGTTTTGCTATTACTAGTATTATAATAATAATAATAATAATATTGTTGTTGTTGTTATTGTTGGTAGTTGCCCGTATTTGAATAAGGGTATGACAGAAGGGGAGCCAGGGGGAGGAAATACTATTGGAGAAAGGAGGAGAGAATATGAAAAATTGAGAGAGAGAGGCGGAGGAAGATGGGGAAAAAGAAGAAAGGATCAGACAAATCAGACAGATATTGACAGACAGGCAAACAGGACCCAGGCAAACAAAACAGACATACAGGACAAAGATAGACGGACACATGCAGTCAAGATAAACAATATAGAAGCAGGCAACCAAAAACACAGACACAATGGTATACGCTGATACACATTGACACGCACGCTGACTGAACCATGTCCGCTCAACTCCGCAGGTTGTGGCTGCACAGTCTCATCAGCCACTTCGTCTTTACGCGACATGCGGACCGCTTTCGCACAAAACGTTATAGCAGCGCTTCCGCAACACTCGCGCGGGAATGGATGAATAGCTGGGCGCAGCCACTTGAATTATACCTTTGTAGCTCGTTGGTCTGATCCTTTCCCATGCCCTGAATGTCCACAGATCCATACGGTATTTGTTTGACTGAAACTAGGCTGACTGGGGACGGTAACGCTCACTGCATGGGACTGTACCGCTGACTCAGTACAGTCGCACGGCTTATACCCTTTGAGCGTGGTCGGATAAATGCATATAGACGGAAAGACGGACAGTGGCAAGTAAACAAGCAAGGTAGGAACAAGCCAACAGCAGCTGACAGACAAGTTGGCAGACCAACGCAGAAAGATAAACAGGCGAAAAAACACAGAACGGACCAACAGACACAGATAGAAAAGAGAGAGTTACTTACCGAAGGAGGGAATGCGGGTACTAGGATGCTGAACTCCGAGCCATTGCGTACAAAGGGACTGATTTCATAAAACTGTTTAAAACTATAAATTGTTGAAAATTCTGAATTACTCATATCTGGAGCGTGCCTCTTTGGCCTCCAGTATAGGTAATTGGATGATCTCTCCGTGAGTATAATGTATGTAGTTGTGGGTGTGTACATGGTTGAGTTCCCACGCATGCTTGCTTCCAAGCTCTGTCATGTCCATCATACACGGCCACCAGAAAGACACGACTATGTCGGACTGTCTACGACTGATTGGAAGGTTGGACCCGATACCTTCCTGGGAGGCATTTGATTGATGGATGAGGACTTACCACATCACACAGATCCAGTGATACCCCTAAAGGAAACTGGTCTTCATGATGAGATTGCAACAGACTGTTGGATCACGTCCCTGATACGGATAGCCGAAAGGCTGAAAAAAAAAAAAAAATCTGACACAGTCATAAGTCCCGGTACATGTATGTGTATGGAGGAGAGGACGAGAGGTCCTGAGTTGCGTTTGACTGTTGTTGCAGCAGTTGTGCGACAATTTCCCCAAAGTACAGCACACTCCTCCCGGTAGCTGTATTGAGGTAGGGAAGAGAGCTTGTATGAGTTGATGGATTACTATAGTTTTAGTTATTAAACTATTTTGTTATTGTTATTATTATTATTATTATTATTATTATTATTATTATTATTTTGTGGCTCGTGGCCGCCCTAAGTGAAGGCGGACCTGAATATTTAGCACAGGCCCAATTCGACATTTTCGTACGTGGGTATTCAGGCTCCAGCAGCACATCAGTTGGTTGGGTGAACACGTGAACCTCACTAAGCTGTGCAGTTGGCCCAGACCACGAAAGTTGTGCATGGGCGCCTACACACAAAATAGGGATGCTGGGGGCCAGGGGGTACAACGGAAGATCGGATGGTCTTCAGGGTGTAAGGCATTGTGTGGGATAATCAAGGTCTGATTGAGGGTGACAAGATACGAACCTGGTACATGAAGGAGAGGTCGCCGCTGGTATGGGCAGATTTGTGAACCGAAGTGATCCTGTTGTGTGAACCAGCTGCAGCGTAGGATAATATTGTAGAGTAGGCTGGGCGCTGGGCGCCAGACAAAGAGAGCAACTCTGGATACTGCGTTGGTGTGACCTGCTGGCATGGACATTGACTCATTACTTCATTATATTGCTCTATTTGGATAAATACTCAATGCATGTGCACCCTATACTAATGCATGTTTAAATTAGGCATCTTTTTTATTTCGCAGTTCGGCTTTTTATAAATATATACCTTGCATTATTATTATTATTATTATTATTATTATTATTATTATTATTATTTACTGATTACTAAGTAATTGTGTTTAATTCTTATCATGGGTCAGGGAAGGAGAAGGAAAGCAGAACAGTGTGAAGGAAAAAGGACATCGTCACCGTGTGATGGTGTCTAACTCCATTATCCTTTTTCCTTCTCCCTTAATCTGAAATGCCATTTCTTCTCTTCTTCATATTTATCCAAGGTTGTTATTTGATCATTGTTGACAATCATATTCATGCGCACTATCCTGCGATTCATTGATTGATTGATGTCAAAGGAAGTGGGGTAGATCAGATGTGAGGGGATGTAGGGTAATGGAGAGGAGAGCGACATCGTCACTGTGTGATGGTGTCTGCCTCCTCCATCCTTCTTCATTCTTCCGTGATCTAATCCCCTTACTTCCCATTATTTCACAAAACTATCCGAAATGGTATGATATCTTTGAATGGAAAGTTAACTCTGTGGAAGACGAATGTTCAGATGGTCTGACAAAGCAGGGCGATTGCGGGGGCTCTGCCGGAGTTCAGGAGGAACTCTGGAGGCAGGGAACCTTAAGGTACGCACGCTTTATTTTTTTCCCATATACCCATAAAGGCTACGCCCTTCTATTGTCTGCTTGTATGATTGTACGATATACTGTTTATGGTTTTGTTCGGGACTAAAGCACCAAAAGCAAAATGGCTATATGATTGAAATCAGAACCTGCCTGATGTCAGAAAAGGAACCTAGGAAGAACTGAAAAGGAACCTAGTTTGCTTGACCCTGAAACATAAAGTCGTGTGATGGAGGCCCTCGTAGGGTCGTCACACTGCTCGTATGAGCTAACTAAGGCGGATGACAGGGAACTCGTCCTGCGAAGTTACCCTGCCATTCGTCCGGCTAAAGTAACGAATTGATGCAACGTCTGCTTGATTTCAACGTTGGTGACGAGAGGCTGTCGTGCAGTCCTCTCATTACATTACAGGCTGGGTCTAGAAAGTAATCCGGTACTTCCGTAAGATCGTCAAGCCGTTTGCATGGAATAACCAAGGCAAATGATAGGGTACTCGCCATGCCTGTCATTCGTCTGACTAAAGTAACAAATTGGTGCAGTGATTGTTTAACTCTAACATTGGTAGTGAGGAAGTGTCGTGCAACTTTCATATTTGACCTGCAGGTTACATTGACAACAGCCAATTGATCCGGTATCTAGAAAGTAATCCGGTACTTCCGTAAGATCGTCAAGTCGTTTGCATGGAATAACCAAGGCAAATGATTGGGTACTCGCCATGCGAATTACCCTGTCATTCGTCTGACTAAAGTAACAAATTGGTGCAGTGATTGTTTAACTCTAACATTGGTAGTGAGGAAGTGTCGTGCATCTTTCATATTTGACCTGCAGGTTACATTGACAATAGCCAATTGATCCGGTACTTCCGTGGGGTACACTTCTTCAACTTAACAAAAGCCAATTGATTCGGTACTCCCGTGGGGTACACTTCTTCAAACGTAATAAAAACCAATTGGTCTGGTACTCCCGTGGGGTACACTTCTTCAAACGTAACAAAAGCCAGTTGGTCCGGTACTCCCGTGGGGTACACTTCTTCAATCTAACAAAAGCCAATTGATTCGGTACTCCCGTGGGGTACAGTCCTTCAATCATTAACAAAAGCCAATTGATCCGGTACAACCGTGAGGTACATGACTTCAAACATCTGATAAAAGCAACGTTAATCCGGTACTCTCGTAGGGTACGCGTCTTCAAAGGCTAACAAAGGCAAAAAGTAGCAAGAGGTTTCCGTGAGGCTCTCCTATCACCGATTGAACCAGACTGGGGAAAGAATTGAGTACTCCCGGGTGAGTACACGAGCTCCTAAATCTGGAACGATCCGTCAAACTTCCTGTGAGAGTTAACCTACCTTTTTGCTCGTTTACGGTACACAGGCCAGCTAGGTGAACTGTCAGGACAACTCAGTCAAGAGTTGTTTTTGATCTCCTATGCATCAAACTGGTAGTAGGATGGCTCCCGGGTGGGTTATCCTAGTACTTGTTTGATTTGGAGGTCAATTAACGGAGGTCGGGAATGAGGTGATTGTGTTTGAACAATAGAGGGTTACTCCCGGGTGAGTAAACCCTACTACTTGTTCAGGTATGACTAATGGATGGTATGAGTAAAAGTTACGATCTATCTAACGTTAAGACATGGGAGGCTCCCGTGGGGTCATCCCGTTATTTTTCTGACTTCATTCTAACAAGTCAAGTAAGATACGCCAGCAAAGCGAGGATCTAGGGTTTGCCTGAGTCCACCAACATAAGCCTGGCTCGTCTGACTCTAAGAAAGTAATCGGGTGGCTCCTGTAGGGTCATCCTACTACACTTCTGAGGGAAAGACTGAGCTTTGATCAAAGAGTAATAGGAGGCTTCCGTGAAGACTGTCTGTTACTAACTTTAATTTTGTATTGACACATGGATCTGAAATATTTTCTGAATATTGGGTCAAGTGTTGAGACGGTTCAACATAGGCCTCCTAACTACCTGCTCAACTAAGGGATACTCCCGGGTGAGTTATCCTGTAACTTGCACTAGATTGCTTGAACTACTTGGTTGCAGGAGAACTGCATAAACCTTGAAGGGTGACTGGGTGCTCCCGTGGGGTGACTCGACTACTCTTCTGGCTAACAGATTGATTGAAATTGATCAAGTAGTGGAAGATTTCCGGGTGAATCAGCCCACTACTTGCGTATGCCAGGACAAAAAGAAGAGAAGGGGAAGAAGGGAGTGCTCCAACGGAAGCGACTCCAAAGGTCCTTTAAAAAAGAACGTCAAAGAAGGCGAATACCACGGGGAAAAGTAATTAGAGAAAGAAGACACCCAATGTAGCCACAATTCATTGGAGAAACCGCCACTGGCTTGAGTTGACCTCGACCAAGACTACAGCATAAAGCACCAAAGGGTGTGCTTATCCGCAAGAGAGAAAGCAAGGACTGAAAGGAAGGGAAATATGAGTTTCCCTAAAAAGACAACTTAAGACATAGGCAAGAGACTCCTTGAAACGAGTGGGAATGTTGAATCTTTGTTGACCTATGTGTGTGCAGGTCTTTGCTTTGGTCTACTGCAATTGAAGGAGAAGTCCTACATAAAGTACTCAATTTTCTGTTATCACTCGATAACAGGTCGGTCGTTGCCGATTCAACGTTTTCCTCCTTGACATGATACGTACATCTAAAATTAAACCATGTGGTCAGTAAAACTGTCGCCTGTGATCGGCGCCTAAATGGTCCTGGTCACTCTCAAGGGTCCTTTGAATAAATGTGAGGGGGTTGGGCTTGCATCTCAGGAAAGATAGAGCTGCCATGCATGGTTTGGGGAGTGAGGGATAATGTCAATGGTTGATGGTTGACGCCGTTAGTGCATGGCATGTGAACTGTCTTTGCATTATGTTGTGCAAGTCTGTTTTGTTCGTGAGTTTGAGATGGAACTGGACCTGGTCTGTTGAAGAGTTCTGGGCATTCAACACTTGTGAAAGTGGTAAGCGTTCCCAACGGTAATGCCTCGATATTCATTATCAGTCTTATATAACTTCTATATCATTTGATGTTCAGTCATACGTTGAGTAAAGTAGGATATCCTTTGGTAGCGACAAAGTTTATTTTGATACTTTGAACATAGTGGTCAGAAGGAGAGTGTGTCTTTGGAACAGAAGCAGGAATAGACGACTGTTTCAAAGTTCGACCTGAATATCTAACGGGTCAGTCCTAGGCGTCTTACCGCGCGTACCCCAATTTGTGCTACAGCGATCGAGCAAACGCCCTCGGCCGACCTACCTCAACTCAGGCATGTAAAAGCCTTTGCACGTAGGCCGGTAACTCAGCAGGGATACGCCTACATAAGGGTGATGACAGCCCCTTGGGTAGAGGTAAGTTGTACCTCGCGACGTCCCGACCTGTCGCAGGGTGTGGTGAGAGGTATAGCACGAGCGCATGTTGGAGTGGCGACTGATTCTTTTCAGACGAAACATCCTACATGACACGACCATGAGGTTCAGCGCTCCCTAGCGGAGTGCGAGACCGCCGCGCGCGACACCGCACAAGTCGCGGTTGCGTTTTGTTCATGCTGACTAAATGGTTAACTAGAAGTAGAGAGTGTGTAGGCACGCAGTTTTGAGGTGTGCGTGATGATTTTTATTTTGATGTTATAGAGTCGGCGTTTCCACCGGCAAAATTTTCATTTTGATTGAAGGGTTTTCTTCATGTTGAAGTGACCATGGTGC
The DNA here is from genome assembly GCA_003427395.1 of Chara braunii. Lineage (NCBI taxonomy): Eukaryota > Viridiplantae > Streptophyta > Charophyceae > Charales > Characeae > Chara > Chara braunii. The sequence goes on from BFEA01000057.1 coordinate 1,842,116, forward strand.
GTATGCGCTCATACTGAAGACGTCGTCAGGCAGTAATGTTGCTATTGGGCGGTGATTGGAGCATACGAGTGAGAATAGAACGCGAGCAGGGACCTCCATGCAGTGGATGCAGGAAGTTGACGACCATGGTCTTAGTTGACATGCCGAAGGAGTGATCTTGGAGTAGCGGATCCATATGCGTAGCAATACCAGTTTATGTGGGCTTTTGCTAGTGCCATTGCCTGCCTCGGGCATAGCACTATTAATTATGACATTGGACTTTCAACGCGGAGGTACAAGGATCGACGGCGGCAAGCGGCGACGATGGAGCGTTGGAGCGATTGAAGATACTGAGGGGTTGAGGGCCCGGCAGGCCTATCCCCCTTGGTTTTGTTGCCGGCCTATCCGTGGGCCCGGTCGACGGGACTGGAAGGGGCGCTGACGGTCTCGCTCCCCCAAAGCGCGAGTTCCCGATGCTCGCATTTTTATTTTTACTGTTATTTATCATTTTTTCTTTAGTTGTTTTAGTTGTTGGTCCCGTTTCTGGGACGCGACACCAGTATTTGTACTAGGGTCGTTTGCGGGGACCATCGGGTGTAGCTCAATTGATACACCCATGAACTTGTGAAACGCGGGCCGAGGAGTTCAACGTGCACGTCAGCCGATCGGTGATCGGCCCATGAGGCGGATGAAACCTGAGTGGCGGGGATGTTCCTCGAGTACACCATTTGCCAACCACGTTCTGCTGTAAGTGGTTTTCGTATGAGCATGCTGACGGGGCCCGTGAGGTGAGGGACCAGTCACACAGACTTCCCGAGGACCAAAAAGTATTATTTTGTGCGCCCTTTTGTCAGCAGCCTATGTAGCCACGGGGCATGGGGATTTGCGGTCACCGTGACATCTGGGGATGACTGCAGATACCCTATTTCATTTATTTATTTTTGGCATTATGTTCGAGAATTGGTAAAAATCCGTTCACAAGAATTCTTGCACAATTTGTGGATAGCGCCATGTGCCCAGCAAAGTACTAAACTGTTATTGCTACAGACGGCCAGGACTTTGTCCCCATCTGAAAAGGTACAGCAGTGTGACCTGAACCATGCCCAAAAACCTCGAATTTGTCGGTCCCAAAATCTGCTGCATTTTTGCAGATTTGGGGCCGCAGTGTGAGCATTCCCATTGGGACCAGAAGGTTAGTGAACTATGGTTGAGTAGGGCGTGGCCAGAGGGAATGCCAACAGAGGCTGCAGCAGCACTTCTGTGCAACTCTTTTGACGGGCTTGGGTAGTAGCGGGCTGGTTCAGAGGTTTTCCCTTGGGATAGTTGGAGTTGTGGAATAGTCTTGCTATGCAACTGTGAGACCATGCGTTGCAAGAGGTGGACTGCCGTGACCCCTGCGTCTGGCACCGGGCTGGTCAGGCAAAGGACTGGCCTAGCTTAGTTGGTACACCCACGCACTGTTGAAATACAGCCCGAGTTCGAATCCAAGTGTGGTCAGATGAATATCATTAAAAAAAAAAAAAAAACCATCCATTCAGAATTACCTGCAGCCGGCCATTTCGATGCTGGTATCTCAAACCACTACCCATGGCACAGTCCTTTCGGACATCCGTTAAAATTGGAACAATGCAGAGAAGATTAGCATGACCCCTGAGCAAGCATGACGAGTATAAGTCCAGGCCGGGCCTTGGTTAGCAGTTCTTGACAGCCCGAACTGCTATCAGACCGTGAGCGGTAGGGGTGTGTTGTATTCGGGAGGAAGAAGATGACCTGGGCGACAAAGATGATGAAGGTGAAGCGGTGAGGGGAAGAAGGCATAGCTCGCCCATTCCTTAAGGGAATCGGGCGAAGTAAGACTTGAAATTGGGGTTTCTTGGTGAGGCGAAGCTGATGGCGGAGTCAGATTCCACGTAGGATGGACGTTTTAGGCGGTATCTATGGTATGGGCTGCGCGGTTAGTAACCGAGGTGAAGTGGGAAAAAGTGTATATCCCGCTCGTTTGTTGATGGATTTCCACGATTAGAGATTCTATTTTGGGGTTTTTACACACTGCGAGTTGAATGGCAGACTCAGAATCGCCCCTAATGGGCTGGTTTGAGCGGCATGAGCATTAAGGGCTGCGCCCAGGAGTAAAATTTTGAAGTATAGATAGGTGATGTATCTTCCCATGTTTTGGGGAAGATTCAGTCTTTTTTTTTTTTTTTTTCCAAAGGTTATAGGGCCTCGTTCGACACCACTAGAAAACCTTTACTTTGTAAGGGCGCCCTTACGACAAAAATGTGATTTCCCTTACTCCGATTTTCGTTCCACAACCACTTACGAAAACCCTACACTTTATCGCACTTACATTTCAGGTGCCCCCATTCGCGCCTTGCGTGGCCGAGAATTGAATGTGAGTGTCCGACCCAGTGTTGCGGCGGACAAAATCGTGTCCGCCTGCCTTGGGCCCGTTGGAAACCCGGGCCTGCCATTTCCCCAAGGCGGGCGTGGGCCTATCGCGGGCGTGCAACGTCGGTCGGCCGTGGAGGTTTAAGCGCGCTAGGACCCTGAACATACGAATTCAAATTCCACGCCCGCCAGTTCCCTTCGCGCTCATCGCTTTCTGGACTCCCCACCGTCGCGTTTCCTGTAGTGTATTCGCCAGTCGTCCATCGTTGAGCGTGCGCACGTGGCTTCGCGTGTCGCTGTCGTGTGCGTTTTGTGCGCAGCGTAGTCTAGCTATTGACAACAGTGGGCGCGATCCATAGGCGGCGAGGAGATTGTCAACCAGTGAGAAGAGCATGGTCGCCAGTGCTGTCCTCGTTGTGTGCCGGTACATGGAGACGGTGAACGGGTTGCGGCGTGCGGGTGGGAGGGGGAGGGGGAGGAGGGAGGCCGCCATAGCCTAGGCAATGGCAGACGTCTGTACATCGTCCGGTCTATCAGATGCTCCTTTCCTGTTGTCCAACGCAATTGTTGCTGGTGTTCTGCTCAGGGACTCACCGCGATGGTGGATGAAAAGACGAACGGGCGGGACGTGGCGAGACTTGGACATTGTAGACGACGCGATGGATGAATATTTCCATGACAAGCTTCGAATGTCGAGGGCCATATTCGGGGACATTGTTGCAGCTTGCAGTCCATTCATCGACCGTAGGCTGACGCACTACCGCGAGCCCTTGCAGACAGACCTTATCGTCGCCTTCGCGTTATACCGGTTGGCCACGGGGGAGACGTTTGAGAATGCTTCGTCGAGCTTTGGCATCGGCAGGTCGTTCGGGGTGACGGCCGTCATGGACGTCGCCAACGCAATACTGGCTGCATATCCAGACAAAGTCGCCATGCTGTCCGGTCGTCGGCTGCTGCAAGTGACCCGAGCATTCGGAGCAAAGGGTTTCCCTAATTGTTTCGGCGCAATCGATTGCACGCACGTGTACGTGGACAAGCCCGCCAACGCACCATCCGAGAACTACTTCGATCGAAAACATCAGTTCTCGGTCGTCGCCCAAGTTGTCGTCGACCTCGACATGAGAATTCTCGATGTGTTCATGGGCCACCCGGGGAGCGTCCATGACCAGCAGGTTTTGAGAAATTCTTCACTCTTTCGACGTGCGGATGTGGGCGAGCTCTTCGTCTCGGAACTTGTTCTGCTGCCAGGGGGGGTGTCCACAACAGAGTACCTGCTTGGGGACAATGGCTACTCGCCGAGAACGTGGATGGTGGTCCCCTACGGGGGGACAGACCAAGCAGGGGACATCGGATTGTTTGACACGCGGCAGAAGACGACGAGAGGAGTCGTGGAGAGGGCTTTCGGGCGTTTGAAGGGGATATGGAGGTTGTTCCTTCGCCATCACAAGACTAACATGGATAATCTGCCTCAACAATTTTTGGCTGTTTGTATTATCCACAACTTGTTGCTTGAGGCGGGCATACCGTTTGACAACTCGGTCCTGCTCGAGCCGGACGAGAACGGCAATCTGGTTCGTGTCGATCTGGGGTTGCAAGATCCGCCACGACCAGTGTCGCAATCGGGCGCAACCGACGCTGCCGTGGCTTTACGTGACGGGTTACGTGTGCGAATGATGAACTGAATCTTTGGGTGTGCGGACGACGGTCATGTTCGGTATCTATGGGTGTGTCGATTACAGGGTTTACTGCTTTAGACGGCGCCAGTTCCCTTTTTTGGCGCGTGTGGTCGTCAGCGGGGGGAATGGCCCGATCATGCATCGCTAAATCGGCGTGTTTATGTGATGACAATTCGTTGATTTTATCTCCCGCGTTCATGTTCTAGTTTTTTATATAAGTGAACATTTTGTGTCTTCCTTTCAAAAACTCATCATCCTTTCTTATCCTATTGATATTCCGCGTGGACGGTAAATGTATTTCAATCTGTGTCTTTTTTTCCCAAAAGATAACAACTATGTGTGTTCATTTGCTTTCTCAGTTTTACAATCGTTCATGGGTGAGGCGAAGCAGACAACAGAAGTTTGTTGCACATGAGCTTTGTTTGTGTTCGGCACAGTACAGAACCCGAATGTAATCGACATCCGCACACCCACTAGCGACAAAAAATAGCCACGCAAAAGCACATACTCTCTTCACAATCTGAAATCCACACTTTGTAGGAAAACAGAGGGCAAAAGACACAAACCAGCCAACACAATTGAACCCTAAAAGTGCATGCGAACTTAAAAAAACGTGATGAACAACTCCACCACCACCTCACAAACCCTAAATGTGCCATGCGCATGTGTTACCACCTCCCCCACCATGTCAGTTCCAATGTGAGCCATGTTCGTGCCGCATGCCAACAGAAGTACACGGGGAAACGTCTCTCCACAACATTCGACGAACAGGAACACGCAGTCGTTGTCCATCGTAAACGAAGAAGATAAGCAAAACAAAAAAGATAAGGGCGTCATCCATTAGGAACATAATTTGTCTCTCTCTCTCTCTCTCTCTCTCTCTCTCTCTCTCTCTCTCTCTCTCTCTCT
>BFEA01000057.1:1853409-1863830 GCA_003427395.1 Chara braunii
TAAATCTTCATGCGCCTGAGGGCCCCGCAATGATGGCCAAAAGGATGCAGTGAAGTCATTCGAGCCACAACCAAAATGCAAGTAACACCTTCTGATAGTCCCTCAAGTCGCAGCAGTAACTCGTTTGCAAAAGTCTGATCACACTCTTAAATCGCTGCACTCAAACTGCTAACCAAGGACGTAAGCAGCAACCTCCTGACGATCTCTCAAGTCGCAGAAGTAATTCCAATTGCAGACTTTGACCACTCCTAGAGATCCTCAATGTCGTTCCCTTTGACCAAACCGCCTCTATGCAACCTAGAAAGACTGCGTTCAAATAGAGAACACATCCCTCGTGCCCTATTCGAATGCGGGCTCCTGCAGTCCGCACGACCCAGTTATGCAACAACAAATGCGCACTAGCATAGCACAAAGATCAAATGTCCAACCTCAAGCTCTGCAGACATAGCGATATACAACAATGCACAACGAGCTCAGTGCAAACTTAACAAGACTTGTCGTCCACTAAACTGCAGAACGCAGCCATGCACTGCACTGCAGCAGCTGTGGTGCTACACAACAAGGGCACAACAAGGCATTGTGTCCTCACTGGTTGTGCACAACGTCCCGCAATAGGATAGTGGCGGTAACGGTAGAAGGACGCAACATCTCTCATTAAAAACGGAGGTGGGAATATCAGTTTCGCGCTTCAATAGTTATAATGGTATCGGAGCTTCATTAGTGACAGTTACAGCGGCCCAAACTAGTTGTCTGCCTTCATTCGCACGACCCACCAGTTGTAGAACTCAAGACTACCTAACTTACCATGGCTACAACTAGCCACCCCACCAGCTATAGATGACAATACACCACTTCGAGGTAGCATGACTGCTCTTTCTGTTCCTCAAATATATAATAAAAAAAAAAATCGAAATTACAACCCTGCACGAGAGTTCTGTTCTCATTGAGCTCATATTGGGACACCTGCGTTATCCTGCTGACAGATGCGCTGCCCCTGCTTTAGTTTGCTGCTATGTTTCGACTGCCAACATACATACTCACTCTTGCCTTCTCACTGTAGATCACAGCCGGTGTTTTGAACAAAATCGTTGTTTGCTGCTTTATTCTACCTAGCAGATAAACGCTCGCGGCTTCTCCGCCTCTCCAACTTGTCCTCTTCCCTTCTCCTTCTCTCTACAATCTCTCTCTTTCTCCTAAGCGTGCACGTCCTCGATAGGGAAACCAGGACACTGTTACCGAGGGCTGCCCGTGAGAGAAATACAATGACCGCGAACAACCGCGAACAACGACGGGATCAATAAGCAACAGGGAGAACGTGAGCCTCACAACAGTAGTAGATCGACCATGTCGGCTTCTCCGAGCACGAGATGAAAGCAACCACCATGAGCAACACCAACCACAAATCAGCGCCGTTAGGATTGCGACGATGGGCTAGGGCAGAATTTTCTCGGTGAGTAGTGTCACTACCCCTCACCTGATATTCAGAATGAGAATGAATCTTCCGCTACAACACGGAAAAATACGTTGCCATTCCCGTTTCCCTTATCTACGAGACAGGTAAGCCCGACTATCCTCCTTACCATCTTCTCCCGACCTTCCGCTTCTCGCCCGCTGCATCTCTCTCTCTGTCTCTCTCTCTCTCTCTCTCTCTCTCTCTCTCTCTCTCTCTCTCTCTCTCTCCCTCTCTCTCTCCTCATAACCTTTCTTCAATGAACCTGATCAGGACTCGGACAGGTGTACTTAATACCAGGCCAGGCGCAGAGTGTCCACCATCTCGGCAACACGACGGCATACCACAGTCGAGGTCTTATGAACGTTGGCGAAGGCAAGGAGTGACCATGTAAGATCAAACATCGGCACAACAATCTATACCACAATCCTGATGGCGAAGGTCTCGATGACAACCAGGAGCACACGACATTGGTCCACGGTCCACTTCTCACCAAATGTGCAAAATGAAAAAGAATCCTTCACCAAAATGCAGACACATACATTTTCTTTTGACCATCAGAGCTCCTGCTTCCTTCTTGCACCGTGTTGCCACTACATCTGCCAGGTAAGCATCTCTTCTCTCTTGCATGCGTCGGCGTCCCCAAAACGATAAAGGTCACCTTGGAGTTGTTGCAAATTGCCACAATCTCGATCGACAGTATGGATACGAAAAACTGCGTTTGAAGCAAGTGTGCATCTTCCCCCGCTCAGCACAACGAACACCAATAGAACCCACCTCACTCGGATGCCTATAACCTTTGTAAAAAACTATAAAAAAAATTAAAAAAAAATGACCGAATCTTCCCCAAAACATGGAAAGATACATCAGCTATTTGTACTTCAAAATTTTACTCTGGCCGCATCCCTTAATGCTCATGCCGCTCAAACCAGCCCATTAGGGGCGATTCTGAGTCTGCCATTCAACTCGCAGTGTGTCAGAACCCTAAAATAGAATCTCTAATTGTGGAAATCCATCAACAAATGAGTGGGATATACACTTTTTCCCACTCCACCTCGCTTACTAACCGTGCAGCCCATACCATAGATACCGCCTAAAACGTCCATCCTACATGGAATCTGACTCCGCCATCAGCTTCGCCTCACCAAGAAACCCCAATTTCAAGTCTTACTTCGCCCAATTCGGTTAAGGAACGGGCGAGCTATGCCTTCTTCCCCTCACCGCTTCACCTTCATCATCTTCGTCGCCCAGAACATCTTCTTCCCCCCGAGTACAACACACCCCTACCGCTCATGGTCTGATAGCAGTTCGGGCTGTCAAGAACTGCTAACCAAGGCCCGCCCTGGACTTCTACTCGTCATGCTTGCACAGGGACCATGCTAATCTTCTCTGCATTCTTCCAATTTTAACGGATGTCCCAAAGGACTGTGCCATGGGTAGTGGCTTGAGATACCAGCATCGAACTGGCCGGCTGCAGGTAATTATGAATGGATATTTTTTTTTTTTTTTTAATGATATTCATCTGACCACACCTGGATTCGAACTCGGGCTGTATTTCAACAGTTTGTGGGTGTACCAACTAAGCTAGGCCAGTCCTTTGCCTGGCCAGCCCCGGTGCCAGACGCAGGGGTCACGTCAGTCCACCTCTTGCAGCGCGTGGTCTCACAATTGCATAGCAAGACTGTTCCACAACTCCAGCTATCCCAAGGGAAAACCTCTGAGCCAGCACGTTACTACCCAAGCCCGTCGAAAGAGTTGCACAAAAGTGCTGCTGCAGCCTCTGTTGGCATTCCCTCTAGCTACGCCCTGCTCAACCATAGTTCACCACCTTTCTGGTTCGAATGGGAATGCTCACACTGCGGCCCCAAATCTGCAAAAAATGCAGATTTTGGGACCGACAAATTCGAGGTTTTTGGGCATGCTTCAGGTCACACTGATGTACCTTTTCAGATGGGGACAAAGTCCTGGCCGTCTGCAGCAATAGCAGTTTAGCATTTTGCTGGTCACACGACGCTATCCACAAATTGTGCAAGAATTCTTGTGAACGGATTTTTACCAATTCTCGAACATAATGCCAAAAATAAATAAATGAAATAGGGTATCTGCGGTCATCCCCAGATGTCACGGTGACCGCAAATCCCATGGCTACATAGGCTGCTGACAAAAGGGCGCACAAAATAGTACTTTTAGGTCCTCGGGAAGTCTGTGTGACTGGTCCCACACCTCACGAGCCCCGTCAGCGTGCTCATACTAAAACCACTTACAACAGAACGTGGTTGGCAGATGGTGTAACCGCGGAAGATCCCCGCCACTGAGGTTTCTTCCGCCTCGTGGGCCAATCACCGACCGGCAGGCATGCACGTTGAACTCCTCGGCCCGCGTTTCACAAGTTCATGGGTGTATCAATCGAGCTACACCCGATGGTCCCTGCAAATGACCCTAATACCAATATTGGTGCCACGTCCCAGAAACGGGACCAACAACTAAAACAACTAAAGAAAAAGTGATAAATAACAGTAAAAATAAAAATGCGAGCATCGGGAACTCGCGCTTCGGGGGAGGGAGACCGTCAACGCCCCTTCCAGTTCCGTCGACCGGGCCCATGGATAGGTCGACAACAAAACCAAGGGGAATAGGTCTGTCGGGCCCTCAATCGATCCAACGCTCCATCGTCGCCGCTTGCCGCCGTCGATCCTCGTACCTTCGCCTTGAAAGTCCAATGTCGTAACTAATAGTGCTATGCCCGAGGCTGGCATTGACACTAGCAAAAACCCATATAAACCGGTATTGCTACGCATATGGATCCGTTACTCCAAGATCACTCGTTCGGCTTGTCAACTAAGTCCATGGTCGTCAACTTCCTGCGTCCACTGCACGGAGGTCCCTGCTCACATTCTATTCTCTCTCGTATGCTCCAATCACCGCCCAATAGCAACATTACTGCCTGATGACGTTTTCCGTATGAGCGCATGCGCACCATGGTTACTTCAACATAGAGAAAACCCTCCCTAGTTTTTAATCAAAAAATAAAATTTTGTCGGTGGAAATGCCGACTCTATAACATCAAAATAAAAATCATCACGCACGCCTCAAAACTGCGCACCTACACACTCTATACATTCTAGTCAACAATTTAGTCATCGTCAACAAAACGTAACCACGACTTTCGCGGGGTACTCAAATGTCGAACAAAACTGTTTTTCTGCCACTCGCAAAAAACAGGGCGGATACCTTTGTAAGGGTATTCACGCCGACAACTTACCGGACCTTATTAAGCGACGTCCCCGTCGTGTCGAATAATCAAAAGCTATCAATTCAACCATAACTCCAAATGCTGACGAGAAAAGATCCAATCCGACTGGCCAACTTGACACCGTTTGAGAATCTTATCAAATAACCCTCGGTCACAACTAATCACTGCCAGGGTTTCAACCTGGGTCTCTTGTGACCAGACCTTGGACACCGGAATACTTGATCCGTACTGCAGTGTTAAGTTTGTTCCAAGTAGTCATTGATAATCCTCTCCCTTTGTCCTAGACATCAGTTGGTTCATCGTTGGGTGTCCGGTTTAGTCATCGTCCTGCATGCAGGGTCATAACTTAGGAAGCGGGCCTTAACCGAGACTGTTTAAAGACATTCTCGCCTTTCTCACAAAATATCCACAAAAATATACGACGTTTATCACAGATCTCTCCTGCAGTCGAGTAGAGGAGAGTCAGGTCTCCATCTTGGTCCACCATAGTCTGGTTGATCGAGCTAGATCTACGGCCCATCTCGTTGTTATATTAGCGACAGTGCCCTCGTTGGTTGCGCAACGATAGACAAATTTCCTGATAAAACATTCTATCAGGACTTTCATAAAAATACGACTCGACTCTTATCCCTCCGACATCCCGCGGGAATAAGACTCTCTGAGGCGGCCGCACCCCTCAAACCTTATCCTTCGGTCAGACGTCGGTCTGCTGCTTGCGCCGTAGTGATGCCAGATTAACCCCTAGTTGAGTCTCATATATGTCTTAAGATTAACATCATAGTGACTGGACGGTGTGTCGCAATAATCTCAAGCCTCCTGCGAGACTACGCAGAGGTTTGTCTCATCCTCTTCAAAATTCACAAAAATAATCACCGCCAGATTCACAGGGCCGTGACCTCCCACTTGATCAGAGTAAAGCAGACCACACATCTTATAGACATCTCTCAAAATTTCACCAATTTGCGACATTCCAAAATTTCACCAATAAATAACAAGTTTCTTGGTCTTTCTCATCAGACTTTATCGTTCAAACAACTTTCCATGTCATTTCGAATCATTTAACCACCTTCCACTTTTGAAGGGGAATCACTCATAAAACCTTACAACCACCTCTCTCATGGAGGAGAGTCAAACATAAAACACTCATTACTTAGAGACCAACTTGTGGGTTCTCATCTCAGCTCAACAATTAACATTCGGCATGGACAAGCATTTGAGTCTCAAAAGACTCATAAATCCCTTGGGATTTTCACACATTTTCACCAGATGAATTGTGCTCCTCTTTCTTATACTCGAGCCTATTGTCCGTCCGCAGGTAGATTGCGCGAGTATACCAAAGAGTAAACAATTTACACATTTCACATCCACAAAACGTATGAGATGCATCATGTACACCTCTCACACAAAAAATCATCATACATCAGGATAAACCCACACATGTGAGAGTGAGAGTGATCGTTAGATAAAAAAGTAGTCTTAAGTCTTTATTATGTATAGAGTAGGATATCTCAACTCAAAAGTAACCAAAATAACCTCAAAGTCACGCACCTACTCAAAGTTAAGCAACCTCAACTAAAAGATGAGCAGGATAATCCCCACCTCAGAGTCAGTCTGTCTTATCAGTTCCTTACCGGACCTTATTGCTAAACTCACATTCGGTTTTTAAAATTTATCTCTTCCAATGGTCCTGATCATTCAATAATAGAAATAATATATATATATATATATTGTAATGCTACATAATATCATGATGAAAAAATAATAATCATGAATAAATAAAAATGATACCATGATCAAGTTCAACCATGAAAGTCTTCGAATGCGATAATAATGGAAGTATTATATTCTACTCCCCAAGGCTTCGACAAAAATATATTGTGTCGAGGGGCAGTGTAATCCTTTCTTAAAGGGATAACATCTTATTCCTGAGCCCCACTCAGGGATCAAGGGTTACTACATCTCCCTCCGATTCCAGCACTTGCACCTTGCATACCCTTGACGATAAAGTAGACAACCTCACCATACGTACTCCAGAGTGCGTTGTCCTTTCGCATGCAGATGAACCCACTTAACACAAAATAGTTGGGGATTCACCACCTACCTCTCTGTGGCATGTACTAGTTGTTTCCCCCACAGGTCATGGTCTGAAAAGGTTCAAACACATTCTCCTATCCAGTAGTAATGTAGTCATTTTACCACGAGGGATCAGATGACAACACCCCACTATGGACCAGGAACATAGTTGCGGCGTGGGTCTCACTACCACCTTCAAGACTAGATGATAACTTCTTCAAAGTCATCTTTCAGGGAACAATAACATATGGTTGCAACTTTCTTTAAGGCAGGCTTCACACATTGACAACTTTCTTATGAAATTCACTTTCCCTAGAAACCGGTCACTTCATTCACCTCCGAATCCGCATCGAATGTGAATTTTGTGTAATGTGTCTACCCCGTTTTAAAAGGTTAACCCATGCATATAGAAAAAACAAAATAGATATGAATGAATAATTTCGATAAAACAGATCCAGAGGGTTATATATAGGCAGAATGAAATCAGATAGATAACTCACGTAGCTAGTCATAAATGAATACGGCTCAGATAAATAACATAAAGTACATAGTTTTATATGAGTCGACATTTAAATATGCTTACTTAAAAGAAAATTTTTGATGCAGATGGATGAATTTCATAGATAGACTGAAAAGTTTAATCTCAAAATGGTAGACTCAAAAACTTAGATAAAATATTTCTGGTTTTTTTTACGGTAGTCCTTAGGTAAGAAGACAATATATCTTCTTCACCTAAGTCATTTCCTATCACGAGCGTATCATGACACTGTCATAACAACTCAGGAAGTCTAGCGGTTGTGTACAAGTACCAGAGATCCTTGCTTTGGTAACCAAATACGCAGAGTCGCATAAAATGCAAACGACGATCAATCTATGACATTTAGATACGCATAGCGTCGTACGAATTACTTTATGGTACCAACTTCAGTTGTCACTACCACGTGCCAAAGTACCAAAATGTCCCCACCACACACCGCCTTTCAATAATGCAATCCCATCAAAACTATCGATATACCACTCATCACTCACTTATTTAATGCCATCAACAAAATTTATCGTTTTGCCTGGATCATCATCCTGCACTTAACTTGGGTTCGTTCTCTTAAGGACCCCGTTAGGCAGACGAGATCCCCGGCAACGACGCCACCTGTCGGGCGCATCGGTCCCACAGGGGGACCCTCCCGGCCGCGTCACGCAGAATTTTGCAGGACTTTGTCGTAGAGTGTGGTTTGCCGCTCCCGCCGAGTGCGCCAGCCGTACCTCTCGCCAACCCCTACGACAAGACAGGGTTACGCAAGGCACTGCTTACCTCCACCCGTGGGAGCTATCACCATCCCTTGGGTGGGCGTATCCCTGCCGAGCTACTGGACCACATGCGGAGACTTTTCGTGTGCAATCGCGGAGGTGGCCCAGCCGAGGGCGTTTCTCGTTCGCTGTAGCATAGGGGGTAAGCGCGGTCAACGCCCGAAATCGAACCCGCACGCGAGTCAAAGCATTGGGGGGCTGCGGTCCCAAGCGCGACTCGACGTCGGTCGACTAGAACGCAATCCACTCACCACGCGTTACACCACAACACTCACACACATGGAAAGACACCAAACAAATAACACAACAATACAACAACACTCCTAGTCCCTTCAGTATCCGACCCATAACCTTCTGAAGCGAGAGTCAGATAGGAATCGCGCGCTGAACTTAGTATAAAAAGTTGGGCGGGTGCATAACCTTCGCATATTGATCAACCATGCGTGCATATCCGAGCATTCACAACGATGGAGTACTATGTAGTACCCATAATCACGCGACCCTCAATGGTCTCGGGAGTCACATTCGACACTTAAGTGTCGGTTAACATGCGCCTTGAGTGGTTAATCTCTCGATGATAGACAACTGCCACGACAGTTGGTTTCCACACCCTCTTCTGCACCCTGTGGAGAGTGGGTGGTGCACAGGTTCAAACCCTTTGTGGCAGTCAACTCTCATGGCCTTGGAGACAAGCTCCATCATCCAGGGTGTGAAGAGAATGTTAAGGGGTTTGACTTTGACGGCTGCCACGGACTACAAAGTCCAACCATACTAATCCTAAAAAGCAAAAGCTAAAAGAGCATCTCCCTTTTCAATCAAAGTATAATCTGTTTAACCCTTGCACACGGTCAGAATAGGTCGCGCGAACATCCAACGCGTACGTATGTACGTATATATAAAAGGTTATAAATATGTGACGATCACTTCTCACAATCACAGTGAGATTCTTCTCAGCCATATATACTTAAGTGATCGTAGGCAGTCAAATCCAAAGTCCGAATCACCAAACAAACCTGCAATCACATCAAAGATTCAACCAAAAGTCCATGCACTACACGCGGTCAACTACAACCATTATTTGTGCTCACACCCCTCGCTTTAGCCATACAAGCCTTACTCTTTGTGCAACTCCCAAAATAAAATACTCAACATCTTTATTAAATGACCATTCAATTAAAGTCCGGGTAAAAACACAACGAAACAAATCAAACCACAGGGCTAAAGCCTTTAGGCCGAGTGGCAAGAGTGAATTGGAGTTGAGTCGAAAACCGACGAATCGACAACCGACCTGTTATCAGTGATAACAGAAGATGATGCTCTGTAGGATCAGGCTGAACAAGTCAAGCCTTCAATTGAATTCGCCGCTCTGTATCACAGTACAGACCAAAGAGAGGCACTATTACGTTTGAGCCAAATGGAGAACGTGCTCCATCTCGTAGCCTAGCTCCTCTACTAGCTTTCTTCCTCACTTTCTTTCACAGAAACCCCTGAAACTTCCGACAGTATCTTCGCTAGATAGGGCAAATTGTCAAATTCTTCCTAGCAAAAAATAATCTAACTCTCCAAATTTTGCAAAATTTAGGCAGCGCTTCCCGTAGGAAAAGTGTCTTTTCAGAATTTTCAGCTGTCCAAAAATGACTAACTCCCTTAAATTTGTAAAAAATTCGGCAGCGTTCCCCGTAAAAACAGGGGACTGCCAAAATTTATACAAAGCTGAAATTACAAAGACATAGCACAACAATACTCGGGACCAACTCCCGACACTTACCTGATAGTGAGAACTGGAGATAGTCTGCACGATCCCTTCTTGAGGATGACATCGTGACGTAACACCGATCTTGACTCCTAGTAAGGTCAATCCTATCTTATCCCAAGTTTCCCTCCCAGCATCCATCTCACCTACCTAAGCTCCAACACTCAGCGAGCATCTAAAGCGACTAAGCTATCAAAAAAGAAAACCCCAGAGATACCCCAAAGGAAACATACATAGGTGAGCACAACAACATCTCTCACCAACCCACAAGTTTTTTCTGTCTTCAGATGGGTGATCAGGTCACCTCAACTTATGAGACTCCCCATCCAAACATTAACTTATATTTAGAAAGAAAAATAGCTAAGTTTTATATTATCTCTCTGCCCTTTGTATTATCAAGGGCATAAGACCAACTACCCAACTTATGGATGAGTCAACCTGCCCAAGGTTACCACTTAAATTTTATACTATTCATCTTATTTCTCCGCTGCTTTGTCTGCTACCGACTCATATGGTTGGATCTCCCAACTTATGGTGCCCACCGTGCCATTGATATACATAATAAATAGAGTACAAAAATTGTGTAC
>BFEA01000057.1:1874778-1889232 GCA_003427395.1 Chara braunii
CAGCAGCGTCCGCGCACAGCCAACGTCAAGCCAGTGCCTAGATAGTGTAGCAAGACTGAATATTGACACCCTGGGGACAAGCCTTATGAAGTGTTCGAAGAGGCAGTCAGGCCTCGGGTCACCTACCCACAGGTGTGCAGATTGACTCACACCTGAGGGCCTGGATTGTGCACAGTCACAAGTTCCCCCTTGGTCCTGCTACTATCTGGGTACCTGCATAGAAATCAGACAGAGGGACCAACAGACATAGGCAGGCACGAACGAACAGGTGGGCGGACAAACAGACGAACAGCCACAGACATGCAGACATAAGGACAAATAGACAGACAACAACAGGCACACAGATACAAAGGAAAAGAGATTGAGAGAGAAAAGAGGAGGAGACGAAGAGAAAAGAAAGGAGGAAACTCACCTGGTCTTCACCGACTGTCGACACTGGGAGCTACACACAATTATTATTATTATTATTATTATTATTATTATTATTATTATTATTATTATTGTAGGTAGTGTGCCCTCGCGGGGCCTTATCAGACATGTAGATGTTCTGAGCAGGGACCCTCAACAAGCCTCGTGCCCGCCCTAAGTGAAGGTGGGCTTGAGTATCCACGAGAGAGGCTTGTCGAAGCGTCTTCTACCGTGAGTCTCGGTTGTTGCACGCCTGTTGGTTACAAGGCAGCGTGAGCCTTTTCCTGGCTCTCCTCTGAAGCAACAACTACGCTGCACAATTAAGCTCAGAGCCCCGGTTGGTTGCGCCCTGGGCACCCGCACATTCATTGTGAGCCCGACACATCACTAAGTAACCGCGGGCGACTGAGAATGCGGCATTGTTGACACATCTGCCCCGCGGGCCGATGCAGACACATCGAACATTCAGAGCCTGGGTAATCCGGGGTGTGCCCAATTGTAAAGGGCCCAGGCCCTCAACTGTTAAAACGAGCCTGGGTGCGGACACTATGGCCCAACCGAAAGCTACTAACAACTTCCACGACCAGACTCAGATAGTCCAGCGGCAGCAACACCTCCCATATAGGGAGTAGGCCAGCCAGTCCAGGGCATTCTGGCCTAGGCAAGCAAGGCGGACACGCTGCTGCAATGCTGCACAAGGGTCTGCATGTGCGCAAAATAGCCTGGGGTACGCGCAGGCATTGAGAAGTGTGGGGTCCAACAGCGCTGCGGCACAGCAGGGCATTAAGAGCCATAGGCAGACTGCAACCCGCTAGGCAGAAAAGAGGAACATTGAATACTCAGTGTTTGAACACTCACTCACGACGTCACCGCATCGCTCTCATTTGGATAGGAATCTTGGTACATTTCAGCTCTCTACTCGTTACATGACTATTTGGACTTCTACATGTTCAATTGCAACTTAATCCTCTGTGTACCTCGCTTACTCATATTACTTGCATTATTATTATTATTATTATATTATATTATTATTATTATTATTATTATTTATTATTATTATTATTATTATTATTATTATTATTATTATTTGTTTTTACTTCATTACCTACACCGTTTGTTCTGATCTGATTGCCAGAGCAATCAGACATGTGCATGTGTACCCCGTTCCTAGTTAGAGTCGTGATCACCTTCGTGCACGATGGCCTAGAGCAAGTGTGAGTGCTGATTGATTGATGTATGGATGTAGGACAGGTGACAAAATAAGGCTCCAGGGTGAGGAACATCCTATTACTCGTCTCTATATGTGTACATATCTTAGATAGTTAGGTTGACAGACTAAAGATGGGGTACTCTTGTGCAGGTTATCCCATGGTCTGTCTAAGTCTAAACCAGTTAGACTAAAACAAGGGGCAGGATACTCATGTCTGAGTTATCCTACTGCTTGAGTAAGTATGAGGTAAAGTCTTCTGTCGGAGTCTTCTTACTTCATACTTACCTTTGATGAGACTGTGTGTGATTGCAGGTCATCTTAATCAAGGAGACTCGTTATGAGTCTACTATGCAAGACTGCATGCTGTTGCCTTATGGTAACAAGGTTGGTTTACCAACTTAACCTTCACTCATCCTCTACACCCACACTTTGCATCAACCTTTGCACTAAATGGCATTTCTGTTTTGGGTCATTGTCTAAAGGGTCTGTGTTTTGGTCAAAAGAGGTCCTTGAATGACTAAGTCGAAAAGGGAATGTCTGACTGAAAGGTTTGAAAGCGTAAGTGTAATGTGTGTGAGAGTGAATGAACGGTTGACTCTGCTAGGATTGTGTAATGTGATTGACACTTGTTTGCAGGTCAATAAGAAGATCAACCACGTGCTATTCACTCTACTCGCATTGTTGAACTTATGCTGAGTCTCGACTCAGACATTTCGTCGACTCGTAATCTTTGTACATTTGGTTTGGATGTTTCGACTGTACTCCTTGATGCTAAATAGAATAGGACAATTGGCAAGGTCATGAACCTATTCTTTTATTCTGATGCATATTTGACAGCCCATGAGCTTACCTTTAGTCATGATGTTTGCTTGAAAGGCCAAGAGCCTATTGATTGTTTTCTCTTTCGAAAGTTAAACTCTGTTCATTCTGATGTTTGCCTCTATTTGTGTAAAAATGTAAAAGACATCTCCTTGCCTCCACAGTCTCAACTTTTGAAATGTATTCATTATGTTTGTATCACTCTGAAGTAATTTTATAACATACATAAGTTATGGGTTATGTGCAGATAGATTAGAAAATTAGTATGCGCGATAGATCGCCAGTCAAGTCGACCTGAACAGTAAGTCGGTCCGGGAGATCAACACCCCGATGCCCGACACGTAAACGGGTCAGTCTTAGGCATTCAATCGCGCATATACCTATGCTACGGGGATCGAGAAAACGCCATCGGCCGACCTACCTCTACAAAGGGATGTAAAGGCCTTCGCATGTGGGCCGGTAGCTCAGCAGGGATACGCCTACCCGAGGGTGGTGCCAGCCCTTTGGGTAGAGGTAAGTTGTACCTCGCGACATCCCGACCTGTCGCAGGGCGTCGTGAGAGGTATAGCACGCGCGCACGGTCGGAGTGGTTATATTGTTCTTTCAAGGAATAAATCTTGCGTGACACGACTGTGAGGTTCAGCGTTCCCCATCAGGGCGCGGGACCGCCGCGCGAGACAGGTGGCGCCGTTGCCGGGGACCTTCGGTTGCCTGCCAGGGTCCTATGCGAACGGACCCGGGTTTGGTAAATTGAACTCCTAGCTAGACGACAACCTTTAATTTAATTGAATTATCAACATGATTGTCGTTAATAATGCAAGATGCCCGCTGGCAACAGGTTAGCCCGTCGTCGGGGATCTTGCTTTCCAACCGAGGTTCTTAGTGAACGAACTCGGGTTTGGTAAGACGATGTTTACGGCAAAATGACAACTTTTAGATAATCTAATATAGCTTGTGACACGTGAGTTGAAATACCATTGTCGTGACACTAAGAATATTATGTGCAGGAATGCGAAGTCACACCAACAATGCGAACATATTCGCATTGTCCGGGACTCCAACTGCCTGCAAACGTCCTTAAAGATCGGACTAGGGTATATGATAGTTAGAAATCTATGACAAAGATACAACTAGTGAATGCAATACTCTTACATAGTAGGTCGAAGTTAGGTTAACGATGTGAGGAAGGTGTTTGCGTATGTTGAATCCTTTCTTTTGTTTGCGTACTCGGGTTATTTGTCTGAATTGGCGCGTCTTTCAACTTAAGTTGGTAAGAGGTTAATGAATTTAATTGACTCTAAAAAATTCTCAAAGAATCGAGGAGGGATATACGCGTGACCGAGTATTCCGTTTATTTTTAGCTGATGTATACTGACTTAAGTGAACTTTGCTTTCGTACTACTTTCCTTGTCTGAATCTCCGTAATCACGTATAAGTTATAGGTTTATGACAGACCTTTGTTCCTTGTGTGATGGAGACTCTCGTGGAGTCGTCACGTTGCTTGCATGAACTGACTAAGGTAAATAATGGGATATTCCCTTAAGAGTTATTTTGTCATTCAGTTGACTAAGTAACGATACGGTGAAGTGTCTATCTCACTTTGGCATTAGTAACGGGAAGATGCCGTGCGTATTTTTTGTTACTTTACGGACTAGATCTAAGAGGTAATCTGATACTTCTGTGGGGTACAAGGCTTCTAGGCTAGGACGATTAACATAAGCAAAAATAGTAGGAGGCTCCCCTGGGATTCTCCTAATCACCTATCAGACTAGACTTGGAAGGGAATTGAGTACTCCAGGGTGAGTACACGAACTCCTACGTCTAGATCGATCTGTCCGACTTCCCGTGTGAATTCAACATACCCTTTTGTTCAAAAATTTGATACATAAGCAGATAGATGAGGGCGACTAAATTAAAAGTTATCTTGAATAATCTCATACGTATTGAACTGGTATTAGGGTGGTTCCCTGGAGGGTTATCCTAATACTTGTTTGATCTGGGGATCAACTAACAAGGGAATGAATGAGATGATTGTGTTTTGACAAGTAAAGGGATACTCCCAGGTGAGTAACCGTGCTACTTGTTTTAGTATGACTAATGGGTTGGCATGCTTTGTTACTAACGACTTGTCTATTTAACATTGGATCAGGTTATGAGAGGCTCCCGTGAGATTTTCCTATCGTTGATCTGACTAGACTTGGGAAGGAATTTGAGTTCTCCCGGGTGAGTACACGAATTCCTAAGTCTAAGTCGATCTGACCGACTTCCGTGAGAGTCGGCATACCTCTTGCTCATTCGCGAAGAGTGGGTAAGGTAGGGGAAAGGTCAAGGCGATTTAACTAAGAGTTGTTTTGACTGATCTCCTAAGCATGAAACTGGTAGTAAGATAACTCCCGTGGGGTCATCCTAATACTTGTTTGATTTGAGGGTGAACTAACGAGGAGAGGAAGGAGGTGATTGTGTACTGAAAGTGAAAGAAAGAGATGGAATGAGATTGTACGGTTATCAGAGTGGCTGACCCAAGCATACGACCTCCCTTGGTAAAGTGGCTTAGTATTTTTTTGTAAAGAATACTATATCGCTCCTTACCTTACCAGGAGTCACTTTCCTCTGCCCATTCGACGATAGGTTTCCCTTCTTCTATCTTACCCCTACCTCATTCTTGATACTTAACCATCTTTCTTCAACTGTCTAGCCCTGCATTTCCACCGCCATCGTGCGTTTTGAACCACCCTTTGGTCTGTAAGTCGTATTAGCAGGATCATTTCTTATGTATTGAGTTGACGTTTTCTTTCTATGTCTATGCGGGATTGACTCTTACCCATCATATAGGGGAAATATCTGAAAGACAAACATAATGGATTCAGGTGTTGCTTGTCCTGTCCTGAGTTAGCAAGACCGGAACACTTGTTCTAATGAGGCTTAAATCCCTAATCTAGGTCGTTGCTAAAAAGTCTACAAAGGGGTAAGTCGGGTTGACTTAGTAATGGTTTTTCATATCACGAAGATAAATGAAAGATTATATATCCCCTATGCCCTTCCATTATAGTACCTCTTTTGAAAGACTAAGAAGAGTCCCGTCGAGGTAGAGACCGAAAGACGATGCGTACTGTAAAGTCCCCTTTTGAGGTGGATTGATGTATGTGAATGTCGAATAGACTCGTTGAACCCTGGAAAAACATAAAGTTGTTAGGCTACGTATTTGAAAACCACGCGTGTTCGCAAGGATCATGCGTCATACTTCTTTGCTATAGGATTGTAAATTAAACTAGCCCTATTAATTATTGCCACAGAATTTAAATAGATCAATCAATTCTTAGAGCGATATGATATAGGACTACTGAAAGACTCGGTTTCTCGATAATAGTTTAACTCTGCAGGTTGTATCGCGCAACATATGAGTGTAGGACTATCTGCTTTAAATAATTACCCTCCCTAAAAGCCGACTGAATATGATAAAACTATGAGAATATATAGAGTTGTCTAGCTTTCAGCATTGTACTGTAGAAAGGTCATTAACTTGATAGACACGTTCAAGCGGCAGTAAATTAACGTATATCAAATGTACTCTGATACCAGGAGCTTCGATCTTTGGTATAGAATTCGAAAAGGCAAGTTGGGGTATGTATGGAAATGAGACTCTAGAAAGTCGGTTAGAAAGATAATGTGATATGATATGAGTAAGTAATAAATATGGGTGATACTATGTTTAGTATCTTAACAGTTAAGGGCCGACTAGTTAGTAGGAATAAGTCTATTACGTTAAGGCAGTGTGATATGGGGTTTGATTGGTAGGGTTGTTTAATCTTGAAATATAAATTCATTATTTCATTATGCACTTAGTGATTGTCTAATCCTTAAGGACGAATAGTATGGTGGGCATAATATTAGGTCGTCTACGTGACATGTATGTATTTGTTTGAGGTTGACTATGGTAGAGTATGGTAATCGATTAGCTTTAGGAATCATTGCACAAAGAGTCCAATCAGATTCATCTGATTCTTGAAAGGTATATGAATAAATTCGGATTTTGTTGATTGGTCAAAACTGTATCATGAGACTATCTACTTAAATAACTATCTCCTTAAATACTATACTCAATATGATCAAGGTATGAGAGTATCCACTTGAGCGTTATCGAACACCTCGATATTATAATGATATATAAAGGTTGATAAAACTACTTATTCCCACTATGGCTAATGTATGTGACTGGTTGTGAATGAATGTATGTGGGAGTGAATAGAATATGTTTCAAGTAATATATTATTGTATGTTTTCTTCCTTGTTAAAGTGAAGTCAGAACTTGTTGTGCATATGAATAATTATTGATTGCTTGATGACTGTTTGTGGCTGTCTGAATAAGTTTATGAATTGTTTTCTTCAATAAGGATAAAAACATGTATGAAATTCACGTTCGGCATGGGGCCGAAGGTGAATAGCGTGACGAACCTTTGTAGAGAAGAAATTCTCTCAAAAGAGGTCAGCATGCAGAATCTGTCCTTTGAAAGATTGCAACGTTGATTGATACTTTCCCCAAGCAGCTTAAAGAGGATATAGTAAAGTCCCGTAGGTGGTAGTGAGACTCACGCCGGAACAATGTTCCAGGTCCATAGTGAGGTGTTGTCGCCGTTTCTGACGAGAAAAATGTGACTACATTATCATCGAAGGGGAGGAAGATATTAGGGGCTTTATGAGGACGCTGTCTATAGTGAAGACAACTTTTGTTCGCCATGGGGTAAGGAGTGGTTGCCTAGCCTTGTGTCGGGCAGGACCACCTCATCTTCATGGTCAAGGCCTAACTAACCTAGAGTATGTGAGATGAGGTCGTTCAACTCTGTTAACTCTGTTGACAAGAAACTAATAAGGTTTCGACATTGGAATCGGAGGGAGATGTGGTGAGACTCAGTCCTAGAGTGGGGCTCAGGATCTGAGATGTTATCCTTTTGGTAGGATTACACCACCCCTCGAGATAATATACCTCTGTTAAGCAAAAAGGAGCAAATAAATGTTATGTCATTGTTATTTTGTATATTCATTGTATTTGTTCTAGTAGTATTATATAATAACTATTGTTCTCATTGTTCGTGGAAGTCATCAGTTGATGTTTGTCTTCAGTGATATGATTGAATGATTTAAAATTTTCATAAGTTTCCTTTACAGTTCAAACATCTCTTTGTAAAATTACTTATTATTTATTTATGGTAGGAGAATGTCGTTTACATTTGTATTGTAAAAGTTTCGTGAAAACAGGAAAAAACCCTGCGTATAATAAAAATTATTTTTGAATTGTTTCTTCACTATTGGTTGTGATTTGATTGACATCATATGATATTTTGATCTTTGATGATCGCCTCAAGAAGGTTTAATCCTCCTTGAGTACGTTCCGATTAATACTTGAACATAAATATTATAAATGTATTCGTACAATACCTTATTGAGTCGGTTCTTATTTGGATAATTTAAAGATCTAACCCTAAAATGAAGGGTTGACGGTGACCTAAAAAATTGAGTCTTATTTTGAGTCATGAAAATTATTGGAGGGACACCAAAAGATGGGTCCTGCAATGAAAAGACACATGAGATGTGTCATCTTTTGAGCGTGTTTTTGAAATATGTATATTTTACAGAAGGCACCTTTCACCATTCCAATAGGGTTAGTCTGAAGTAAGATTAAAAAATCCCGAAATAGGATCGTTTGGAATTGTTGATGATCTGAAAAGATATCTTTTGCAACAACGGTATTGTGGAAGCCAAAAATTTTATATTTATTTTGGGTTTTCGGTTCGTATTACTTATTTTAAGAGATTCCCGAGACGTGTGTCTGACCGCGTTGTAATCGAGACGGGAAGACATGACCCCTGAGTGGCAACCTGACGATGGCCCTCGTTCATCCACTACATGGCAATCTGACGATGATGCAAAATTGTTCTTGTTGGTAATTTTATAAATTGTTTTTGACATATATTGGGATGCACATCGTTCATCCAATAAGTGGCAACCTCACGAGGGGAGAATTTTGTCTATGAATTTTTTTGGTATATATTGAAATGAACATCGTTCATCCACTTTAGGAGGACTCTCTGAGGGACTAAATTACCAAGCTTATGGTGAAAAATTGGCATCGTTGGGACGAAACTACCAGCGTTGGCTGCTGACCAAGTATAACCAGGCAGCGAACCTTTTGGTTTTGGCCTAGAAATGAAATTTGAAGGGCGGCCGCCCTATTGCGGATTAACTCAGGTAGTTATCAGTGGGGCCGAGAGTCAGGTCTATAAATTGGGTAAAACCCAGGATAGGAGAATTTATCCTTTACTGCGTAACCAATACGTGAACCATTGTTAATATAACAACACAGTGGGCCGCAGATCTGGCCTGATCAACCAGACTCTGGTGAGTTTAGACCAAGACCGCCGATCCCCTCGCATTAGACCTCGGGCGGGACGGTAATATGGTTTAGGTTAAGACCCGCCTCCAAAGGGGGCAAGTTCTATGACTCCTCGGACAACCAACGAGGATGTGGGAAGAAAGTTTAAAGATGTGGAAAAAATGATTGTTTTTTCTCTTGGTAATTTTCACCGGTGTAGTACAGATCCAGTATCCCCATCATTGGTTCTTTGAGTTTGGTTTTGGGGGGGTTTCAGTATGTGTGAGACCCGGGTTAGAATCCCGGCGATGGTAGAATGTATCAAGGGAGGCAACGTGAATCTTGACTACATCTCAATCCAGGGACTCGGATTTGGCTATCCACTTATCGGAGATGCGCCTTATTTGGGAAAGGGATTCACCTTCTTTTTCAAACAGGAAAGAGAAAGTACATGTGTTGTTTTGTATTGTATCATCCGTCTTGTGGTGTTATCAATATTGTCATATTTTATCAGTTGATTAATTTTCGGAAACGATATTAAGGGGAACTGTATGAATGATTGTGATAAACATCCTTAGCGATGGGGATGTCGCTTAATAGGGTCTGGGAATACTGTCGGACCAAATACCCTTACAAGGGTATTTGGCCATGCTTTTGCATTTGACACAACGATGGCATCGGCTACCATCACGGGGCCGATCTGGAATGGAAAGGTTGTGCGCGCTTCGGTGTGACACCTGAAACGATTTCCTCGGCCATTGAGGCCTGGGCGAATCGGTTATAAAATTTCGAGAATATGCGTGCGCATTGTTATGACGCGCGCTGTGATGGTTAGGATTAGTAGTAATACCCGCCGACCGAAAAGGTCGAAGGGTTGATCGGGTTAATGCTGTGTCGGGTAGATCCACGACACAGACTGGTAGATCCACGACACACTGAGACTTGGTCTGGTTCCTGCCTACCTACTGGTACCGGGCGTCTGAAAGTGTTAGCTTTTACTCGACCTTCGAGTCGGGTACTCGGATCTACCTCTACTTGGTGAGGTACCAACTTACCTACCACTTTAGTGTTTTCCCTGCCACGACCATCAAAGGTCGCGGCCATAGCTAGGTAGCGGCCTACCCTCCACTTGAGAGTGTTTTTCCCGCCGTGACCCTCAATGTCGCAACCAAGGCTAAGTACCAGCCTTCGGGCCTTCCAATTAACCAAGTACCCTGACGGGTCGCACACACACTCAAGCCGACAAGCACTCAGACAAGCATGCAGGCCGGCAAGTATGCACGTCCGCAAGCTCGGAAACCGGCTGAGGCGACTAGGCAGACTCAGTCCCGATGTTGTATACATATTGAAGTTGCTCTCCTTTTACTTGAAGAGGGCGCTAGCTCAGTAGGTTTAGGACAGACTGTCAAGTTGGAGACGCAGGGATCGAATCGGCCTCGACCTTGAGTTAACTCCTTTTTACGAGGAGTTTTACTTCCGTTTTCACCCGCGGATGATTGGCGGGGACTTGAACGGGTGACTTCAAGATTATAAGTTAGTTAGAGTTAGTTGTAGTGGTTAGCCTCGTTTGAAAACGAGGGCACCACAGATGGCACGATAGGGTAGTTTGGTAGTTAGATTTTTCTTGTTTAATTTCATTATTTTTCTTTTTCTTCTTTTCTTTATGCCTTTTTTTTCTCTTATAGATTTATTGTTTATTTATTTTTGGTTTATTTTTCCTCCTCCGTTCTCATATGAGAAACTTTTTTTTGAATTTGTCGAAGAACCTGGGCAGTTTCATTTCCGGGTTTTTTTCGATGTCCGTGCCGATATCTAAGTTCGACACATGTCGGGGGGGGGGGACAAGGGACTCGGAGATAGGGGACGAGGGTGATGACTACAGGGGAGGGAAGATTGCAGGAGGAGGGCGAAGAAAGGAGGCTGCAGCACGATGCGGCCAGGCAGACCGCACGGTGAAATGGGCGAGGTGACAGCCAGGGAGAGAAGGAACAGCGCCGTGAGAGAGAAGGAGAAGCGCTTCGCGGGGAAAAACAGAAGGGAGAATCGCACTAAGATGGTAGCGTGTGCAAGCAAGGAAGCAGATAGCGGCGCGCAGGAGAAGGAGGAGAAGAAGAAGAAGAGGAAGAAGAAGAAAAAGAAATAGAAGAAGAAGAAGAAGGAGGAGGAAGAAGTAGGAGAAGAGAGAAAGGGGGACTAAGTAACCATCTCACCTAGGCGATGCCAACAATGTCGTAAGGGCGGATCCCTCATCCGCCCAGCTCGTTGGAAGGTGCGCTTGCGCTCGTTCTGTCCTCCATGGCAGGATCTGGATGCGCTACACATCGGAACGGATTGTCTCGCGGAACAGGGAACATCCGACTGTGGACGGCAACGACTATGACAACGACGACGATAATGTGGAAGGAGAAAAATAACAGGTAGATCCCTTATCTTGTGGCCTACCTATTGCCACTTCTCTACGGATCCACCACTAAAGCACGACAATATACACTACTACTACGAGTGTGTGTGTGTGAGGGCGATTGTAAATACGTGTACGTAAGCTTGTGTGTGAGAGTGTCCATCTGAATCGCACGACGGGTCTCAGAATACTTCCATAAAAAAAAAAAAAAAAAAAAAAAAAATCGAATGAATCTTTCGCTAGAATATAGTAGTATACACAACTACACTTGTTTGCTTGGTTGTGCTCGTGCGGGTGTGTGTGTGAGTGTGTGGATGTGTATCTCGCAGTTAATCTCATGGAACTTTTGTCGATAAGATGAGTAAACATAAAATAAAATAAAAATAAAAATAAAATCAAATGAATCTACCGCTAAATATGGGTAGGTACATTACCACGCATGCGTGTGTGAATATATGTGTATATGTACGTAGGTGTGTGTGTGTGTGTGTGTGTGCGAGTGCGAGTGAACTGATCGCACGACGATCGACTTGGCTACTCTCGTCTATAGGACGAGCAAAATCGGACGAATCTACAGCTACAACATGGGACTAAACTACACGTGTGAGCGTGTGAGTATGTGCGTACGTGCGTTTGTGTGTGTGAGAGACAGAGAAAGAGAGAGAGACTTATCTGTGATGTCATAGCCCCAGCTTCGTCTTCGAGGTACCTGCATCAAGGCGCCACTTCAGAGCTTAGTACCTAGCACGTGTGTGTGTGTGTGTGTGTGTGAGAGAGAGAGAGAGAGAGAGAGAGAGAGAGTGGCCAAACACATACACGGAGAGAGTGCGAGAGAGAAAGACAGGGGAGGGGGGGGGTCGACTTTCCCCTATTTGCAAGGGAACCTGGATCGCATTGTGGCCAGGTACGGTGCAGGAGGAAGGTGGCCACGTGGAAGAGAGGAAGAGAAGAAGAAGAAGAAGAAGGAGAAGAGGAAGAAGAAGAAGGAGAGGGCGAAGGAGAGAGAAGAAGAAGAAGGAGAAGAAGAAGGAGAAGGGGAAGAGGAAGAAGAAGAAGGAGAGGGCGAAGGACAGAGAAGAAGAAGAAGGAGAAGAAGAAGGAGAAGGAGAAGAAGAAGAAGAAGGAGAAGAAGAAGGAAGAAGAAGAAGAAGAAGAGAGAAAAGCAAGGGAGGAGATGAGGAGGAGACATAACCGCCATCGATTTCCGGCTTGCACCGTCATCCCGTGGGGTTCTGGAAAGACAGTTGCGGCTCTGGTGTGGTGCTGTCTTCGTACCCGCACTCGCCATAGCGTGTTCTGTTTAGGGGTGTCGTGATTGGTAGGGAGTTCTGCGCTCTTGACATCCGAGTGGTGGAGGTGGGCATGGCCATGCATCCGCTGCCTACCATGTGGATACCTTTCTACGAGAGGATGAGGAAATTCGAACGGATCTATCACTAAAGCCCGACAATGTACACCACTACTACGTGAGTGTGTGTGTATGGTGTATGTTTTGCTTGGTTGTGTGAGTGTGCGTGTGCGTGGGTGACAGGTTGCGCAACTAGTCTCAAGCTACCCTCTCGATTGGATAAGGCAAATTGTATGAATATGCCGATAGAACATGAGAATACGCACTTGTCATACTTATCTGCTTGATGCGTGCGTGCATGAGTGAGTGTGTGTGCATGTGGGTGAGTGTATACGTTTGAGAGTGTGTATGTTTGAGTATGCTGGTTTGTGTGTATGTTCGTGTTCGTGTTGTGTGTGCGTTCGTTTTCGTGTGCATGTTTGTGTGTGTGTGTGTGTGTGTGATCTATCGCTGTCGTTTGGGGCTTGTGAGAGAGGGAGAGAGAGAGCGGGGGAACTCACACACACACAGAGTACGAAAGAGAGAGACATACCTGGTGCTTGAGGCGAGCGACATAGGCTGAGATTTTCTCATACTTTGTGAGAGCTGTTGACATTATCAGTGGCATTGTAGATAGGCTAAATAGGATCTGCCATCTGTAGTCTAGGCGCCGAGCGCCAGATACGATATCAAACATTGGTTCTTCGTGATGATGATGAGACTATTCCAGCATTGTCAATTAGGAGCTCTTGGTGTGTTCTTATTTGGTGAATCTCGTGATGCAATTCTGCTGTTGGTTCGAGGTCAAGACTATCTGGTCTCATGTGTATGATACTGCTTGGTTTTTAAAAATTCGCTATCGTTCATTTATTAATTATTATTATTATTATTATTATTATTATTATTATTATTACTATCATTATTATGATGTTTTAATCATAGTTAGAATATATATATATATACATATATATCAGTTGAAATGTTAGAGGTGGTAGACGGGTGGTCGGTGGTCTTCAGCGAAGGAGGCAAGTGTGTAGGTGGTCAAGGTCTGATAAGGGGAGACGAGTACATACCTGATGTATGAGGGAGCTCGGCTTTCGTGTTGACGTCATGTGCAATTGTCACCTAGACTGAGTGAGCCTGTTGCGAGGATGCAACTGTAGTTGAGTAAGGCGAGTAGTGTAGGTTGGGGGTTGGGCACCAGACAGGGAACAACGACATTGGATACTGTGTAGGTGCAACAGAGGGCTTGAACTTTGGTTGTATTGCCCTTATTGGATGGAGTATCGGTGCTTTTGTGCTCTCTGCCTGTACACTACTACGTGAAAATCTGTGTGATTTCGCTACTTGGTTTACTGTATATCGTTCCTACTCATACACCCTACAGTTGAGTGATTAGTTCCTGCTGATTATGTCCCTGCCCTTTGTACACACCACCTATTGCTCCTGCCGATTGAATGGTCCGGTGGAGTGTCTGGACCGCGGTAGTCTCGGGGGTTTGCTGTCGGGGGTGCTGTGAGAACTTCATTGAACTTCATCGTCTAAAAGAAAGGGAGGAAACATGCAAAGAAAGGGAGAAGGAGAAGTGGAAGAAAGAGAAGAGGGAGAAGAAGGAGAAAAAACGATGAGAAAAGGATGGGAAGTAAAGAAAAGAGAAGGAGAGACAGACAAAAACACAAACAAACACACACAGAGAAAGAAACAGACAGACAGACAAGTGAAAGGGAGCGAGAAAAATGATGATGATGGTGATAAGGCACGTACCTGGTATTGGCGTTGGTCTGCATTGAACAACATCTTCAAGCACTCCGTTGGCTGCTAACATCCACAGTTGCATTGTCAGTTAGTGGGCAGATAGTAGCTGTGTAGAGGGTAGATTGGGCACTGGGCGCAGGACTGAGAAATAATAACTCTGGATACTG